>JASAOG010000089.1:1847500-2447500 GCA_030265305.1 Biomphalaria pfeifferi | reverse complement strand
TTAAATGTGCACCTCACTTATTCTCTGTCCATAGAAACATCTTGTTAAACTATGCAGTGGCCAACCCTTCCATGGGCTACACACAGGGCATGTCTGACTTGCTGGCCCCGGTCCTTGCAGCCATTCAGCAAGAGGTAGAGGCCTACTGGTGTTTTACTGGGCTCATGACTAGGACAATATTTGTTAGCTCCCCTAGAGACAGTGACATGGACAAGCAGCTAGTAAGTTCAAACCTGCTTGATAAGCAAATTGTTTTTTAATGAAATTCTCTGCTTTTCTTTTTGGTTTTGTTGGTTTAAACATGACCATGACAGGAAAAAGGTTTCATTTTGCTCATGGATATGGTGAGCTGGAAGTAGGTGGGAGAGGAGAAAAGATAAAAACCATATCTTGTAAATTAGTTATGTTCTGGAAAAGAAATTTGAAAGGAGCAAGTATCAACAAAAAGAAAGGGGGGGGGGGGGTATAAACTAAAGAGAGAGATAATCATGAAGAGACAAATTTTGGGACAAAATAATACATTTATAAATTTTGGTAAACCCAGCTAGACTACACATAATTTTAAAATATATCAAATTTCTTAAACTTGTGTCTCATTTAAAAAGTAATACAAATTAATGTTGGGCGAAAATTTCTCCCTCAAACTTAATATAATTGTGGAGAGAAAATTTTAGAAAATAAATAGCCATTATACATAAAAAAAACTTTATTTTAATACTAACAGCTTTATTATAAATGTTCCAAAAGATAATCAATGTTATCTCATTTCCATGCTAGAACTTTTGTAACAATGTTATCTCTTGTTCCCATGCTAGAATTACTTGAGAGAACTTTTACGGGTAACACTTCCCAAATTTCAATATCATCTAAAAATGCTTGGTCAAGATGCCATGGAGCTCCTTTTTTGTCACAGGTTGGGCAATGTTTCTTTTGTTGTAGTTAATAATTTACTTGTTAGATGATTTATTTTCCAAGTTGTTTTTTATAATGGCACAAATTGAAAGCCTAAAAAGCATTAACTTAAACTAATTTTTGTACAGATGGATTCTTCTGTGCTTCAAGCGTGAGTTTTGTGAGGCTGATGCTCTGCGTATCTGGGAAGCCTGCTGGGCCCGCTACCAGACTGATTATTTCCACCTGTTTGTATGTGTGGCCATAGTAGCCATATATGGTGATGATGTTGTGGAACAGAGGCTCCCGGCTGATGAAATTCTGCTTCACTTCTCTAGCTTGGCCATGCACATGAATGGAAGACTAGTGCTCAAAATGGTGACTATTTACTTTGTGTTTTTCTTTGCTATTATCTCTGTGCCATGGTTCTGGTGTAAGATTTAGCACTGTCCTAATGTCAACATGTTGTCAGTTCAAATATGTTTTTGGTGTAAAATTTACAGTTGTACTAAATGTGCAAATGCCAAATGCTTGTGAGGTTGAAAACATATTATTGTTTTCAAAGTTGAGATTTTATTGTAAAACATTTACACACAGTCTAAAAATATCAGAGTGTCAGTATATTTAGAACCTTTGTGAGATTATAAATGTTTCCAACTGTTTCAGGCTAGAGGGCTGCTTCATGAGTTCAGGAAGAGAGTGAAGATACCATGCACTCTTCATGGGCTTTGTTCACAAGTCCATGCTGGCATGTGGGACAGTGGTCATGTGCCTACAGTGGAATGTATAGGTCACTTAGGGGATGAAGTTTGTCCATACAACAGCACGCCCAGCTCACCTGTGTATGGAGATCAGTAAAAGAATGCTTGCTGACCATTGGACATATTATATTTGTTAGCTAGTAAGATTGTTGCTCAAGAGATCCTGAATGATAGTGTCATGAAAGTTAAAGGTGGATGTTTGACTTAGTAGGCAACTGTCTCTGAAGCCTTTGTGGAGTTCAATTAGTAGAACCCAAATTATCAGTCATTTTATTTTGAAATTTGCATGAACTCATCAACTACTGAAGGTGAAGGCCATATTATGCTAACCAATTCTTTGCGATTGGCCGATCTTTAAAATTTAATCATTAATATACTAGATATATATTTATATAAATATATATATATATATATAATTCCCACCCCACCTTTTAGTGTTATTATGGAAATCAGCATACAGTCCTAATAAATAATTATTTTGTGTTCTGTCCGTCCGTAATATTTTAGCTATGAGGCTGCATCAAAGGTCGGTTTCATCTCAATTTGCTGTTTTACCAGTGTCTTTTAAAGCATTCTATTATCTTAAATGGTTCCAGATGTTTCTCTTTCATAATAACCTTTCTCTTTCTCCCTTTCTTAGTCTGTTACTTTAAATGTGCCATGTGCTAGCCGATTTCAGAGCATGCTAACACACTCACTTTCATTTAGAGGAAATATGAACTTCCTTCATGTTTCCATCATGAGGTTTCATTTGCACTCATCTTAAAATGTCTGATAAATTTAGACTACTAGAATAAAACAATAGAGTCACAAAGTGCAATGGAAAAAGGTATCCTAGATATAATCAAAGTGCAATGAAAAAAGTTATGCTTTACTCGAAGCTTAATACTTATAATTCAGTGAACTAGACTGCATATCGGGTAAATGTAGTGATATAAAACAACACATTATAAATAAAATATAAAGCTGTCTTGTTATTATATAATTTCCAAGAGTTCAATAAATGACAATTGCATTATCCGTTATTAAACAAAAAAAGAAAAAAACAACTAATGAAGAAATAAACAGACAAATGAATGAATCTATGGAGTTATTTATGGAAGAAAGTTTTAGAATGTCACAAATTATTTGTAAAAAAAAAACAAAAAACATTTATTATTTACATACCAGAAATTAAATCTAAATAACAAATTATAGTCTGTTAATATTTTAGCAAAGTACTGTGCCGCTGTTTTTTTATTTTTATGTTTCTAAATTACTGCTTTACTTTTATTCACAAAAAAATTTTTTTGAAGAGAACATAAAGAACTACAAATACTATAATACTATTTAGTATTACGAGTACTACGAAAATAATTGTCTTGTGTCCTATTTTAATAGGTAACATTGTGTGCCTATATGTCTTTTAATTATCACCAACAATATCAAGATATTCTGTCATTAAAAAATAAAGTGATTGTCTGGGCTAGTTGACATACAATGCACTTCACACAATCAAATAGTTTTATTGTCTGAGCTTTATTTTCTTTTTTACATTTTCACTGTAAAGTTATTAATAAAATGAAATAGTCAGTGTCATTTTTATTGAGTATTATAAATTTCTAAAAACTAACTTTATTTTTTATTGACAGAGATTTTTTTTTACTCCAGTTAAAAAAGAGCAATATCCTAAAACTTAGGAAACATTTTTATAATGTAACATATTTTTTGGAATCCATTGTGATATATCTGAAATCATTGGATGGTCTAGGATTTAGCATTACTGTGATGTGTTACAGTATTTTGGTCATTGTTTAATGTGTGAAATCCTGCTGTACCTTTGTTTCTTTTATTGAGCCTAGGTTTGAATTGTAAGTTTAGGAGTAGGTCTAGTTATAGACATACCTCTCCATTTAGCCAGGTCTAAGCTTTAATTTTGCCAGTAATTTTTTTTTTTAACTTGTTCAAAGGTTTTAATTTGATCACATCCTAGGATGGTTTATGTTCATTATGATATAATGTGTTTTATTTTTTATGAAATGTGCAATAACCCAATGAAGGTGTGTTTGTATTATTGACAGCCAGTATATGCTTTTATAGAATTATTACAACAGAATCAGTCTGATGTGTTCCTTTTCCCTGCTTTTAGCTTGCTCAGTTTCAATTATGTCCATTCCATTAATTACATGTCTTTTTTTTTCCACTCTAGTTTTATTGGATTAATGTTGTGCAATATCCTGTCATTATTACCCTTATTATTGTGTTCAAAAAAGCTTTATATGATTCTTGAATATTTTTTTAAATTTTGTATTTGGTTTAATGCGTTTGCCAAGCTAGTTTATTTTTATTTCTAGTCTTTTTATAAAGTAGTTAAGTCCATATACATTTTATTTTTCAAAAGCTATTCCTGTACTACCATAGTATAAGAATTGGCAGAAAGCATTCCATTTATTTGTTTCATTATTTCATAATATCCTTGCATAAAAACAATTTTGTTTTTCCTTTGAAATTCACTTCAATTGATCTATAAATATCTCCTAATAGATCAGCATGTCTCAATAGTTAACATACCAACTGTTCAACTTATTATGCTAACATCTGGGTTTATCTCATTTTAACTTCTTTTAGATGGCAATGTTTATCATGGATGTTACAAACATTGTGTACATAACACTTCATTGTTCATTCCTGTGTTCAATTCTTATGTATTTTAACCTTACAGTAGGTGTGGCTCTCATTAGTTCTCAGCCCACATCAAAGTCTGCAAAATAATATTATAAGTGCCCTTTTGGCTTGTTAGAAAAATTGATTAGTTGAGCACTTAAGTCAAATTACTTGACATTGTCAATACTGGTCAGCATCATTGTTTTTGAGAATCATAATTATTTATTCTTCCCATAGAAATGTCTGCTTTAGATGAAAAGATTTTTTTTAAGACTATATTTTGATTTCAGCATTTGACCTTTGCTGACTTCAGTTTCATGTCACAGTGCATTGAAACTGTTCAGTCTAGCTCACAAATACATGGACATACTGCCTCCCTACTTTTAACTTGTAGGCACTAAGAGATGGATTTAGTTTCCAGTGTTTTATTGTAACTGAAGTTTGTCAATCTCTTATTTTTGAGGAAAATAAATTCATGACACTATTTATTCTAAATAAAGTCAATTTGTACACAAAAATTCCTTTAGTTGTTTTGTCTTCAACCCTAAAATAAATCAAAAGTTAATCAATATTGAATCTTCTCTTCATTTCATGACAACATCAAATGTACCTAGGACTTTGAGTAACTTAATCTAGACCAGTATAGATTTCACTAATAAACTGAATATAAAAAAGCCCAAATTAAAGGTATTTTATAATATGATGCCATGTCTTTTTTTAAATGCTTACTTAATAGAAATAGTGTAATATATATATGAATTTTTTATTTTTAAATTTCTGAGTAAAACTAAACCAAATTCAAAGTGTAAAAAAATATATATTTTATTTTAATATAAAATAAACAAATGAATAAAACATTAATGAGTAAAATACAAAGAATTGTTTCACACATCAACAAATAGTCTATGAAATAATCCATGTTGAAAATTACATTTCAATAGTTGTTTCTTAAGAAATGTAATAGTCATTGTTCTGGATTTATCTAATGAGCCTTATATCCTTTTGATAAAAGTATACAGTTGCTTTTGTCAGATATTGGTACCTACAATATAATAATTCAGATTGTTGACACACATGAAATATAACTGAGGTTTTCTGGAATTATTTTTATTTCAGTATGTTTTATTTTGGTCCATATTTTCATTGAAAGAGAAAGATAACAATTGCTCTCTTTAATAATGCTACCTGTTAGAGTGAGCATTAACTGAGAGTTTGTCCTTGACATGTGGCACCCTTTTTTCCCATGCATACTTGCACACATAGCCCAGACAGAAGTATCGAGACTCTGCACCATATAGACCAAGCTGGCCTTGATGGCACATGTATGTTTTGATCTTGATGTAATGTGGCTTCCGCATTTTGGCAGAGTACATTGCATTTATGACCTCCTGGTCAGTGTTAGACAAGCCCTGGTCCAGCAATTCCTTCACAGCCATTTTGTAATCTCTTGTGAAATTTAGCATGTACTGAAAAGAGCAAAGAGGTCAAGCAATGTATTAGTGATGTCATGACACAAAGGAAAGAAAACTTGTGTACTTTTATGAACAAAATCAAAATTAATTTGATTTCTCCTGATTAACCATAGTTGATTTTACCTCATTAAATTAAATTAATGCTTTTATAACATTTAATTTGTGTTATATAAAAAGAGCATGCATTCTCCTATAATTCTATGCCAAAAGTAATGTTTTTTGGTTACAAACAAAAATGTTATTGAAGTTTAATCATAACAGGGTAGAAAGTACAATTCTGTCAGAACATAGAAAAATAATTAGATAAAAAGTTAATAACCCATTACAAAATTATTTACAACAATCACTGCTTTATACAACTAAATCTTTAAAATATTAAAGTAATGAAATTTGTCTCTTAGGAAATGTTCCTGCTAATTTTTTTAGCTAGAATGTTAAGGAGTGTATGTTTCTATGTTGACAGTGGGAAGAGGTTAGCTATGCAGTGTGAATGATGCAAGATAAGCAACATTGTTGTCAGTGGTCTTAGGTAGATGACCCCAGAACGCCAGACCAAAAAGACGTGTTTTTGTAGTGAGTTAGATATTGTTAAAAATACTATTTTATATTATTACTAAAGTTTCCTACATCTATTTTATTTTATCTAAACTATATTGCAATACAAGTTATAATTTAGTATTGTTCACAAAGAAGTTGTTTCAAGTTTTTACAAGTTAGAAATAATATGCCTACAGCGGTTTAGTTGTCTACCAGCACCTTGGTGTTACAAGTCAAAGACCATCAACAACAGAAGGTTCATCACTATGAGCTCACCTCTTTAGTAGCTAAGACCATGCTCCCAGAGACCCAGACCAACTTCTTTTTTAAGATGTATTCAGGTGGTATAGCTGGATCTTGAGGCCAAGCCTGAGAGAATCCAATCCTTTCTGGGTTAAATTTGTCTGGTGGGACCAGCTTAAAGAGAGGATAGTCAGTATCATCCAGCTTGCGGAAGAGACCAACATCTACCCATGCAAAATATGGGGTTTTAAAGAAGTCCATTACACACGAGCGCTGCAGGACATCATATTTTGCATGCATGGCACAAGAGTATTCTGGGTAAATAGTGTTGGGGTAGTGCTTTGGGTATGATGGCTGACTGTAGATATGTTTGATTTGTGCCAGGTGATTGAATGATGGAAGTTCTTGTCTGTGTATTTTGATAATTTTTGTATGACTTTCAGGTAGACATGATCTAATTTTCCTGGGAACAAAAAAAAAATCAGAGATTAATACTATTGGTATTTAATAGTATTTACTTCTTTTTAATTTTATTTTTTTCTATAGAATCATAATGAGATTGTTTTGTTTTTTGTTGGTTTTTTTTATGTGAAAGCTGAGTGCATTAACAAGTCCTTTAAAGATTTACAATGGATCTATTTTTTCAAAGAATATTTTTCATTCAAATCATTCTTTCAATCTATTTACAGTGTATTGACCACTTTTTTATTATTATTTACACAATTACTTCAGAATGTTTAATATTGAACAATGATCAATCCTAAAACCTATGAACATGCCTGAAGTATTCTATGTGTTCATCATTCTCCATATAGGCCACGACTCTATTCACCATTTTCCCAAAAGTTCTCATCCACCTCTTGTACTTGTAAGGAGAGTGATAGGAGAAGTGTTCTTCTCCTTTTTTGAAGACTCCCAGATCAAGAAACATGGTGACAACAGTGATTTCATCGGGTGCAGGTAACAGCATGTAGTCTGGAACTTTCTCGTATTCACACCAGTTATCCTGTCAATTATCCCATAAACTTAGACAAGACTGTACATGTGAAATGATCATTACTAATAAACATTGTGATTTTTTATTTTATAAAGCATTTAAAGCATTCTTAGTACATTTGAAAATTGTTCTATATAGAGCACAGAAGATAATGCAACTTTGTTTGGGCTAAAATTGGGCAGATGATTGTCATACTGCCAATGGTTAATAAGGATGTCATGAGGAAAACACAATGTGCAACCCCTTTACTTTCCCATACAGGTACACATTAGAGTAGGGTGGACTCAGGAGCAGCCTTGAAATCCGGGAATTAAAAATCCCATTCTTCAAGATTTGAACTTGGAACTGCTCAGTTTGGAAGCCAAGTGCTTTACCAATCTGCCCCCTAACCTTTGGGATAATTTATTTAAGTTTTTTTCTTTAAAAATTTTTGAAAAAAAAAAAAAAAAAAAAAAAAGGTTAATGGGATAGCCAGGACATTGGCTGAAACATGGTAGGCAACTTCATTCAAGCTTGAAAGCTTTGACTCATTAGTCAATCCTAATATTAACAAATAAGGCTTGAGAGAAAGAGAAAAGCCCCCACCCAGAAAAAAATGGATCAATGCAAAGAAAGCAGATCTACTAGAAGGTCTGAGACTTTATTAGACCATACTTCTGACAACAGGCCATTTCCCAATAAGACTTATACTCCAATTGAGTTTCTTTAAGGTAGATCAAATCTACCAAGATCTAATTTTAAAATATTTGCAACAGAATTACAATCAATAAAAAATAATTGTTTTCTTTTTTAACCATTGTACTAGCTTTAAGTTATTCACAATTAACAATCATTAAATTATCTTTTTAATATGTTTTTTACACAAAAATAAAAAGACTATTATTACAAATGTTTACATGTTTGTATCAATATAATCATTCTTTACATTTATAGATACAACATTTGTGCCAATTTATTGATTTCTCAGATATATTATTTCTAAACGCTTGTAAAGAATTGGAAAGAAAAATGAATTTATCTTAGCCAATAGAATATAGCTAATCTATTTAATTTCAATAATAAATTTTATATAAATTAATAAAACTATTTATTTAATAAAACCAAAACTGAGTAGATGTTCAGTAAATAAATATTGTTGTAACTCTAGGGTAGGCACTCAACGAAAAGGCATGCAACTCAACACAGTTTAACAGGAAATAAATACGTGTGTTTATTCACTAGGGTAAACACATAACATGATGATTCACCCTTCAGCTTCCTCAGAGTCTTACTACTAAGTATACCAGTCCTTTGCTACTTAACCTGAATGTGGACCAACGACAGCCTTCCCCGCTTCGCTCCAGGTCCCTACTACAACCTTCAGGCAGCACAAAAGTCGGCCTCTTAGTTTCCCAAACATTCAGACTCTTCACAATCCCTGATGCACTGTTATTCTCTCTCTTCTGTGTCTTCCTGTTTACGTTCACTAGTGCGCACCTCAAGCACTGGTGCAAGGCAGGGTTACAACAATATAAATAACTTTTCTATTATAATAAATCACCAAAATTTTTAAACATTAAATTAAAGCTTTCACTTACCACACTTGGATTCCATGGCAGAAGTTCAACACTATAAGTTAAGTGATCTTGAAAAGAAAAAAAAAAAATCTACACATTAAAAAACATGATAAAATTTAAATAGGTATTAGTATTATATTTATTTTTTATTTTTGTAGGTACAGACAAATAAATTTTTTTCACTACGCTTCTAAACTTTGGTAGTCTTTTGCAACTATGATTTAAGGTATTAGGCCTGCAGATAACATTACAAACAAGAAGCGCTGATATATAATTATAATTACACACGAGTATTACACATATTGGATAAAAAAATAGTAGAGGATCTTTGGGTGCATCTGAGTCCACCAATGGGTACCTGACATTAGTTGGGGAAAAGTAAAGGCGGTTGGTCGTTGTGCTGGCCACATGACACCCTTGTTAACCATAGACCACAGAATCAGATGACCTTTACATCATCTGCCCTCTATACCACAAGGTCTGAAAGGGGAACTTTATATTGGATAAAAGAAATTTGACCTGCAGATGTTGCCCAAAAAAAAAGCCAGACAAAAAAAAAGGAACCATATGATATATTAATGATTCAGAAATTAAACATTAAAAAGATGCTTTAAATTAGAACTGGAAAAACACAGTAGTACAATGACAACATATACAAGCTTACAAATTAAAGGACATGAAGAACAACATCAATGGCCAGTTTGACATTCTACATGCTCAAAGAAATTAAAGAGTGAGCCAAACTACACAAATTGATGTCATATCCAGTTCTAGCTTGGAATGCAGGGAAACTTTACAGCATGCATATATATTTATACACAATTTCGTTCAAATGTTAAATCATAAATTAACTACTTATATGCTGTATCTTGACAAAGTTGTTTATTCTTTTGGGGACATTATAAACCTGGCATAGCTAGCCATCTACTCATAGGGGTGAAAATAAAAAAAACAGAATCAAAACAGGCTCAAGGATAAGGCTTAAACAGCTGGAAAATATGGTGAAAACATAGGATGAACATTGATAAGATTTTAGTTTGCCAAAGGGTGTAATATTATTAATTATTAGATAACTCATGGTCTGTTGAGACAAATAATTTTAGTGAGTTTCAACCATAATTTCAAAACAGCCCTTTGAAATTACATGTATGTATTTAAAAGTAATTTGGCTAATGATTGACTAAACTTTAGTGAAAAAAAAACAAGCTAAATACTTAAAAAAAAAACCACTTACAAATACAAAACAAAAAGAAGCCAAAAACTGTCATTAAAGTTAATCCTAGAAGTGTTTTTTTGACACTCCACCGGCCATAGCGGAGAGACATTTCAAATGTTATCCACTGCCGCCGCAGTTTACTTATTCCAGAGTTACTGAATGGCATCGTAGATCAAAAGGTTTTGTACCTGAATAAACAAAAACATATGTAATAAAATATTTTATATAATTAATTATATCATAATAATACCATGCCACAGTGAGGCCAAGTTATCCTGACTGCCAAGTTATCAAGACTCTACTATATTTGTAAAACTTTCATGGCAACTATTTAAATGTAAACAATTTTTCAATTCTTTGACTAACTTTGAAAATGTTAGATATCTATTAAGAAATGAAGTCAGGCTGCAGCAAAGCTCAAACTCAGGACCACTGTGATGATACCCTAAAAAGTATAAAACACAGCCATTCTTTATGCTAGGAATGTTGCATGAAATACGACTAAGCTTACATTTTCTGTCAATTATTTTCTTGAATGTTTTTCAGAAAAGCACAAATGCACACAAAAATGAAGCCAAAAGCTGTCTTAACTTAACCCTTGAAGGTTCTGGGTATTTTTTTGCGAGTCCTGAGGCCTGCAAGTGTAGAAACACTGCAGCCACTTTAGTGTCACCTGGTGGGTCCACATCCTTTGCATAAACGCTACTGAATGTGCTTTTGTGTGTTTAATGATAATAACTTGTTGCTACAAATATTTTTGAATGAATTATTTGATCTAAGTTCCAGAATGTTACAACATACTTTATATTACATGAAAAACATTTCGTTACATCATGCTAGTAAAAAAAAATAAAGAAAAGTTCCCCTTTCAGACCTTGCGATTTGTAGGGCAGATGATGTCAAGATTTAACCAACAGTTAACAAGCTGGATGTCGTGGCCAGCACAACGACCAACCACCTTTACTTTCCCCAACTGAAGCCAGGTACCCATTAGAGTTGGGTGGACTCAAGAGAGCCCTAAAAATCTATCATACTTTTAAGTATGTACAAACAGAGTTCTCTAGAAAAGAAATAAATCTCATATGCAGGTAGATTTATAAGCTCACTTGTTTTAAATATAAAAACGATGAGATATATCAAAAATGAAAAAGAGAGAAAGCCAATGAGAGACAGTCTTTGAAATAAAGAACAGTTGTCATTAAGGCTGAAAGCTCAAGAGTTCTCAATGTAAAGATTGAAGGAGGCCAAGTACAGTGATAGCTCTACCTATATATTAGTAATAGACACTAGACTTACAATGACTACATGTAGGAAGACTAAGAGGTCGATATGATATTTAAACAATCCACTTGATCTAAATCTAGATTTTCAATTTTCTAGAGATCTTATAAATCTCATACTTTGTACTATATAAACACTATCGTACTTTACTATAATAAATATTAGTATTATATACACTACAATCATAGTTCCTCGTACTCGTAGAAGTCTTAGATTATAAATTAAAATTGCAAGCCAGAAGTTGGTATACTTATCAGGCATAATGCTGGCTATACTATATGACTAAATAAAATATATTAACAAGATATAATATACAAATTAATAAATTTAATAGAGTATTCTAGATCTAGAATCTAGTAATTACATTTTATTATACAAGTTAGACTCTCACTGATTACAGTCTCAGGATATCTAGATCTAGTTGAGGAATAGATTCTAGTTGCTTAATTAGCATAGAATCATAGATTTTTTTTTTAATTAAATTATTTATTACTAGACTCTAGATCTAGAGTCTAGACTGACTAGAGGATTTGAGCCTATACCCCGGAGCTATAGTAATAGTTAGAGTATAGAGGTCTCTATATCTTATCTTCTTATATAATACAGACGTTACTTTAAAAAAGAAGATGATTATGTCCTACGCGTCATGCATTTAGTCATGCATATTAACCAATGACTTAAATTCTGCCAAGTCACTGGTTTTTCTGGCTAGCTCAGGCAACCCATTCCATGCTCTAATAGCACTAGGGAAGAAGGAGTATTTGTACAAATTTGTCCTAGCATAGGGGACAAGGAATGTGCCTTTATTTTTGTGTCTTTCAGAGTATTTTATTAAGTTTTGTTTTTGTATTTGAAGATTATGGTTCAGTGTTTTATGTATAATTGCTACTTTACTTTTGAGTCTTCTGTCCTGAAGGCTTTCTAAATTTAGTGATTTTACTAATGGTGTTACTCTAGTCAAATGTGAATATTCGTTTGTTATAAATCTCACTGCTCTATTTTGTGTTTGTTCAAGTTTCTTAATGTTTTCTTGAGTTGAGGGGTCCCAAACGGTGGATGCATATTCTATTATTGGCCTAACCAAGGTTAAATAACATTTTAGTTTTATGTTCTTATTTGATTTATAGAAATTTCTTTTAATAAACCCTAATGCTTTGTTGGATTTTTTTGTAGTTTCATCAATATGTGGATTCCATGACAGTTTTTCATTTATTATAACACCTAGGTATTTTGCGTTTTTAGTCTGTGTTACTGGTTTGCCATGAATAAGATAAGTGGAATTAATTTGTTTTAGTTTTTTTGTTACTCTTAACAACTGACATTTTTCTGGGTGGAAAGACATGCTCCAATTTGATTCCCATTTCTGTAATTCATCTAATTCTCTTTGTAAAATATCTGTGTCTTGTGTTGTTTTTATTGTTCTATATATTATGCAATCTTCTGCAAATGATCTGACTTTTGTTCCTGAACTAATGCAATTTGGTAAATCATTTATGTAAATTAAAAATAGTAGTGGACCCAAGACTGTTCCTTGAGGTACACCTGAGTTTACTGTTATTGGTGTTGATTTAGAGCCATTTATTATTACAGTTTGTTCTCTCCCTATCAGAAAATCTTTAATCCACTGATGCAGTGGCCCATTAATATATAAAATATATTGAATATTTTAATTTTTTAAGCAAACTATGGTGGTGAACTTTGTCAAAAGCCTTGGACATTATAATATAATGATTATGACAGATTAGATGATGATAGATCTAGATTTACTTTTAGACAGTCTATCTAATCTAGATCTATCCCTGATCTAGTCTTAGTATTCTTTGTCAGTATGAGTGACTATGTATGTGACTTGCCTTTTAGGTTTTTGTTTTAGGCTTTTTTAATTAACTTTAGTCACTTTAGACTTTCACTTTGGGATAGTTCATTTAGTCATTTTAGTTGATCAAATTTTGAATTCGCTGCCTGGGCCTTGGTGAGATAAATCTACACTAGATTTGATAGATCTACTCTAGTATATATACTAATATAGATCTAGAATACATCTAGATCTAGTATTAAGTTATATAATTAAGTATAGATCTAGATTATTCTAGATCAATATCTAGTCCAGCCTAGACTCTACTCTAGACCCAAGTCCCTAACTTAGAGTTAGGGCCTAAGTTTTGGTTTAGCCACGTCTCAAACCCAAAGCCTAAGTGAGACTCACGAATCCCGACCTACCTATATAATAATAGTCTAAATTCTGAATAGACCCTATATTGCAATCTAATCTAAGTGAGGTAACCCAAAGAAAGGGGGAACAACAACATAGCAGCTAAAACACACGGGCAATCCTGTGATACTTGTCTATGAGATCTACAGACTACATATTATAGATCTATTATATGATTAGATCTAGATTCTACTTACTGCCTGTCGCCATATCTAATGGAAGTCTAAGATGTCTCTTTTATCAACTGCTCATTCATGCTGTGTGTAGATTTGCGTTCTGGTGCTCCTGTGCAAGGCGAGGTTATATTTGGACTACTTGTCGATCGAGGTATCTCCACCTGTCTAGAAACATACATAAAATTTTGATCATAACGATTGGTACGAAGCATAGACTGTGTTCAATTAGTTGACACTTACCGGGTATGCCCAACAATATGCCTATACTCACAATCGAAGAGCATGTTAAAATTAGTGTAGTGCTGTGTAGGACTGTAGGCCTATAATCTATTTTGACTATATTATTTTACAAAAAAAAAAACGTGTCCAATTCGAAGACTATATAAGGCCTAGTAAATCAACACATGCGTACTAATTCCCTGTTAATTTTGAGGTAAAATTCGGACCAAATAACTAGGATACACGTCATTAAAAAAATAACAACTCTTCAAGATAATGTCTCTGACCCAGTTTGAGATCGATTAGAACAATAAAAAGGATTTTCCATGGGCGTAGCCAGGATTTTTTTTCGGGTGGGGGGGGGGGATAAAACGCCGCGAAAAATATATATTTATAAGTATGTATGTGTGTGTGTATATTATCTTTATTACATTCTGACTCATCATTCTTTCGGAAGACGCTTATTGTGCCATATAATAGGATCTTCCTGGAGTTAGTGGGAAAATTGTAGACTTCCCGCCATTGCCAGCAATGGGGTCTGGGGGAGCGCCATGCACTTTTTCTGATATTGAAAGCAAACAAAATGCATATTCTGAGGTATCTACAGTGCATTTTCCTGCTATTAAAAAGTTTTATTTCAAAACCTAATGTGCTATTCTTACTGACTTTGACCCTCCCGCGCCGTTCGGCACATTTGCTGTCAAGCTGTTTCCACAAAAATCTGTCACTGGTAATGTCTGAAGCCTCTTCCCACCTGCTCCAAGGACCTCCACGAATGTGTGGCGCCAAGTTGTACTAGGATGTCATCGCAACTCTTCTTATGTGTAATTCATTTTGTCGGAGAACATGTCCCGCAAACCTCATGCGACGCTCTGTCACAATCTTACTAACGGGTCGACTCCCTGTTCGGCATAGGATTTCCTTGATTTAGACCCGATCTCTATAACTGACTCCTAAAATCTGTCTTAGCCATCTTTGTTGAGCCACATTTAGTGTTTTTCAATTTCGGCAAAAGACTATTCACTGCACTTTATTAATTGAGCCCCGCCACTGGAAGAAATATGTAATCTCTCTTGAATACGCTCTTGGAATTAAGTGATTATAGTTTGCTTTATATTTTATATCGAAAGGGAAGTTTTATCGTCAAAATCATCTGTTGGGTATTTTAAACTAAAAAATCTCAGGAGTTATGTTGTTGTTTTTTTTAATTCAAAACCCCATTTAGATAAGGTCATAGAATTTAGTAACTGTAGTTTGCTTTAGAATAATATTGAGGATATAAGTTTTCCACCTCAAAATGCTCTGTGTGTGGGGGGGGGGGGGTTAAACTTTTTAAAAAGCCATCTGTAGGAGAGAGGTTTAAACTCAAAACCCCCAATTGTCTTGGCTACGCTCAAATAATTTTAGTGTGTAATTTGCTTTTTTTTTTATATTGAAGAGTTATTTTTTTTTAGCATCAAACCACTCTGAAGGGGGGTTTAAACTCAAAACTCCTTTTGGCAACGCTCATAGATTTCTGAGTGTGTATTTTCTTTTTTTTTATATTGAAGATTAATTTTTGTCTTCACTCCACTTTAACTCCACTGGAGGGGAATTTAAACTCAAAACACCTTTGAATATACTCATAACATGTTGAGTGTATAATTTGCTTTGTTTTTAATATTAAAGAGGTATTTTTTACCTTCAATTTCATTTCGGGGGGTGGGGGGTTGAACCCCAAGGAACCCCCCCCCCCACTGGCTACGCCCATACATCTAGGGTTAAATTTATCTCTCATGGCACTGTTTACTTTTATGAAAATGGGGACTGATGCTGTGATATATAAATACTTAGCCAAGCTTCAGAATTATTAGGACCAACCGTTGGTGTTATATGTTTAAGCGTTTTAAGGCATTATATATATCTTAAGTAGGGAAGCTCGGTGTGCAATGGAATAGGCCTTACAAGATTATAAAGATACCCTCGAGAACGTCCTCAAGAAAAGCAGAATTAACATGAACGAGAATGGCAATAACAATGCAGTGATCGCTCCTCATTGAATGGAGCAATGGGCGTAGTAGAGTTCCCGTGGGCATGGGCTCAACAATATGATAGTACTTACCTCCCCCCACACACACATCCCACAAACAAACACACACACAAAAAACTAAAAAAAAATTTTGAGACAAAACATCGTCCAATATGTGTAGGTTCATTTGCAAATAGACTTTCAGTCCAATCTATACACCCAAGACCAATAATTAGGGCCTATAGAATGCCTGAACATGCACTGACGTCGCAACCTGTGGCCAGTTAAGTTCAATAGCTCATTGTCACGTTACAGTCCCATCCGTCACGCCGTTCCTTACGGGTGGTGATGGTCCAACCACGAATAGTGGCGGCACATTATGGAAACACACTGGAACACTTCGTAGGCCCTACCTCCAGCCTTAGAATGGTAAGGAGGAAATTAACCCATACGAGCCGACCCGCGGCGTAGCATACGCCACTATTTAGTGACGGGTGAACACTTCCTGAAAGACACAGTTGTCTAAATGGGGTGAGTTTGGGCAAACGACCGTGTGCGCATGCCTAAAGAGCAAGGAAGGCGCGGGTGAGGGCGGGAGGAGGATTAGAGAGTCGGCGTGCGTTCGTGGTGTCCCGCATGATTGGGCGACGTAGATAATTATATATATGTACAGAGAAGATAAGTTGTTATCCCCCCCCCCTCTTTTTTTCTGAGTCGCGCTCTCTGTCGCCGCGAAAGTAACGTGGGATAACTCTAGTCCTACTTGCAGAAATAAAAGAATTATCTTCCCATGAAATTTTTCATCGAGGGTTAGAGAGTCGGCGAGCGTGCGTGGTGTCCCGCATGGTTAGGTGACGTAAGGAATTATATATACAGATCGTTGGCTCGAGGAATCGTATCCCATGAAAATGGGTGATTAAATAATCATCTACTTGATGGGGAAACTCTGGACAGAGGGATCTGTAAAGAGCAAAACTTTCACTCTTGGCCTCTGGTTAAAATCCTTCCGGTTGGTCAAAGGGTTAGAAATGGACACTCACTGAGCCCGTCAAGTGATCTACTTGTTACATTTATATGTGTATTTATGTTTATGTATGTTGTGTGTGTGTTTGTTTTCTTGTAGTCTCCCTTGTTCTATTGTTTAGTATGTTCACGTGTTCACGGTTTACTCTGAAGTGTGTCAGTAGTGTGTATTCACTGTGTATTAGTTTCTGCTGGCTGTTCTCTCCTTGTTTTCACGTTCATAAAAATGGAGTGTAACTTTTAAACATCAGTATTGTTAGTGTATTGTGATAATATAACACTACTTTTTGGTGGAATAATGGAGAAAAATGATAATAATGGAGACTTAAAAATCTAATTCCAGTTGTGGTGGCCCCTTTATTGCATGCGCATATCTGGGAAGTTGGGCTTTGGTGCTCTTTTGAAATAGGGCTGTAAGCTGTATAATTATACATAGTTTACTAGGAGAAAAGCAACAATTACTTTGCTATCACCCACGCACAAATATAAACACTTAAAGCCCAAGGCCCGTTTTGTTGGTTATATTAATGATCCATTCCTAACCACACACGTGCCACTAGTTTTGAATTATTGAAGTTATGAGCGAACACAAGCTATCAGTATGATAGATTACATTTTCTAGATGCAATGAAGGGTGTTCCATCTTTAGCCTGGGATATCAATGTGGATTAACTCAGAGGACATTTAAAAATATTAACTTATTAATGCTATTTACATTTAATGTTACATTAACTTTGAATGCTTGTCACTGTCGAAAGAATACTTTTGCATACAATTATAATCGCAATGTTTTATTCCTTCATAAATATACTTTTTTTTAGTCATAATTACCTCCCTTGTGTCAACCGCGTTTGGGTATACGTACTTAACCACTTACTGTATTCTGAATTGTGAACACATGACTAACTTAAGAGCTGATCGCAAGATGCTTTCACGTCGCTCCACGTGGATGAAATAGAAAGATGGACGAGAATAAAAAAAAAAGAGGGAAGGGGATGACCTTGAAAGAAAAAAAATCACGTGTGTACACTTCACAAGATTGTGAGTGACATTTTTCTAGCCAAAGCTGTTGCCCATTTAGTGCTATCCTCAAAGGTAGAGTTACGTTTCTTGTTTAAACGGGTAAACAATTTTCTTATAAAACTGCCCAATCAATGATCTAATTTTTCCCCCTCAACTTTCGATTGATTGGACATCTACACATTATTTTGGCTACCTTACTGCTTTAATGTGGCTCTTTTTAAAAAAAATGAAGATATTTATGTCCTACACTCTATTCACTTGTTCATCTAGTGTTCATGAGAAAATTTAACCCTGCCAAGTCGTTGGTTTTCCTGGCCGATTCAGTCAACCCGTTCCGTTATAATAACACTAGGGAAAAAAAGGGGCACCCGTACAAGTTTGTCCTTGCAAATTGAATGAGAAATTGTCCTTTATCTTTCTATTATATTAGGTTGTGTTAGGGTTCAGTTTATTAAATGTAGGCCTAGGCCTATTACTGCTACTTTACTTATTTAGTCTTTTGTCCTGAAGAGTCTCTAAGTTTATTGATTTTAGTAATGGCGTTAATCACGTGAATATTCATTTGTTATAAATTTCATCAAGGCTCTATTGTGTTTCTGTACCTGTTAATGTTTTCTTGAGCAGGGCCGGCCTTAAATAATTAGATGCCCTAGGCGAAGTGAATTTAGTGGGCCCAAATAAATTAGAAAATAAAAAAGAAACAGGGGACAAATAAAATTACGCAATTTATTCAAGACCTAGTGTCCCCCAACAATAACACTGGGCACTAATGTCGCTTATTCTTTTATAGAAAAATGGTGCGAGGCTTCTACCAATCGGATGCCCTAAGCTGCTGCCTAGTTTGGTTATGCCTAAGGCCGGCCCTGTCTTGAGACGTAACAAAGGACGCGTATCAGATGAGAAAATTTGGACTTGTTGGCCTTCTTCAGTCGTGGAACAACTATAGTTCACCTTATAGAAATGAAAGCTTGGGTATTAACTTTGTTGTCGCCCTTTACATCAGTTCCTCTCTGTTCCAGACGGTATCCGATGCAGCTTTCACTGGGATCAGCCAGGGTGAAGCACTGTGGGCCCTGATGCCGGCTTTTGATTTTTCCTTAGCATTGGCTTTTCCCAAGTTTGAGTAGGCATATAGCCGCAAGGCAGTCTGTGGCATTTTACGTCTCGAGAGACGATCTTTTAACTTTACAACTTCTTGTGTGACTAAAGAGGCAGTAGAGGTTTGAATTTTCTTTCTCTTAGGTGGCTAGCCAGCCTCATGTTTGAAACTTTCTCTCATACCGCCTAACGGATGGCTGCTGGGTCGTACGGTATATGAGCTGAACTGTCGTCTCGATGGTCCCGAGTTCATACTCTGCCGCCCCCTCCCCCATCGTCCTGCGGAAGGTTTGGTCTAGGAACTAAATTATCTTCAACTTTGAAGGAACTTCCGAAACATGTAAAACATTTTACAACCATTTAACAGTTGTCGCTCTAGAAAAAAAAAGTTAAAGGGAGATAATTGTATAAATCGTATTTGGCGTATTCTCTACCCATTTCCATTTGAATGGATATATCTCCCCACATTCAAAATTTTCACTTGGTCTAATTGTATCTACTAATTGTAACACAAACACAGTTTTTTTTAGCAATAAGTAGCAATATTAAATAGATTTCATGTTATAACCAGGATGCAGGCATTCCTTTTTTTTTGTTTTGGTCTAATTTAACAGCATACAAGAATTCTTGACAACTCATTCAAAAAGTGCCAAAACAACAACAAAAGTCTAAACCAAGTGTTTGTAAGACTCCTTTATTTCATACACTGCAAATAACTCTCATCCCTTTCAGCTTATCTATGGAACTGTTTGAGGCGGAAAAAAACATTTCATAAAATAAACCAAGAGGCAAGTGTCAACCAAAAATGAGTGCATGTTGACACGACTCTCGTAAGTTTACCCACCCCATTCTCTCTATGATTAATTAATATTACAAAATTTTAAAAAAATATTTTTTTTGACAAAAAAATTGAATGGGAAGAGATCTGGAAGACTAGAAGAATGCAGTGTGAGATGACATAGCAATACATGAACCATCACTTCTTAGTTTGACCCACAAACTGTAATAACACAGCAATACATGAACAATCACTTCTTAGCTTGACCCACACACTGAGATAACACAACAATACATGAACCATCACTTCTTAGCTTGACCCACACACTGAGATAACATAGCAATACATGAACCATCAGTTCTTATCTTGACCCACACACTGAGATAACACAACAATACATGAACCATCACTCCTTACCTTGACCCACACACTGAGATAACACAACAATACATGAACCATCACTTCTTAGCTTGACCCACACACTGAGATGACATAGCAATACATGAACAATCACTTCTTATCTTGACCCACACACTGAGATAACACAACAATACATGAACCATCACTTCTTAGCTTGACCCACACACTGAGATAACATAGCAATACATGAACCATCAGTTCTTATCTTGACTCACACACTGAGATAACATAGCAATACATGAACCATCAGTTCTTATCTTGACTCACACACTGAGATAACATAGCAATACATGAGCCATCACTTCTTAGCTTGACAACACACTGAGATAACACAGCAATACGTGAACCATCACTTCTTAGCTTGACCCACACACTGAGATAACATAGCAATACATGAACCATCACTTCTTAGCTTGACAACACACTGAGATAACACAGCAATACGTGAACCATCACTTCTTAGCTTGACCCACACACTGAGATAACATAGCAATACATGAACCATCACTTCTTAGAACATAAGCACTAGTGAACATGAACTGAAAGCTAAATAGTGTTTAGAAGTGTTTTGTTATGATACTTTTATTATTGTGGCACTATAAAAGGATGGTAGAGAGGTTAAGAGTTTAGGAACAAAAATAACAGTAGTTCAACAAAGAAATTATGAATGAAAAAAAAACAAACCAGCATTGCATGAGTTAAATATGTAATGAAATATTCTTCCACACGCAAGGAAGCCGTGGGTCTAGCTACAAACTTGCTAGTGGAAACATGTAGGTAGTTAATCATTCTTTTTTCTGTTTGTTTTTTTTTTTTATTTTTGGAATGAACAAATTGTGTGTTGTACATATTAAAATCTTTGAAAGCACACATTTTATTTGGCATTGGCATATGGCAAAAATGTATGAATGAAAAAAAAAACTAAATGATTTATGGATATTATTTTACAGTGTTAACTTTTAAATTAAAAAAAAATTTAATTACAAAGATAAGACAATTAACAAAACATTTGTCAATGTGACATACAGACACACAGCAGCTTTAATACAATTACACACATACTTATATAGGTTTGTAATGCTTACACAACACTGAAAGAAGATGATAAGATATTTAAAAAACACACTTTTTCTGCAGTAAGTCTTAACAAAAAATCAAATATTTGTATTTCAAAAAATATTTGTATCACAAGTTTTATTTCTTTATGCTTATTCAAGGGAAAAAAAGAATTAATAGAGTAAACACAATAGCTCTTTATTGAGCCTCATAACAGGCAGTTATCTATATATCCCAGAAACCCAGGTAAAAGAAATACAGGATAAAAAGAGCAAGAAAGATTATATATACTAGTTTATATTGAGCCCATTCCAAAGTAAGAAGTAACATTAGAAGTAAGATGTAACATCCTTGTGATGAGAACATGTTCAATATTCATGTACTAAAGATGATATGTTAACAAGGAACAGATCAACTGATGTTTTCCCCCAACACAAAAGATCACGTCATGGATTGAAATACAGTATAGTACTATCTGTTCCAATAGAGAAGAATCATGTCATGTTCAATGCTACAGAGTGTTGTTGAGAAAAGTATAGCAATGTATATCTGGTTCTGCATGACATAAAAATGAAGAGATTGTGAGTCAAGTACACTGCCTTCTCACATTTCTTTGACTTAACATAACTGGGCATCATTCCTGCCAGCAGCTCTCAAATTATGACCCTGATTTACAACACAGATAACTTCCAGAACTGCTGTAGCTAACAGCCATCCTGAGAGAACCGGTTTAAAATGTGTAGAGCAGAAGAGGAAAACAAGAACATGAAAAAAAAAAAAAAGTTTTATTTTAATTATCCTTTAATTTAAAAAAAAAAAAAAACAATCACTAAGTGATGAACACAAAAGATTTATCTTTCTAAGAACTGCTACCAAAGATAAAAAACAAATATGGGAGTAAGGCATAATATGAACTTATTTATTATATGTTAGGTTTGTACTCCTATAAATAGATTTTCTGCCTAATAAAGATTTGTCTGTTGGTGTTTTGTTTTTTAATAAAATTGAAAAGGCTAACAAAATAATTAAAAAAAAAAGAAAAAAATACAACTTCTTAAAAATATACTTAATAATAAGCTATTATATTTTGTTACTATTACCTACTACCATTAAGCTTTAATTTTTTTTTTTTTTCAGGATCTTTCTTTTGTATTTTATGTAACATTATTTAAAATTTTTTTACTTTGCCACAACCAAAAGAAAAAAAAATGTATTATAAGGTCAAGAAGTTAAAATTTTAATATTAATGAATATTACAAAGTTAGAACTAGTGTTTTCAGTTCAAGCTTATTATTTGATCAGATGAATGGACAATAAAACTTGTAATAATATTTTTAGTCATTAGGCGGACACTGAGTATTATTCATTATATCTTGATACTAAATTTTTTAACCTACATACAATAAAACTTGTAATAAAGGGTTGTTAAGATGATGATTTTTAGTCATTAGGCGTCACTAAGTATTATTCATTATATCTTGATACTAAATCTTTTAACCTACATACAATTTCAGATTGACATTATTCAAAATTAACAATTGTTTTCCCCTCGTAGAAGTAGTATGATATGAGGATTTTTCTATTTGGCTGATGGAAATTATATTGATTAAGTTATTATCCTTCAAACCAAATAGGAAAAGATGTACAAGAAGGCATAAACTAAATCTAGTTCAGTCATAGAATCAAATGAATTTATGTACCTATGCATTTATATATTTAGAGCTTTTCTACATCATAGACAATTAAGATGATGAAATGCAAATGCATCGTTCGTCTTGTAAGTTCATTTTTCTTTCAAAGTCTTTGCTACTGATAAGTCTTTTTATGTATAACAATTACAGATTGATCTATCAGTTCCAATAAACTAAAGCTTATTATTATGCATCGTTAGTTTTTTAAGTTCATTTTTCTTTTCAAGTCTTTGCTACTGATCAGTCTTTTTATGTATAACAATTACAGATTGATCTATCAGTTCCAATAAACTAAAGCTTATTATTATGCATCGTTAGTTTTTTAAGTTCATTTTTCTTTTCAAGTCTTTGCTACTGATCAGTCTTTTTATGTATAACAATTACAGATTGATCTATCAGTTCCAATAAACTAAAGCTGGATGTAAATTAACTTTCTTACTATTAGTTATATTAATATCTATCAAAAGAAAGACTTAATTTGGTGTTAAACTATAGACAGAGCCTAATAAAAATGTAGTCTAGTCAAATGAAAACAAGATTTCCCAACAGAAAATATAAAGCAGACAAAAAGAGCAATAATAAAATTGCTTATGTAGAAAAAAAATAGTCCATAACTGAGGACAAAATAGTGTTCAGGGAAATTTTAAACAAATAATTTAAAATATTATTTGAAATCTTAATTTCTTATTGTTTATGTTATGTTTTTTTTTTTTCAAGATGTATTGGGAAGGAGTTAACAATGCCATTTAACAAATTTTCAATTCTTACTAAAGAAAATTTGTTAAAAAGCTAACAAAGATGATGGAAAAAAGAAAGCTACTTTCCTTTTAATAGTTCTAGTTCTTAATGGAATGTAGTCAAAACAACTTTGTCACATTGAAATACAAAAAAAATAAGACAGAAAATCCATAGAAGCAAATCAGTGTCTCCCAATTACAACAGAGAACGTTGGTGATTACCTGAATAGGTTTACTTTGTATGACAAGTTGTATGTATGTTCTTTACATAACCTACATTCTATTGCACAAACACTTATGTAGATATTGTCAAAACAAAATTAATTAGATTCACAGATGTTTCAAAATCTAATATGTTTATGTTTCACATATAAGAATGCTTTAATTAAATATTTGTAAAGTCCCTTTCACTGAATTTCATTATTTCTTTAGTTCTTATCTTATATTACAACTTATTTATGCTCCTTCAAAAAGAAATATTATTTTTTAGAATTAAAAAAAAATATGTAAAAAAGAAAAGAATATTTAAAAATTACTATTTCAATTATCTAAAGCTTAAGAAAACAATATTGCTGTTTTTGTTGTTAATTTAAAGATATCTAATATATTTTTTGAGCTTTTTTGTATTGTTTAAAAGTAGTTTAATTAAAATTTAAATTCAAATTTATGTAGCCCCACATAATAAATAAATAAATTCTTTATAATAAATAAGGAATATATAAATAATTTAATTATAGAGAATTGTAAGTAAGATAATCTAGATCACTGAAACATTTTGCATAAATGGTAGCAGTAGTTGAATTATATAAATATAGAAAAATACATCATAACCTTTTTTTTCAATACATACATGTTTTCAAAAATAAAATGTTAAAATAACTTCCATAACTTTTTCTTTGAATAAAGAACTTTGGAATAAAAGTAAAATCAAAAAATAGTCTAAAGAGGAAAAAAAAAAAAGGGTTAATTATTTTCTTAACTGTGTCCGTTGAATCAGAGAAGTTTCAAGTGATTCTAATCTTGCTGTCTAAATTTGTTCAGCACTGCAAAAAAAGCCTGAACAGGACTGACGTACAAGGCACTATAGAAGAATATATCACAGAGAAGACTTGGGACTAGAGGCCAAAGTATCATGAAGATAAAAGCTGATATCAATTGTCGAAGCCATGATTTGAAAAATACATATAATGACCTGTTTTGAGAAACAAAGAAATTAATTTAAAAGTCTGTTAAAACATATTAGGGTTGCACCGGACAGTACTTTTTGATATCTTTTTGGAGATGGGTCTCGGCGGATAATAATATAAGATATCTGTCCGGAGCTGATGCATGTGTAATAAATAACTCATGTTAATAATATTTTTGCAATATTTTAAAATAAAATACCTATGTTAATATTATTTTTTTATTACTTTTTCACATTATTGTTTTAAACTAATAACTAATAATTATGCTGAAAGTTAGCATTTATTACCAGCACAAACCAATATGAAAGTGTTGTCTGAACTCTACAAGTATAACAATAAAAAATGTTATGATTTAAAAAAAAAAATACAAATGCTAACTTGTCTAGTCACAATAACGTCATTTGAAACTGATAACTGCCTAGCATAGCAAAGTAAAATATATGTATATGATAAGATTGCCCATAACTTAGTGTAAAGTTTAGATTTCAGCACAGTTAATTACTTATTACATCAAAATTGAATTAAATTGAAGACAAATAAGTTTTTCAGCATTGTCTGATGTTAGTTTTGTACAATGGCCATTGAATTACTCCTCCAGTAGCACTGAACAAACTTTCCAATGCCACATTGATTGAGGGTCTTGCTAGGTTGATTTGAGCAAACTTAAATAATCCAGAGAAACTGTTGGCATTTGCCTTCCACCTTAAAACTGGATTGTTGCTGAATCTAGGGTTCACTCAGGTGATAGCTTTTTATATCTTGCTGGCTTTGCACTAGTGCCAACAGTTTACCAAAACAGTCCCACAAAACTGAATTCAGATAAGTAGGCCTTCTATGTTGGTAGTTCAACAGTTCATGCAAAGACTTCTGCTGCTGTTAGAGTTTTTGTAACATAATTTTGGTGATACGTTGCAATATTACGACGCCTATCTTTGCTCCTGTGCATGAATAGTAATTCAAAATGAGACATCTGAACTGAGGGTCTAGCAGTGTTATTATGCTGTACAGTCAATTAGTGTCTAAGTCTTCAAACTTTTATTCATAGATTCAAGTACTGTACTTTTCACTGTTTTACTCCTTCTTTATAATTATTAGACTCTTGGAACTCTAGGCTGATTGATGGAAGGAAATAAAACTTCTGTGAAAGATCCATGCAGATGTACATTTTTACATCCCTATTACCGATGGCCTGTATCCCAGAACACTCTGTTTAGAAGTGAGGCCAAACCTGTGTTCATGCTGCAGGAATGCCTTCAGAACATGGACAAATGGAATCACAATGGAAATGGAAACTGCAGCTTACTTCAGGTGTGTTCCTCAAAAGGTTGTAGAATAGCAGTCTACTATCTACTATCTGCAATGATATCCAGACAGCAGAATATGGCAGGATAGTGAAAAATGGGAGGATATCCAGCCAATAAACACAAAAACACTGAAACAGGACATGTTTTCTGAGACCAAAGGTTGATGACAAAGTCAGGTGCCCAAAAAACTTTGCCCCAAATATGTGTCACATCCATAATATCCTATTTATCTCATGGATGCTTAAAAACTCCAATGGGGTTTAAAATGGAGACCATCAATTCATCTGTCATTTGTTTTATCAAAGCTACCTCATTCATTAACAACATTTGCTATGGGACTAGTAATCTAATGTTGAGTATATTGTAATAATATTTTATCTTTTAATGACTATATGGAATCATAGACAAAAGTAAAAAAAAAGTTTCTTTATTGTGCTAACAAAATATGTTCTTGATAATAGGCTTAATAGGTCTGTAGTAGGAGTTTAAATATTGTGGGATTAAGAGCTAATTTTTGTAGAACAGTGGGGTTGACCATGTGACACTAAAGCTTATATTGGGATGGATTGGTTGACCATGTTTCTGTTGGAAGGTGTTGGCGATGTTGCCTTTAAGCCTCTGTTGGGATAAGTTTAATATTATATCCCCTATGCTTCTGCAACTTTGTACCAGTTGGTGACCAGATAGTTTAGAAAACACTACTATATCAAATGAGTTTATTCTAACATTTGAAACTCATTTCTGAAATACTTAACATTTACCTCATCTCAAAATGGTTATAAAAAGAAATCCAGGTTTGAATTTCCATGAGTTGGTAGAGAACAGCTGTGGCTACTACAAACATTGGGGAGAAGTAATGCTGTGAAAACATCTGCCAAGCGAACAGGACCACCAAGGACTCTGGCAATAGTACAGCTAATGTCAGGAAGTTAAACCACTGCCAGCCGCTGATATCAGTTGTCTGGTCAAAATATAAATGTTGTTACTTGTTTGCAGGATTAAAAGTAATATAAATTTAATAAAATTTGATTATTAAAATAAAAATTAATAAAACAAAAAATGACATCTTACTTAAAAACTTTACAAACATCTTATCTTATAAATTACAGATGTTCGTTCGAAAGAGAAGATAATCACATCTATGTGTTAGGCTAGTCATGCATGTTAATTAGAGACTTTGATAACAATTTGCCCAGCAAATGTCTCTTTTAGAGTATTTTATTACATCATGTTTTTGTATTTTTAATTTATGGTTCAGCATTTTATGTATTACTGCTACTTGGAGTTGTCGCTTGGCTAATTCAGATTTAAATGAACATATTGGCCGATGAAATCAGCACCTCCACTGTTATAGTAAATTCATGGTTCAGTTGACTTATCACGACATTTACATTGCATGTAAGGACTACATTTCATACATTTATGTATACTGTGTTTAATGCATGAAAATTTACCTCAGTTTTTAAAATGATGCCTCTGTTGAACTGATGTTTACAATAAATACAAATACAGGAATTAAATTAATTTTACTGTAAGTAATAATGATAATAATAATTTTATTTATATAGCACTGTTAACAAACAAAATGTAGACTCAAGATGCTTTGATAACTTAACAGACATAAACACAAAGGTTAAAATGAGAAACTAATCAAAACATTTTGAACAGAAAGGTCTTAATGTTCTTCTTGAATGTAGTGAAGTATGTTGTTTGTCTGATATTAATGGGGAGCAAATTTCAAACCTTTGGTCAATACACTGAAAAAACTAGCAAATCGTAACATTATGAGAGGAAAAAGGGGGACAACTAGAAGCGTAGAGTCCATGGAGCAAAGGACTCTCTGAAGGACATATTGGGTAATCAGTTTACTAAGGTACAAGGGCATTTCTTTGTTGTGGATGCACTGATGACAAAATGTGGACACCTTGTAGTTGATTCTTGCATTCACATTCTTCTTATCACATAATAAATGTTTGCCTAGAATAATCAGAGACATAATCAGAAATACTATCAAAAGAAAGATCATCTAGATTCAGGGCTTATTGTTTGGATTAATAATCTATTGCATTCACATTGAATCTTGTAATTCTAAGATAAAACTATACTTGTTGAATTTACTTCAAGTTTTTGAATGGCAATTAGTGGATTATCTTTCTGTACTTGAGTTGTATTGTGTTGATGTGACACTACAAAATTTCAAATTGACATCTATATGATTCCAGCAAAATGGTTGAGGATGGCTGCCTGGTCATTTGGTATACACTCTGGAATGTTGTCTCAATGGTCCCAGGTTCGAAACCTGCCAACTCCCATTCCTTGCCATCCTGCATATGATTTGGAGAAGTTATAATAATCTTCACTCCTGACGGAATATCCGAAACATGTAAAACAAACAAATAATACCGAATCACAATAACCTTTAAATCAGTCAATGACTCACTCACTCACACCTAAACTAAGCTAACCTGTAAGTTAGAAGTGAGCAACAAATCCTCAGAAGAATGTGTAGTTGTTTTTACAAAAGATATAAACATCTCATCATAGAAGTACATCCACAGATACAGAAGACATGTTCGGGGAAAGTCTTTCATGCCATACACAAGAAACAGAGATCTGCCAGGATATAAAGCCTGGAACAAAATAATTTTCTTTCTTTTAAATATTTAATTTGCTTTAGACCAAATCACTTAATAGCAACTTTGATACCTCAGTATTATTTTCATGACAATTTATCATGACATTTTGTAATAATCTTAGGCTTTGTTGACTGCACATGCTCATTTTAGAAAGTTTTCAGTTCAAAGTACCTTTCATTTCAAATTTGATTGTGGCCAAACTCTTCATAGTCAAGTACATGCTGACTTGATATGTTCTATTATTTACTGCACTCTGTGTGTCGATAGTGAAATTATCAGTAGAAGATTATGTAAGGGAGAGGGTCATTGAAAAGACTACATGGTGAAGTTAAGTAACCCTTTCATGCGATCTATGGGGGCAGATGATGTAAAGGTCATCTGTTTATACAGCCATCAGTTAACAAGGGTTTCATGTGACTAGCACAATGACCCAACCTATGTGATGTACCCAATGGAGTCCTAAAAATACCAAAATTCAAAACACCAGAATTAAAACTCGAGTCCCCTTGCTCTATCACTCGGCCACCATGCTCCTCACATGATAACCTAATACAAATTAGTTGTTTTGTTGTTTTTTTTGCTTGCTTTAGGAACAGTGACCCAAATAGCGCGAACAAAATATTGCAAAATTTCCTGAACAAAATAGCACTGGCCTGTAAATGATGTGTATAAAAGTACGGATTTTAGTAAGTGAAGATCCTGGGCATTTTTTGTTGAGGTCTCTATCTTCTACAATATTAATAAATGTAATGGTATGCCGTATTTGCAGAGAAAATTGTACTTCAACATTTCATCTCGTTTTCCTTTTTTATTAATATTTAAAATCCATAACTTGCTAAAAAAAATGATTTTGAAATGTGGTGAAAGAGCTAGGTATATGATAATGTAAGTGTTAGACGAAATGCATGTTATAATATAATCAGAAATCTTGATTATCTTCGGCATCTCTCTTTGTATCACAAACAAACTATTCAGTGAAGGGTTGGTACTATGCATTTCAGCTGTCTATTGAAGATCATCACCCCAATGTCTACAAGTTAATCTCTCACTACCTCAGAGAACACTGAGAACAAGATTCTGAAGTACAATGCTGGAGAACCAAGTAAAGCTGCAAGCAAGACAAAGTACCTCCAACTTAACAGACATCTTGCAGCTTTTGCCAATGAGCGGAAACAAGCCACTGTGTGTGTGTGTAATCTGTCAGGTATGTTTTTGAAGTGCATTTCTGGATTATAAATAAATTTAAATGCTATATTTTGAGATTATTCATTTTAGCTTATTATAATTCTTGCATAATGTTTGCATAATCATATTTTAAGATATTTAAAGTGTTTCAGCAAAAAGACTGAAAAATAATGATACCTTAAAACAAAACAAATATTGGCTCTATTCATATTTTACGATATATAAAGTATTTCTTGTAAAATGACTTGACAAATATTTTGTCGCCACTATACTGTCAGGGAACCTTTATGAACATATTTTATCAAATGGTGAAAGACATTACAGATGCATAGATGTGTAATAATTTTTTAATACAGATACTTGAAAAAGTCTGTTCATTTGTATTGCTGCTTTTAAAGAATGAATCATGCAAAAAGTAAATTCATATGTTAGTATTATATCTTGTCAGGGTATGTAGCTAGTAGATATAGAAAATAGTTTTATTTATTGTGTTATAATCTAGTACCAAAAGAGCTGCTAGGGTTAAACAAAATTATGACAGTTTAAAGGTAGATATTTATGATCGAAACTGCATTGAAAAGAAAATGCAATGTAATCCATGCCCTTCTACATAAATAAACAATGTAAATTTTAAAAGAAGATTGTTTTGTTAAGTATCTAATGTTTTGAGTAATCAAGTAACTGTGTAGAATCACATGTTTGAAGTGTCCTTCAGATTATTTCACAACCAGCCAATAATGTGCACTTTACAAAACAAAATGTTAAGGAAAGGTTAAGTTAGGCTAACAGTTGAAGATGCTAAGCTATTCTAGGAATGAATTGGATGACAGACTAGTAACGAACCTTGTAATCCCATAAAGTAATTGGCATTTTTACACCATGATCTTTCAACATGTCTATAGCGAAAAGAAAGGCTCTCTCATGTGTTGGGTCAGAAACATTTAACAACCTTCTCAAAGAGTCACCGTTTAGAGATATTAACAAGTTGCCATCTGAAAATATTTGAAAACAGATACACATTTTAAGTCATATACAAAAAATGTAAAAAAAAAATTTTTTTTTTAAAGCCATAACAGAAAGAGCACAATTAAAAAATGGTGGCTGGGTGTTAAACCAATTGACTACTGGTGAGTTTCTGGTCCAAATATCAATAAATACTGGAATTTTTAATTTCCATTTTACAGTGTACATGATTCCACCTAGCACTGGATGGTCACAGATATTTTTTTAAATTAAGGGGCGTCACAAGTGACACAGCAAGTACCTATAAATTACAAAATTAATTTCCAACCATTATTATTATAGCTTGACATGACTTAATCCATTTGACAACCAGTGGAGCATAGGGCCGCAACAGTACCTCACTATCTTGACTCTGTTATGGGCTATTTGATTCAGAATGGCCCATGTCCATCTTTGCTTCTTGATCTACAGATATCCTCAATGTTTGCTTTAGTCACTACTATAAAACATATTGTCAAATCTAAATGAGAATGCTCAATGGGTCAGGAATTTTCAAATACTAAATAGAGCAATCTAGAATGTACCTAAGTTTTCCAGTATCATCATGAAGCATAATGATTGACAGATACATACAGAGAGAGAGAAGTCAGTTATGTGTGGTTTTAGTGTAACTACTTTGCTGTTATTTCAATAAATGTAGGTGTCAAGTAATTAAAGTTCAAGTAAATTTTTCAGCACATGAATTCCAGGGTATTATTTCTTGAACTGGTATTGCATTCCATTACAAAAAAAAAAGCAATTTGACTGTGTCTCAGGACAAACTTGTTAACATTTGGTTTCAGAAACAATTGAAAATCCTCTGCCTCAAAGGGTTACATAACTTTAAATTTAAGTTTACTACTTTCTGATGCCAACACTACTTGCCTATATGGTTCTCTAAAGCCATTGGACTGTATTGACTGGCCCAGCCCATCTCCTGTAACCAAGTGGCCACGTCTTTAGCTTTCCATGTTTGCACTGGTTTTAACACCAACAAGTTGCTATCACTGGACTGCCAAAACCAGGCCAAATATATTACCTGTTGAGTTTGCACAATGATAATTGTGTAAAGCTTTAGTTTTTATGAAAGGCTTGTAAAGGAAAACTTCATTATATTAAACTGGTGTCTGTGGCCAAACGTTAATTAGAGTACTAAGTTATTAGCACAAAAAAAACAAAAAAAAAACAACAGACATTTCATTTCCATCACAAATTCCTAAACCAAATTAGTGTGTGGTCTTAAGATCTGGGTAGACATGAAAATAAAACAATAAACCAAGATTCAAAATAGCCTTTATTAATTAAATTATTCATTGTTTAAGTGGGGAAAAAAATAAAATTAGTTTAACTGCCAACAAAACTTCTAAATAAAAAGCAAAAATCAAAATATTTTACCACAAAAATGCCAAAGGCAATAAAAATGCCAGAACAGAATGAGTTCAAATCTGTTTGTCCTGGTCCACCATTACTTGCACGCGAAAGGGCTTTATCGAATTTCTTTAATATCCTCAAGTCTTCTGCTTCAGCCTCTAATTCATTCTCCCTTTCTTCAATTTTTCCAGGCAACAGTTTTTGTATCATGTTCCTAAAAGTGAAAATTAAATATGAAAACAACAGAGATTAGAATTGTTTAGAAAGACAAATATCCTTTGTGGACCCCTTGAGCCTTTCCTGGCCAGACAGCAGAAGAAGCTGAATTTAGAAAAATGTTTTCACTCACGACTAAATGAAATCTAAATGGTAAGAGAAGCAACTCTCAAGAACACACTAAGTGCCTGAGCATAAATGCTAAACTATTTACATAATAATATTGGTTATGGTAGCTAAGAGTAAGCTGCTTAACTAATAATTCCTAGTGCAATACAATGTGATAATTATGGTTAACTGATACAATGAAATGTTTTCAATTTACTCTTCATATGGTGCAATCTAAAAGCATGTTATTTTTGTTACGGTTTACTGATAGACTTTTCAATGGTTCATGAAAAAAAATATGAAAAAAAATAGGTTAATCTACAATAATTAAAATGCTATTATTGAGTAAACCTTTAGGAGAATTAATGTTACATTAAAATTGAACAGAGTATATATTGTTAAGGCTTCCATGCTGTGTTGATTCTTTGAAATATAACTAGTGTAGATCTACGTCTGACTGAAAGTAACACTGAACTTTAACTACTTCAATAACACCGGCGAAAGGCCGAAACAATCAAAATAAGTAGTCGACGCTGATGTTGTTCTACAAATATATTTAATAATCAAGAAGGGATCGTCCGATGTCAGCTATGTCCGTAAATCTGTATATCTATTGTACTGCTCTTCAAGAAGCGTCTTCTTTGTAGCGTCACTTAGAGCGTTCTTGTTTTTTAAAGATCTGTCACGTCATTTGTCGCTAAGTAAAACTTTCCCCTTATTCCCGAAACAAATAACTAATTCCTAATCATGTCATAACAACTCCAAACCTTCCCGCTAAAAAAAATTGTCTTTCAATTTTTTAATCTACTGTCTTAGTCTTACAATGTGCAAGGGCCAAAATGTAGGGAAACATAAAAGACAACACAACTTGAGTCTTGATTCGGTTTCAACTTCTTCATCATTGTCCCAAACTCAAGTTGATCTGAACACATATTTCCCTCAAATGTCACAGAGTGATACTGTCCAATGTGATGTGCCATAGGTGACCGCAGACATAGTTCGTTTGCGCTGACACTATAGGTGTGTCTATTTATACTTCCTCACATCACGTTCCAGAGGTTACATCTACACCGCTTTCCCTCACCCGTCAGGACAGACATTTTACCTAATATGACAAATTGACATTTATCAATACTCGTTCTCCCACTATACACCTAACGTTCTTTCGGGCATTTACAAGTGTATTTTATTTCCTCTCTCCACTTACTTGTCCCCACACGACTTAACTCTTTACTGATGTATGATGATGATTCAAATACAAAGAATAAATTATAAAACTTACATTTCCTTGATATCAATACATCATCGCCTTATAAATGCCATATCTATTCATACATCCATACATACAATTCATACATACCCTAAATAAATAACCAACATGAGTCAATCTAATAATAACCCAATTGCATGTATCTTATAACATAGATACCCTATTCAAAGATACCTTAAAACAACCTAATACCCATCTAATTATGACTACTAGTTAAGTCAATTAATTAAGAATAAACAATTTAAATAAAATCCAACTTATTTACACACTACATCGTATAGTGTTATGTTTCACAGGCTATCTACACGACCAATACATTTGTTCTCTCCAACTGGAGTTAACATCTCTTATTATAGTCAGTGTGTGGCCTTCTTCCTCTGTATGACCTGCGATTACCGCTACCACAGTCATCTCTTCTATCATCAATGTCGGATACAGACCTGTGCCTCCTATCTGAACTCGCAACCTTCTGTTCAGACTGTTCTGCCCTACTCCAACAGTCTTTAGCGATGTGCCCATATTTATGGCAGTTAAAACAAATTCTGTCCTTTCTAGATTTATTTCGCCTCATGTTGCCATACCTGCTTTTCCAACTTCTAACCTGTTTGTCAGTAGCGGCTCTGACACCTGCTACATTTCCAAGTAAAACATCTCTAGATAACCTCGGCAAGACTACCCCTTCACAATACCCTGTGTACAATGGAGATCGAAGGAACACTTTGCATGCTTCGAACCTCTTCACTGCGCCGTCTGCCAATCTGACTGATTCGGTATAGCCTAAATAATCCTTAGACTTAACTAATCCCCCTCTAACCGCGAGTGTACTGCTAGCTGTGTCCCGGATCACATTTATCTGTTTATTATTTATCATGCCCGGATATAATTTAAATCTATCTTCCCCACAATCAACGTAATTAATTTCTTCATCTGGTTCACTATGTCCATTATCCTGTTCCCTACCTTGAATGTTCCTCACAAAATTAACCCTATCTGGCAGCCGATTATCCCTCTCTTGTCTACGATTTCCTTGATTACCTCTCCTATCACTAGTGTCACTATTTTCCTGTGTATTCCTATTGCCAGCTTCATTCCCCCTATGTTTCTTACACTGGTATGCCATGTGTCCCTTTTCCTGACAGTTAAAACAGTAACGTCCCTAAGGTTTCTCTCACCCGCTTTAGGTCTGTCTATTCTCCTATCATAACTTTCCCTGCCATTGTTTCCATTTTCCCAGGATCTATCCTTTATGCCATCATAACTATCCCCATCATTGTTCCCACATTTCCTGGACCTATCATTTCTCCTACCATAGGTGTCCCTCTCATTACCATCATTTCTCTTTACATAATTTACCAGGTCAATAACCTTTTTGTGGTCTCTGACAGAAAGTGGAATGGTTGGGTACGCGTTTTTAAAGGTCCTAATGATTTCTACCAAGTCTTCAATTACCTTAGGGTTTCTTTCCTTTACAAAGGACTGTAACTGAGGGTCGCACTTATTGATGAAATTGTCAATCAAAATAAAGTTCCTCAACCCCTCGTAGGTGTTCTCCACATTCTCAAATCCGAGCCATTTAGTGAAGAAGTCCTTCTCTGAGTTGATGGTTGTTTGTGTTTGTTTTCGTAATACTTCTTTCGGAATGTTGCCGCGTTGTGTCTGTATGCGTTTAGCAGTTCCTTCTTTAGCACCTGATAGCTGTTTTGCATCGAGTGGTCGTGGTTTTGGCAAATCGTGAGGGCTTTCCCATGTACGAAGTCCGACAAAATTTTGGACCACTCCTTCTCTAGGACGTTAAACTTTGCTAGTTTAATTTCAAAACGTTTTAGATAGTTGTCGATGTCATCTTTGTATTTTCTTTTTCATCCATGCGGCGCTACTATGACTTTCTATGTTGGCGCTATTGTTGCTGTTCCCTTCGGTGGGCACACTTACACCAGCCTCTATCCTCATCTGCTCAACTTGAATTCTCACTTTTCTGTCCACCTTTTCTTTCTTCTCCCTCTCTACACGTTTCGCCTCTCTAACTTTTCTGTCTCTCTAACATTCTCCCGCTCTATGCGATCTGCTTCTGCCGCCACCATCTGCTGTACATAGGCAGTTAGTTCTTTGCGGCGCAGTTCTAGTTCTGTCTTGGCTTCATGAATTAGCTTTTTCCTAAATTCTTCCAGGTCGTAACCTGAAATAGTTGCCATATTACCTTTACTTTACCTCGCTTTTTTTATTTAAATTATCTTACATAAAGGCCTAATAGCTTCTATTACCTATGTTCTATAAATCAAATTACCTTTTCAGCATAACCTCGCTCCGCGGCTTCCTAATATCTCTTGGTTCAACTGAATTAAATTCGTCACTCTACCCTCGGCGTCTAGACTACTAACTCCGACTTATAATAACTTCTGTACTTTCCAAGATACACTTAGTATCCTTGATACCAGTGTGTAGGCTACCCTTTGACCCTACTGAATACGATGTGCGACACACCCACACTCAACCGACCACGTGTTACTCAACACGAGTCGCCGCTAAATAGACCAACCTGTCTATTTACAAATACTAAAATTACAAATGGGCAATCAGGCTTCACCTCGATTGTTCCCCAGATCTAGTCTAGATTACGCTAGATCTTAGTTATTTTTTACCTGCTTTCACAGCCAGGAGTGTATATAACTTACAACTCATAGAAATAAACTATGAAAATAAACTTAAATACGATAAACACCAAACTATAGATCTAGTTCTAATGAATGAGACTTTCGTCTGACAGTAAGACTTAAAACGGGAGTATTGCAAACAATTGATACATGACGTTACCAAAAAATGCTTAACTAAATGATTCACATTTACATACAGGACGAATTAACAGCTAAACGTATATATGGACCTCGTGCTAGATTACACCTAATTTTAAGGATATCCCCAATCCACCACGATTTAACCTGGTAGTGATAGTCTAGCGAGTGGTCACTTCCCTACAGACTCTAATTATTCTAAGGAGAAAGTAGTTAAATAACACTTGACTTATCTGTCTAAGAAGCGGCGATAACTTCACAGTCAGTCTCCGGTTCACTCTTCCTACGCTAATGTCTGTCCCGGCGGCAAGGCTCACGGCGATGTCTTCCCTAGCGGTGAGATAAGGACAGCAAATGTTTCGGCTCTCCAAGGTCCTTCAGTACTGGTCTGCAATGGCTCCGGTTCTTCTGTGGTACGGCGTCTGGTTCTGATTCACTGTGATCTGTCGTCTGGCTCCGGTTGCTGGTTCTGACGCAGGTATGGTGGTTCCAGGTGGTTGTCTGTCCAAAGTGAAACTGGAACGGTCCAACAGCGACACCGAGACAAAGTCAAAGTCCAGTGCTAAAATACCGGCTATCTGGCCATCTAACGTGTAGCAAAAGTCAAAAGTTCTTTGGCATGACCTCAACGGTCGATCTTGGCCTTGCAGAGGTGACCTTCACGTTCGTTCTCAAGATGCCGGGCAGGTGATATCTCTTCAGTACAGCTTCGACAGGATGGTTTTCTTCCACAAACTGTAGCCTTCTCGATACCGAACTACGGGCTTCAATATGATGCCCCAACGTATGGGCATTTACAAATTACAAATGTAGATCTAGATCTATATTTCGTTACCTCCTAGGTCTACGAGTCCAGGATCTCACTGGCTTTCCTTCGCCGACGTGGCTGTATACTCAGGGTCTAGCTGCAAACTAGGCCGATGACGTTAACTTCTGCCTCCTCCTAACAGAGGGCTTCTATTCTTCTGGATGTTGATGCCAGTGAGTTCCGAGTCTGGGGTCACCACATTGTTAAGGCTTCCGCGCGGTGTTGATTCTTTGAAATATAACTAGTGTAGATCTACGTCTGACTGAAAGTAACACTGAACTTTAACTACTTCAATAACACCGGCGAAAGGCCGAAACAATCAAAATAAGTAGTCGACGCTGATGTTGTTCTACAAATATATTTAATAATCAAGAAGGGATCGTCCGATGTCAGCTATGTCCGTAAATCTGTATATCTATTGTACTGCTCTTCAAGAAGCGTCTTCTTTGTAGCGTCACTTAGAGCGTTCTTGTTTTTTAAAGATCTGTCACGTCATTTGTCGCTAAGTAAAACTTTCCCCTTATTCCCGAAACAAATAACTAATTCCTAATCATGTCATAACAATATATAACTAACCTTATTTGTGTGTTGACCTTTGGGTGGCCTTCATACATCTGACGACACATTGGGCACTCCTTCTTATTAGAATTAAAGTACCACTTAGCAAGACACAAGCGACATGAGGTGTGACCACATGTTAGAGTTGTTGGTTGTACTGCTAATTGGAAACAGACAGAGCAACTGAACTCTGCTTCCAAGTCATTGGAAGCTGGAAAAAAAATGTGCATAATCATTCATCAGCCAGTGAATTAAGCAAATGTTTTTCAGCATTTTTTTTTAATGGTTATAATTTGATGTACAGAAAGCAAACATAGTTCTTATTATATCTCATGTCACATTATAGAAGTCAATAAGAAGTATGCTAAATATTAAGCTGACAAAATGTTGCAACTAGCTTGGGTACACCTCATAGGGGTATCTTGCTGGTCCCAAGCCCGGATAAACTGTTGCTACAGAAAATGCAAATAAGATGCAGCCCTATGCTCCCCTGGGAGTGCACAGGATTAAGTAAGCTTGATGAGAAAAATTGTAGAGATTCTTTCACAAGATCAATGATGAAATACAGCAAAGGCAGCTTAAAGGCAATCTATACAAAACTAAAGAATCGTTGCTAAATATTTTTTATATTTAAATGCCAGGTATACCCACCCCTCCCACCCTTTTCCATTTGAAATTGAATAATGATTAAATTTTAGATACTTTTAGGGCTTATAAATTGATTGACTTACTTGTTACATTAGTCTAAATATAGAAATGCACACTTATGATTAGAGACAGTAGAAATAGTGACACAAAATTATGACATTTAGGGTAGAACACATAAAAATCTAAATGGGCTTGATTTTAGATTAATACATCTAGCATGTCTACATTTGTTATAGTAGCAGACAATATATACTTTAATTTTACCAGTGCACTGTGTTAAATTAATAACAATGAAATAATAAGTATATAAAAAAAAAGTTAAAAAAAAATAAATTACTACTTTATGAACCTGATGGTGGTATTGGATATGATCAAATCAGATCTGAATCAAAACAATCCAAATCCAATGAAATCTTCATTTTTAAAAAAAAGGCCAGTACGGGGATGAAGCACTATATCTACTTCACAGTCAGTTTGGAGAATTTCCAAAATTTCCACCCACCCAACCTTTTCCTTCCAACTTCTTAAAAAACTTGTGATGAGAGGGTAAGCTAATAGTAGGAATAGAAAAAGAAGAAAGGAGGAAGTTCATCTTTATCTTCTCTAAACTAATGCCTTCTAAGTGTTACTAATTTGGAACAAATTAAACATTGCACATATCCTAAACAACTTTCTAGGCCAGTGTTTTCCAAACTGTGATTTTCAGAACATAGAGGCATAGATAGAAATTCCATGAACTACTAAAAATAATCAGTAGATGGTCTACACAGTAATTAGTAAAAATGTATTTTATTAGCTCTTTCCTGTAACAGAAAAAAAAAAATCTGAACTTTGAACTGATCTAGATTCTGACTTTAATTTATAACAAATATACAAAAAAAACAAAAAAAACATTTCTAGTCAAGTTTGTAAAGTTTTTATTTGCAGCAAAGTCAAAGTAAAGAAATGGGATTGACAACCCACCAGATGTTGGAATTCAAATTACCAATATTGTATGTGATATAAGAAAGTTATGATCTTCAAGTACACATAACCATTAGAGTTATTAAACCTTTTTTTTTTCTTCTATATGTTTATGCTTAAATTTTATAATAGTTTTATTCATGAAAATAAATAATAGTACTAAGTAAGGTTTAATTAATGGTTTATTTAAACAAATAGGAAATAATCAAAACTAAAGAATAAGCAAAGTGTTTCTCTAAATTATCCAAATGTGGGATTAAAAAAAAAAAATGATGTAAGACAAGACTGTTCTTGGCTAGTAACCTGAACCTTAGCAAAAATTTTCTGTCTTAGTTATTTTCTTTTTGTGTGCATGTGTATCAACTAAGAACAGGACACACACCTCTGTTAAATTACCATCTGAACAAAATAAATTCCACACAACTCCCCCTTTGTAGACACTGCGCCCACCCTTATGAAACCATAGACCATATCCTCTTTGAATGCCCCTTCCTAATCCACCTTAGGCAGACCCTACTTTCAATACAGCCCAACACAACCAACACCCTGTACGGCAGTGCTGAGTAACCGAAGAAAACAGCACACTAGTTTTCCTTGGCACAGTCTGTAAAAGAGCTCACAGCTCAGCAGCAAAAAGCTGTCTAGAAGAAGAAGAAAGAAGAAGTGTGCGTGTGTATGAATTTTTAAATTAAAATGTTAACCTCCATCTACAACTGAGATAAATTTGTTAAAATTTTGTATTCATGCTGACTACATATCAAGAGGTATCAGCTTAAAATGTTTTCATTTTCATGCTTCTTGCATTTTTTTGGACAAATTACAACATAATGTCAACTTTAGATCTTGTTACCTTCTGATTTACGATGAGTTATTTCCCATCCCTGGTTGGTACTTGAGCTTGAGCCAGCTATATCCATTATATTACTTATCTACACGTGCTGCTTCCTTGAGTTTGTCTTGTTAACAGACTTGCCAGTGCTGATGACTATTAAGATAAAATAAAAAGCATAACTCAATATAAGACTGTAGACAAGTTAAATAGAAGAATGTTAGGTCCCGACTCTCTACTAAATGAGTGTAGACTAAAGAAAGTAGAATTATAATCTAGATAAATAAAATATTTAAATCTAGGGGGTGTAAAACACTTGGTTTTCAAACTGAAGGAGTCTCGGTTTCAAATCTTTGTGAAGATGGGGATTTTGAATTTTGTTAGCCATTGGCCATAGAATCAGATGACCTTTACATTATCTGCCCTATAGATCGTAAGGTCTGAAAACGGTAACATTTCTTTTTTCTTTTACATATAGATCTAAGACTAGTAAGATCAAGATAATCACTCTAAGTAAAATGTTAAATGAGGCTTGACCAGACACCTGCACGCCAATAGGATGATAAAAAGGAAGACAGTCTTAGATAAGAAAAAAAAAGTCTATTTTAAAAACCAGACTTGCAATAAATTTGATAATACATGTGAGCAGTCCTTTTTTTAAAAAAAAAAATAGGTGTCGGTAATCAGTGATGGATTGCTTAATTTTTAACTACTAATAAATTAATAATAAACGTTAAAACACAAGAAAAGTAATAATATTTTTCCCACATTGAAAAAGGTGCTAGTACGTCTTATGGGTGCGTATGTCACAAAAAAAGCACTGCATGTGAGTAGGCTAAATCATAGTCTGTAAAAACACATCCATATTAAGTATCATATTTCTCAGATTAAGACATTTTTCCCAATAGTTCATTTGAACAAATGCTATTTTTCTTCCTATGGTATGGAGAAAGGTGCCTTCACAATTTCTTTCTTTTGACCACTCCACTAAATGTTCATCAGTGAAAATGCTCTTACAACATTAACATCATGTCCAGATTACACACAAACACAAAATCTCAGATACTAAGGAGCTCAGAGAAAAGGAACAAGTTAATTTTAAGCCATCAGATCTTGATTATAACCTGTTCATGAAGGAGTTTTTCAGAAAAACTTGTTCATGAAGGAGTCAGAAAAACTTGCCATCATGATCATCCTGCTAGATCTAGATCTATTTATAAGTGAGGTTAAGTGTTTGAACCATAAAATATGGGTGAATTTTATTTGTTCCTATATCTAGTCAATTGAATTATTATATAAATTATAATTATAGATTAGATCTATATAGATTCGATCAATCATTATTCTATATATTCTAGATAAACATAATAAAGATCTGCTCTAGATTACAAACAAATATTATAATTATAAATATAAAATTAAATTAAAACAGCTTTCATAATGAATGATAATAATCATACGAAAGTTAAATTATAAATCAAGAAATCAACTAAATTGAACTTTTCAAAGTATGATCCGAGAGTATTTAGATAGATCGAGACCTAGAACTAACAGTGTAGGCTTACATACAGTGTTGAGTGTGGTAGATCTAGTCTAGTTAAGTTAAAGTGTAGAAAGTGGTACAGTATTCACTAACTTTATTTATCGTAGACAGACAGACCTTTTAATTTTCTCAGATTTCCCGTTCACATTCTATGATTCTTCTCTGGGAAATGTGGAGTAATCAACATGTTTTTACATAGGTAGGTGATAGTCATGTGCCAGAACTGCCCAGCAACGATGATGCCAAATCCGTGCACTTCATTAGGTCTGGATCGATTAATTGCGTCTAGATTCTAGATTGACTCTAGATCTCGATATATAATAGATACCAGGAAAAGAAGACAAATGAGTATGTATTTGTACAAGCCAACACTCTTGCTTGCAAAAAGGAATAATTCAGTACTGTGACTGTGAAGAGACGAAAGCTGATCGAGCTGCTTTGGTCATATTGTAAATGTACAGTAAGACATCCCTATAAACATGACCATTAAGGCCCAGTACGGTTTTTGATTAGAGTGATTCCCCATTGCCCTAATAGCAGCCCTAAACAGTCAAATGGGCGCGGTTATCTTTTGCACATTGGCGTCATTAGGGCCCCAATAGGGGCAAACCAAATCGTGCCAATATCGGCCCAGAATGGGTAAAACCAATAGGGGATTCATTAGGGATTTCCAGAATAGTGTCGTAATCAAGCCTATACTAGCCCCAATGGTTTAGTTACTTTTAGTAACTGACATTTTTATTGGGGCTCAATTGACAGCATTGTGAAAAATCTTTATTATGCCATTATCGTTCCGATGCTGGCCCCAATGGTTTAATAACTGAGATTTTTATTGGGGGACTGTGCACTGGCAGGAATGGAAGAAAGCCCCAACAATCAAGCCACTATCCACACACCGTTTCTCAAGGGGGAACTTTTTATGACGTGCACCTACGTACACGACTGATGTGGTACAGAGAAAGAATATTGGGGCATTTCCATGATGTGCTCGGCCTTTGGCCTCCGAGCGCCTTTGGGATACGAGCTATCGGAAATGGGGATGTAAAAAAAAAGTTTGTTCAGACAGGAAGATGGAGTCAAGTTTCCATATGCCCTATAGTTCCAAGAGTCTATTAGACTCAACTCTTGGACAATAAGGCCTAGGCCTACAAAGAAACGGGCCGAGACATAGACTCGCAAGACACAGATGTAGGCCTAATTGTTGTAAAAGAGTAATAGCAGTTTCCTCCCTAATAGAAGAAGAGAAAAATAGTTTCTGCTGAGATGGAAAAGGAAAAAGAGACGCCTTTCTTCCTGCCTTGTAACTGATCTGTAATGGCATTGATGAATGCTTCGACATAGCCTACATTTCTCTCTTATGTCCATGACTGGGCGTTAATTAGCAGTACCGGTATGTCAGAGAAAGCAAAAGAAAAGTTACAGATTTTGAGCCGGAGTTTCAGTCTTGATTATAGGCCTACGAACACATGTTCATAAAAGAGTTTGTGAGAAACGTTTTGTCACACTTCTATATATGAGAGTTTTTGTAGATTATTTAAACTTTAACCTGCAGAAGATAATGTAAGATTGAATTCGATTGATGGATAATCACATGTCCCATGGCTTGCGTTGTAGGGGTGCTGTGACGGTTTGCGTAACCAAATACCTATGTCCACTCTTCCCGGTCAATATCTGTCCATAGCTGAATATCAAGAGAGTAGCCGTCCATTCTTTCACGTTGTCCAGCCAGCTAATCTTTGTACTCTCTCTACTGAACTGAAGGATGACTTTTGACAGTGAATCATATCTTACTGAGAGGGCCAAATGACTGATTGTCACGATATCACTCCTAGAGTCGGATGTGGTTACTTGGAGGCCCTTGGCAAAGTAAATTTGGTGGCCCCAAATGAAATAAAAAAAATTTAAAAAAATCAGCATTACAAAAGCCTTTATGTAAATGAACACATAGATGAAAAGAGAAAAAAGTCTACACGGCAATTTAATACCGTAGCGTTCAACTAGCGTTTCGTAAGCTTATTAAACATATTCGTGCAGATGTCATTAACCTTTTTAAAAAATATACTTTTCGTGGTTTGAAGACAGCAAAGTCTCGAAAAAATGTGTAATAATCCAGATACAAATCCTCAAAGTTCTTTTGTTTTTGTCGTCAATGAATCATATATGCTTTCATAATCAAACTTTCCGTCTTCTCAAGCTTGTTGCAGTTGGCAATGTCGTTTCATCTTTTTACATTTCTAAGTTTTGAGCCAAGAGGATTCAAATCCATTTTCTTTCTTTTTCCATTTTTTAAATTGCTTTTATATTGCATTTTTACAAAGCTAATATCAACTCACTTTGTCTGTCTGTCTGGTAAAAAGTGTGTACACGTTATTTCTCCATTTCTCAGAACAAATTGAAACTTTAAACAATTATTTATTGGCTTAGGCTAGGCGTGCATTAATATGCTACAAAACATAAACCAATCAGTGAATTAACTACTTGTAATTAATATTACTAGTCGACTGGCGGCGTAACATACGCCGCTATATTGCAGGGCCGGCCTTAGGTGACTGCAGTTGGCTCCGCACTTATGCGACCGCATAGGACCCGCGCCAATTCTAGGTGTATAAATTATTAAATTAAACCATGTATAACTTTTAACAGATTTCCCGCGGCCTTCTGTCAATTTACCAGGAGCTCCTGAAAATCTCCTGAAATTGCAAAATATACGAAAAAGTCCTGGAAATATCCGGAAAGTATTAAAAGCTTTAGAAAACTCATACGAATCACCTGAAATATATAGACAAAAATTGTCATTTTGGGGTGTCATTCAATAAGGAAAATGCCAATCCTACGCACGATTTTAAAAAAAACGGCATTATCCCGTAATTTTGGAATCTGGTGAAAGAAGCTTCTCGCGCCTCAAACTAATGAAGAATTACTTTAGTTTAACAATTCTCGTAAATAGATTGAAACATTTGTTAATTCTTGCTACTGAGCGTGATCTATTTAGGAAATAGAATTTTTATGATATACTGTATGACTTCGCTACACGCAAGGGTCGTAAAGTTCGTGGGATAACTCTATCTGCAGAAATAAGAGAGTGATCTTTCCTTTACTTCTTCTTCTCGTCCAAACTGTTGAGGGAAGAAGAGAATTATATATATAGATTTTGTTAGATACCAGCAAGGGAGATTAATCCACCAGTATTCACAGATGTGGCTAAGTTAGCAGGGTTTAGTCCCCTTAAATAGTTGTTAACACGCATTATCCGATCAAATTGATACTTTGTCTTTAAACAATTATTTATTGTACCTAACAAAACATGAATGAAGTTTTAAAAATATAAATTATTCAATTAATTATTGTTGATTAATTATTTTGTTTTATATTGAATACGGGAAATGACGTCTGCCTTATTGTTAGTTGTAATGGGGGAGTTCTTTCCTTTAGATAAGCTTTGGTGTTTTTTTTGTTTTTTTTAATGATTTTTTTTGTATTTTGCTATTGTCTGTCAGACGGAGTACATTACTTTCAAAAGCAGATGCCCTCCTTTTGCCGAGCGTCTGGTAAATTAAAGGATTAGATATAGTTTAGGTCTGCAAGAATTTACTTATGACACTGCTACAGATATAGCTTAATAGATCAGCATAAATGTAAATTTAAAAAAATGTATGCCCCTAACTGTCGTGTTGGCTATTTCTTTTTTTTTTTTTTTTTTTATACATGACCTTCATATCAAGGCGGGCAGGATGTCAATATCGGCCCTGGCATTACCATACGGTCCGGCGATTGACATAGCCTATGATGTACATCTTCTGTTACATACCCTCATAATAATTTCAGTTTGGATATAATGCATCACAAACTGAACTCAAGCATGCAAACGTGGGCAAGGTAATAATAATGGCAATGATTTCGTTTTCGAAGATTAAGGATGAGTGCAGTGTTTCTAAGTATTATATTACTCAATCTCATTTGTGAACCATTTGGGGGGAGGGGGTATCTCGGAGAATGTTTTCCGTGCTGCCTTTAGGCACTCAGTAAGCACTATACCCGAGTCGGGTGTCGAACCTCGAGCCCCCTTCATAGGTAGCCAAGCCAAGCCAAGTTCAAGTGTACTTAACCTCTCGACCACGCTTCCCAGATTATTAGTTATAATGTATCAATCCCCTGTATGTAGCCTACTTTAATGTAAACAAATTAAACACGCGACGAGAATATAATATTAACAATACGTTACAATCCGAATCAGAAATAATGGGCACTAAGCTGATTCTTCCAGCCGAAACCTAAATATCTCTAACAGCTACCCCCTACCCAGCTTAGACAAGGAACTTAATCTAGAATGTATACAAATCATCAACCATGAAGAATGTCTGGTTATAGGAGATATGAACAGTTACTCTACCAGTTGGGGCTACCCAGATCTCAATGCCAAGGGAGAAGAAATAGAATAATGGCATGCAGAAAACATACCTCTCGTTAAATAAGCCGAATGATAAGCCATCCTTCTTCTCACAATATCTCCAAAAAGTGAAAGAGGATGTAGCTGATCAACTAGCCACAAGTGACCACAGGCTTATGGATAAAGTTAATGGCCTGGGGGGGGGGGGGGGGTGACACCTTAAGCGGCACCTTCGACATAGGTCACGGAGGTCACGCCCTAAAAGCTAACCGCACAGGGTGAAACCGACCCTAGTGGTCCCACTGCGTCAAAGTAATCCTTTTAGCAGCAAAGGAGTCTATCCCTAGAGGAGTAAGAAAAGATTGTATTCCAAATTGATCTAATTACTTACAACAACTCCACAACGCCGCTGTCGAAGCCAGAAACAAAGTAGAAAATAACCCTAGTTCAGAAAACAATATAAATAAACTAAAAGAAGCTAATGCAGTTTTTAGGAAAAACTACCTCTCGCCATGAGAAAAAGTTGGCATGAAAAAAAAAACGAACAACTAATTGTAAATAGAGATGGCCACAATCTCTGGCGTATTGCAAAATGCCTAAACCAAGAAGAAAACAGATCAACTCCCGTGGTTATAGAAATTGACAGAAAACCCCTGAAAGGCCAAGAAGCAGCAAAGAAATTCATATAATATTTTCAAAGTGTTGGTCACATACCCTACAAATCAATGAAAGCAGAATTAGAGATGTCTACGCAGAAATCCAGGATAAAAATCTCTAGGAATGATAACAAACCTAAAAATGAAAGAATTAGATAAAGCTATTTATTTATGGTAAATAGAAGTTATTTGGACTCTTACATTTAAATATATCAATTAATTGAATTTCTCCCTGTATCTTAACATTTAATTTATGTGACATAGACGATTGCGTGAAAATAAATAATTGAGAAATCTTGAAATATTTCATATTTAAGTTCCCAAACTCGCATTAAATGGATTCGATGCATTCTTTTTTTATTTTTATTTTGCATTTTATATAATTTAACTTTTTATTTAAGCATCTTTTTTTTTTTTTGCTTTAAATATTTTAAGACTCTCTGGCATAATAGAAATATATCTAGGTCGATTATCAAATAACAAAAATAATAAATTAGGGCAATAAAAAGACATTAAAACCTATAAACTATGTTGGCTACTGATCTACTGGATTGAATTTAGATCTATGTTAAACATGGAGAATGTTCCCTTAACATTTTTAAAAAATTTTCCACGAATATAAAAGTAGAGTGTAAATGGGTTTACCCGTTCAGCCGACATTTCATGTCACATATAAAATACTGTGAAGACGGGTTAACCCAATCTGTTAAAAGGTTTCGTTCGCTAAAAATAAAGCGTGGTCGAGAAGTTAGTACGCTTGAACTTGCCTTGGCTACCTATGAAGGGGGCTCGAGGTTAGACACCCGACTCGAGGAGAGCTGTGTTTACTGAGCGCAGCACCGAAAACCCATCTCCCGATACCCCCCCCCCCCCCAACTGGTCCACAAATGAGATTATCTTATCTTATCTTATTTAATACAGACGTTACTTCAAAAAAGAAGATGATTACGTCCTACGCGTCATGCATTTAGTCATGCATATTAATCAATGACTTAAATTCTGCCAAGTCACTGGTTTTCCTAGCTAGCTCAGGCAACCCATTCCATGCTCTAATAGCACTAGGGAAGAAGGAGTATTTGTACAAATTTGTCCTAGCATATGGGACGAGGAATGTGCCTTTATCGTTGTGTCTTTCAGAGTATTTTATTAAGTTTTGTTTTTGTATTTGAAGATTATGGTTCAGTGTTTTATGTATAATTGCTACTTTACTTTTGAGTCTTCTGTCCTGAAGGTTTTCTAAATTTAGTGATTTTACTATAGGTGTTACTCTAGTCAAATGTGAATATTCATTTGTTATGAATCTCACTGCTCTATTTTGTGTCTGTTCCAGTTTCTTAATGTTTTCTTGAGTTGAGGGGTCCCAAACGGAGGATGCATATTCTATTATTGGCCTGACCAATGTTAAATAACATTTTAGTTTTATGTTCTTATTTGATTTATAGAAATTTCTTTTAATAAATTTAGATTGGCATTATACCATAGTGCTCTGAGCATGATATAAGCATGAGAAAATTTAAGTAACGTTATACAAAAGCAATTTAACTTAAAATTATTTTTAATCTATAAGGTACATTTTGTCTATTTTGATGGCCTTCCTGTTGTGGGAGGGATATTAATAAAGACCAACAGAAGAGCTAGGTTTTGGGGTCAATCACAGAAACAGTTTTAATACTTGTTACACTGCGGTCTTAGCCACGATCTTAACATTTATGCCAAATTTTATCAAGATTGATCAAACGATTTTGATTTTTATTCGGGACATACATTTATACATACATACAATCATGCATACGGCTTATATTACTTTGTGCTTTATATTATAGATATTCTGACGGTATCCAAGAGAGGGGTTTTAAGGTCAACGCCCACTTTCCAGTAAAAGGAAAAGCAAAGCTCCTATTTCTAAATTTCATGAGCGTAGCCTAAAAGGTTCTTTCGATTTCCTTCCCACCTCCAGTAATAATAATAAATATAGTTACCATTTTCTACTGGCCGCTGGGCTCCATCAATAAATTAAAGTACACTGAATAGCAGATTTAGTTTTTGACCCACAATTTGTTATAGAAGAAAAGCACCGCAATGACCTCGGAATTTGCTTTTAAGTTTTAAAGACCAACTGAAGAGCTTTTTATCAAAATTGAGATGACTATTGATTGATGCTCCCCAAACCCCATATAGCTGGAAAGGGCGAGGTGACTTTCCACTTACTAAAAGAAGAATCTATCCTATGTGCAAAAAACGTCCGAAAAAATTAATTTAAGGATCAGAATGTAATGAAGATTAATTAAAGACACAAACACATACATACACTTGATACACACATTAATATATAGCAAAATCTATGTAAAAGAGAGCGCTAGTAATAAAAAAAAAAAGTGCAAAAAAATGGCTAAGCTGGCATTATCATTATGTATTCCAGATTTAGATCTAGAATAATAAATAAATCTAGATCTAGACTGTAGACATACTGAGTATGATACTCTAAGCTAGATTTAGGCTATTGCCAATATTGCTATTCAGTCTGAAATTAATAAAATGTGTTAAAGATGTCACGTAATGTTTGTGCTACGTACAGTGCCCATCCATATGGTTCTGCCACTCTTATTTCTTTAATAAACAAGAGATCTAACGTTTACAAAATAGGACTGGCTGTGTCTTGTGTTAGTTTTGTCATGTTTTTCTTAGGAGATGTGGGAATTCACAGTGTTGTTTCTTCAAGTAAGCATAATATCTTTAAGATGTCAAGTCATAGAGTTAATAGATATCTTCTAGGACTAGAATCTATACACTATAGACTAGATCTCTAGATCTAGTAGTAGTAGTATCTTGATGTTCTTGTCACTCACAATGACATTGATTGAATTATTGATAACGGTAAATAATCACTAAATTAGACTCAAAATCTATTGCATCAATCCCAAAATTAAAAAAAAAATTGACTTTTAATTTAAAGTATACTGCGAAAGCAGTGTTTCCCAAACTTTTGGCATATAATGATATAATAATGATATATTTATATGTAATATAATCTATATAATATATATAGAGAGAGAGACTAGATATATATTATTGATAATTGTATATGAGTGTTTCTCCAGTTCTAGGCTCAAAAAGTGTGACGCTTAAAGTTAAAATTTTAAAAAATTTCATTTCAACTGTACCGTATTCACTTATTAAGTCAATGTACAGGCACTTATCAATTGGAATATATAGGTCATCAGCATGCTGGTTATAGCAGATACCCACTTTTGTCTTTTAGGTTTAAATACAACAAACTATTAAATTGCTTATATATTTTGTTTTCAAGCATACTGGTACCGGTAATATGAATGTTTTTATAACTATACTGCTGGAGGTCACTTACAAAGGCTGAGGGATACACATTGAAGAATAAAAGAAAATCTGCTCTTTAGGACAGACGCAGAGGGTGAAAAGAAAATCTTAATCCATCACTGGCAGACAATGGTTATGCTTGCCTTGGATTTGCAAAATATGTTGGTCACAGCTGGGGCTGCGTAGCCACAGGAAATACTGAATTCCTCATTTATCTTCAGACATGAAGACAAGCCTTATTATTGTAATAAGTAGCTATATAAAGAAATTGAACTTTTAGAGCTCACTTTAAAATAATGGGATACTGTAACACCCATAACACTACTGGTAAAAGTTTTAAAATGAATCATTGTGGTGTAAATTAAAAGAATTTAGATTTTATATATATATATATATATATTCACAGCAGATATATATAAATAAATAGGCATTTATCTGCTGCGAAGAAAGAAAATGATACATCAACAGCAGCATTAAATCTCACTTGTGTCTGTTGCTGACAACCAACTAGTGAATCATGTGGACAGCGCGTCTTTACTAGTATTAAAATTCTCAACCTGTTATCTGACAGTTATTATTGTGAGGGATTTATGCTTAAAATCTTGAAGTTGTCATGCAGCTGCTTTCTATGAGAAATCTATAAAATTATTATTTTGAAGTATTGTAACTAGAGTAAATATGCTAAGACCTTTAGATGGTTGCCTGTGATATGTACCACATATTACAATAATCATGCTTTCTCTATAATCTCAAAATGTCAAATCTTGCCAATTGTTGGTACAGCTTAAAAGTTTTAAGAGAATAGTTTCCAGCTTCCTAATCATGTAGTTTGTATGCTGAACTGTCGTTCGGATTAATTGATGGTCCCAGGTTCAAACCCTGCCTGCTCCCATACCCTGTCATCCTGCGGGAGGTTTGGACCCAGAAGTTTACATCTTCAACTCTGAAGGAACAACAAGTAAAACATTTTGCAAACAAACTCATTTCTCATTTTAGCGGCCATGTGTTTTGATGGCTGTCTCACCCCTGCAGCTATTATAATGAGCCAAAATTAAAGTATAAATAGTAGATCTTCCTCCCTAACCATCCTACTGATTATATTTATATTTTAAAATTATTGTTTACTACCTTTGTTTTTTTCTCTGTATTTGTTCATCATAGGATCCATTATAGCAAAAGTATTCTTCGTCATATGTCTAGCCAGCTATTTAGTCACTTTGGGTGTGGCTGTACTAGAGAATTTCAGGAAGGTTAACCCTTATACCTACTACTCTAGAAAATTGGAGATTTCTTTACTAACAACAAGTGAGTAATCACTGCAATTTATCATTATAGTGTGAGGCTAATTTTTTTAGCATCATGTGATAAGTGCAAAATAATTTAAATGAACCTGTTTTTTATAGTAAATTGTGTGTGGATGTGTCACCAACTGAGGCATTCTAAGCAGGCAAATGAATTTAAGCAAAATTAGAAATTAACTGGTCCAATTAGTTGTCTGTTAGACCTTTTTGTTACATTTATGCAATGCTTAGCAACAAATATAAATTGGACCATATCTAATTATTTTGAGTATGATGCTACTATAAAATTAATGTAATGCAATCTCTAAATGTATTCATCTGGTATTACTATTGGAAAATGATTACATGTAATGTCTAAAATGATTTGTTAGAGGGTCTGTAATTATAAGATGTTAAGATGACCAAAGATTTCAACTAGAATCCAAAAAAGCAGATGCTTAGATTGATTAGATAGCTTTTTACAATAGGTATATGAAAAAATGCTTTAAACTAAATCTGATATCATCATTCCTCATGTGGCAGATATGGAAAGAACCCTTAGAAATAAGGGTTAGCTGTGAATACAAAATAACCAACTGATTTTCTATAATGGAGAATGGGGTGAGGTACCGGTATTCAATGGTTGGAATATATATCCACTCAAAACATTTCAAGGAAATTATTGTATGTGAGTATAAGACACTATAACTAAACCTGGATAGATGAAACTGGTCAGCTAGGGTAGTCATTCACCAACCGTTAGCTTGCAGATGATCCTGGATGATCAAAGGCTTTGGAAGCTTACCCAGAAAGAAAAGCAGACTGAAGTAGTCAATACTGTATAAATCAGATTTTTGTCTTATTATTTGAAAACAATGAAATTCATTCTATTATTGAAGTTCATTTATTTTTGTTTCAGGTATTTTGTGCACTGCTTCTCTTGCCATCTTACGGGCTACAGCACTTCTTCCATTTTTTGTCTATTGGTACACAATCATTGGCATCCTCTCCATACTGTGGTTATATATTGGCTTTGTCCTTGTTCTGTGCGGAAACAAAAAGCCGTCTGCTGGGGTAATGATGTTTTCAGATTACACATTTTTATCAATGCACCTAATTTAACATGTAAAATTGTATTGAAAAAAAGAAAAAACACTTGAAATTTTTTGTGAGCAGCCCATGCATAAATTTAAATTGTTAATAACTTGAAACTTAAATTACCATATCACAAGCCCTTTGAATCAAATTAATGAAGGCTACAGTATAATACACACTAAAACACTCTCAAGTCATTTCTTTTACTGAACACTGTAAGTGTATATCTTCTCTTGTTAGCTCTCTTAAATGTGATCTTCATCTTCTCTTCTGTGGTCATACTTACCAGGTATATTTAAGGCTTTTTTGAGCGTCCATATATCTTAATTTTAGCAGACTGTGGATTGTAATTATCACCTCACTATTTTGGGAAATACTTAAACGGGAAGGGGGGGAAGTTACCTTTCTAAATTTAGATATTTAATATTTTTAGTTATTGGCACAATTTAGGCCATGTCGTGCCCCTAAACCCTCAATGGTTACTTCCCCTTTATAGCACAGAATCTAAATGTTATACAGCTAGGTTATTAAAAATAGGATCCATTCATAGCTCAAATAGTAAAAAAAATAGTAAAACTTTATATAATTTAATAAAAATGTTGTACATATCTATTTACAATTACTTTGCCCTATCTCAAATCAAATTTTTATGATCAACCCCACCTCCCAAAGCCCAAGTATTTTCCATGGGCCGACATAACCAAACAGATTAGATTAGATTAGAAATTTTGTTGGCAGAAACTCTCAAAAAAAACAAATCATTACAAAGTTGTCATTGCTGGACAAGAAAGTTTATTCAAAGAGTACTTGGGGATAAAATGTTTTTTAAAATGCTATAGTCTGTGCTTTTTTTTTGTAAAAGAATAGGTGTCAGTACTCAGTGATGGATTGCCTGCTTTTAACTACTTATAAATTAATAAAAAACTTTAAAATACAAGAAAAATTATTTTTTTTTACCCACATTGAAAGAGGTGCCAGTACACTGTACTGGTACGTACTGTCACAAAAAGAAGCACTGGCTATAGTTAAAAATACCAACTCATTTACTTGTTCACAAAACACTCTTTGATAAAAGATTACTTTTGATAACTGTCATAAATAAACAATAAGTCAAATGGTAACAGGTATATGAAAAAGAAATATAATTATAATTTCATTAAATCTTTCTTTTTTTTTTTTTGTAGTCCACAATTCAGACAGTACAGTACACTGCTGAACCTCTAGGACCACAGAATGTTGCAGTCACTCATGGTTATGGTCAGCCCATGTTTACACACCAATATGCTGTCCAGACACAGCCCTTACTATCTGCAAGTGTAACACCACAAGCTGCTCCTCCCCCTTATGCCTTGCCACCATCTTACCCAGCCCCATATATGAACCAAGTCATCTCTGGATACACTTATTTGCCCCCTGCATCCTACGGTCACCCTTCAACGCCCTTGCCTCCAGCTTCATATGGTCTTCCTTTGGCTCCTTCAGCAAGTGCTCAAGAATACTCTCACAGTGCAGCCTTATATGGACCCTCAGTGTCTGTGCAAAGTAGTCAACAACCTACTCAGAGCTCTTATGGAGGACCGTTGCCAAGTGTGGCAGTTTACAACCGCCCCCTGCCAAGCGCCCCACACAGTGAGGATAAAGTTTGAAATGTTATTGAAACGGCCAGTAACTTCAAAACTATAAAGACAAATACTTATATTATTGTAAATACTGAAAAATAATTAGTACAATGTTTACTTTAATTAGAGCAAAAATAGTACTTTAAAAAAAAGAAGTCAATATCACTTTTTACAACTTATACAGTGTTTACTTTGCTCTTAATAACTAATGAAGGATAGATTATTTTTTCACATTTTTTACCTCCTCCCCCCTCCACACCCTGGTTAATCAAATGTATAAATCTGCTAGAATTTACAATGTTCTAATGGTAGGCCTTTAGATCTAGACCTAGAAGATGTTTAATTTCATTTATTTAACTCTTTAATGAATAAGGCCTACACGTAGAAATACCCAAAGATATATAGTCTGTTCAAGATATAAAAAAAATTTCTAGTTCTCTATCCAAGTTTAAATGAATTAAATGAATGTTTTTATTCTTTGAAAACTAGAGTGTTCAACTTGAATAGAGGTATTGTAAAGGAAAATAACATTAGTTAGTGTATTAATAGGCTTTGTATTTATTTCTTACCTACTAGATAGTCCAGCCATTAGATATTATAAATGAGGTAAATATTTAGTGGATCTTCAAATGTTAAAATAAACAACATTATGACATAAATATTGGATGATAAAGTTGTTTTTGAATATTTTGAAAATTGGCCATTCAGGGGATTAGTATAATAAGTTTTAAGAGCAGTTTTATTTAAAATGTGCAATAAGAAGTCTGTAAATAGTTACTTTAAATGTTGTAGACTTTTTTTTTTTTTTTTTAATATTTACAATCAGACAAAATAGATAATTAGATACATTTTTTCTTCATGATATGCTGGTTATGTGTCGTACGTTAATGTCTGTTTTTTGTGTTATTATTATAATAAACCTCTAAACCAATTGTTACAATTTCACGTGTTGGATAAAAAAAATGTCAGCAAAAATTAAATAAGAATAAGTATTGCAAATAGAACAACTAGTAGTCCTTGAATTTGCACAAATGTCATGCAATTGTCCATTTATACTCAAACTTTAGAAAACATTTTAATAAGTTAGTAAGTAATCAATATTTTTTACTCTTCCCCCCTTTCCTTTTTTTTTTAATTTATTTTCTTGAACTAAAAAAATGGAAATGCTAGAGTTAGTGCAAATGATTTTGATTGTGCATTCTTTAAAATATAAAAACAGTATTAAAGCAACATCTGTAGTTTGAAATTTGAAGTATGTAAATTTAATTCTTCACCTTAAATTAAATGCATTAAATGTGCTCCATTTATCTTGATTTGAAAGTAGAATTAAAAAAAAAATTTTTTATACAAAACATTTTTTAATAAAAGTTTGTTTTTTTAACATCATTGGAAAATTGATTTTTAAAGTTGATACTGTAAGACATTTTTGTAGTTGATCTTTGACGTCCTTAAATATTCTTTTGGTGCCACAAAACCTTGATGTCTTTCCATATGTATTAACAAAATTTTTTTTTTATGTATAAAAAGGGTACGTCACATTGTACACTGTTGTGATAAGATTTTTGTTTTACCTGTATGAATCTCTTCTTTATAATTTTTTTTTTTTTTTTGTAAATAGAATTTTAAATTAACATTTGTATTGTAAGTTACACAATTAAACTGAATAGTTGGCAAGTATATATAGTGCTTGTAATCTTGCTGATGTTATTTTGTTAAAATTGTTAGGCACAACACCATTAAAATTGAATAATAAAATAATTTTTAAAAAAAAGGAAACAAAATTGTAAATGTCATTTAATTGCAGCTTTTATGTACAGAAACATTTCATAGCAACAGCAAAGCTACATACAAATCCAATTTGTAAATTAAACCCATACAAAAACAAGCAAAAGTAAAAAAATAAATTAATGTTTAAACTTCATTCACCAGCTGACTCTTCTTGAATAGGATCATACACTGATTTAAGTTGTAGTTCCTTAAATAAACTTTCTTTACTCTCTTCTGACATTTGCTCAAGTGCTGCATACCACTCTGAGAAATCCACATAGGCTTTGACCTACAGAAAAGTGATAACACATCATTCAATAATGGTTGTAATTCAAACTATAAACAATACTCAAAAGTACTAAGCCCCTACTAAAATAAAAAAAAAAGGTATTTTTGTGCTTATTTAAAAAAAGCTTTATGTTTCTTTTAGTTACATGCTCTTGATATAAAATACGTTTTGAATTAATTATTATCATTAAAAATAATATTTTGTATTCGATCTGTAAACTAGTTCACTGATTTAAAAAAAAAGCCTCTAGGCATAAGATTCTTTTTATACAATGTCATATACTAATTAAGCCATTAAATGTGAATTTCTTGTATACCACATATTAACTATTTTACCAGTGGTGGTTTAAAATTTAAATATGTGTCTTATTTAGTATCAAAATGTATACAAAAATAAACTAGTGATAATATTTTTTTGTTTTGTAATTTTTTTTAGGTTGTATTTTATAATATGCAGTGATCCCTTTTATCACCAGATTTAAGAAAATAATATTTATTATTTTATCTTAGGTCTCTGGAATTTTCTAAGCTCCTGTCTTGGGTTTAGTATTAGTTTCATTTAGGCAGCATACAAATGTCTAGAATATAAGTGTTAGGGTATCAATTTTCATTTATTCTTAATTATGCATTAATTTTTGAGGTAAATAAAGCTGAAGTTTATTTTTTTTTAAATATTATAATGAAGCCTTTGACTAAATAGTATGTTTTTTTCTCACCCTCCCCTCTGCATCCAACTCAAGATCTGTATTCTGGGTTGGCCTTCGAGAAAAGAGCTGCATTTCACCACTTGAACTGGTGCTGTAAGTGCTGCTCCCATTAGTTCGGCTCTCTGTGCTGTTAGTTTCTATTGTTTCCAGAAGATTTGGCCCAGTCAGCAGTTGATTAGTAGGTGTCTTTGGGGACTCCGCAACAGAAGAGCTGTCGGTTGACCGCTGTCTGTCAGTAGGGTGGTTGTACACGTTGCTGGTGAATCCAGGTAGGTGGCTGATGTGGGACGGAGAACAGGAAGAGCTAGGACTTGGCATTGAAAGTGGGTAGTTGAAGTTTCTTACAAGTAAGGTAATGTCATCTCTCTTCTGACAGAGTGCCTTCTTGTCTGCATTTCCTGTCATGAATGTGTCATGGTGTATGCGGACCACTCTGTCAACCACAGCTTGGGCCACCCCAGTCAATGTTGTCTGTTGGCTGAACTCCTGTGCCACCATTTTAGCAATATCACCATTTACAGTTTCAGTTCCGGTGGCATCAGTGAGGGCTTGATACAAACCATCAGACATGATGACAAAAAATGCACATGAACGGTCAATTTCAATTCCTCCATCAACAAATGGATCAGCTATCACTGGTTCAACCCTGGCTGCCCTGTGATTAAAAGATGACTGTTATATGTTTGTATCTGTCATTTAATATTGTTAAGTGTTTTTCTAGAAAAAAGACACCCCCCACCAATTGCAATGAAATAGGTTTCATGTCTTATAACACTAAGGGTCCTGTTAGTTTTCTCAAACTGCTAATCAATTTTCTTCTCAGATTTCCTTACTTTGGATTAATACAAAATGATTAAATCTAAAACAAATTTCTAAAAGTAGTGTAGATAGCATAGGATTTAAATTTGAAATTAGAACTAAGGAAAAGGATGTTATTAATACTGCTTTCATTGAATGCCAGTTACGTTCAGAAAGAAAGAAAAGGAATAAATAAACCAATTTAAATAAAAACTTTAGACCAACCTTAAAACATCAATGTCTTTATAACCTCCCTTGACATGGTAATCTCCTATACATCTAGTGCAATCTGAATTCCCAACTCGTCTTAACAGTTTAAGTTTGTCTATATCTAGACCAACTTGCTGTAGCCTAGTCTGCTCCCCGGGGTCAGCTATTGTATGATCATATGATAATTGAATGACCCGTAGGACACCGTCTGTGTCAGTTTTGCACAAAAATGCCCTGGTGTCACCTGAGTTATAGAACAAAACAAATCCCAATTCAGAATCTTGTAATTATTTAGTAATGTCTACCATTAAAATAAAAAAAACTCAAAATAAAATTATTTTGTTTTATGATATTAGCTGAGGTTTCAAAAGTAAGTGCCCTGAAGTATCATGGTTTGTGGTGCATATCTTTTCAGTCAACAAAATTTACACTGTTTATTTATTAGATAATGTTTAAAAATGCCCCTAGAAAGCTTCAATTCAGAAAAGGAACTGCCTATTATATTTCTGAACTAAATATTTTAGTATAGAACACATCAATGCTTACCAACATTGGCTACATAAAGTTTATTATAATAAATCAAGACAACTGTGGCTGTTGTTCCACCAGATATTTTTCTATCAAGTTCCTGGAGATTGTTCATAATTTCTGGATATTTTTGATACGCTTCATAGTGACTTATACCCTGTAGAAAAAAGAGTTCATTAGTGAGACATAAGCAGACGCAGCATAGCACATTTTAGACAACACAAAAAAAAAAAAAAAGATTGATTAATATTCAAATTTCTATTCATTGAAAAAATTTCCATTGTTAGTTTTCATTAGGACATGTAACCTGAAAGGTTTATTTGAATACAACTAACCTCGGGTAACCTGTCTTGACAGGTAGTTCTTTCAGCAAGCAAGCCATCCATAGATTCAAAGTAACCTTTTTCTACTCCAATGAATGCCTTAAAAACAAAGAGCAATAAAACAAATACTCTGAGTATTGATTCACTTTTTTAAGTGAAATGTATTTATAGCCAACAGCTTTTATCAACGTTTTTCCAAAATATCTCAGCGTACCAGTAAATAAAACCAATAGACACATACAAAATTAAATTTCCGATTTAAAAAGATTTTCTGTGATGTATAAAATTTATTATCAGTACCTCTTGAAACGCACTTATTAAAATTAAGTGAAATTTAGCACACAAAAAAAAAAAAAGGTACAAAAGCACCCAAAAAATAAGTCAAAAACCCTAACACTTACTTGTCTGAGAGCTTCTTTAACTTCTTCATCTCCAAAATTAGGTTGAAGTTGACCAAGCAACAACTCTGCTGGCATTCTCTGAGCTGCGAAATCAGCAACTCTTGACCCATTGTGGCCATCAAACACACCATAAAGAAAGCAGTTGTCATGTCTAATAGTTACAGAAAAAAGTCAATCAGTTAATCATGATCAGGAGTAAAAAATAACTTTTCGATGCTATGGTATTGTCAATATCAAGTAACAAAAATTTTTTTATTATATTTACACTGTTAAGGCTAAGCTGTGCTTAGCAGCTAAATCATAAAGGAAAAAACAATAACTGTACTCTAATCTTTTTGAGTAGGAAAATTATTTTCTTGACAATATTATGTAGAGTAAAGTGCGAAGTTCGAGCGCATTAAGCCCGCTGGCAGCAATTTTCAAGTTTGGATTTTTATAGCACCGTAACAGTCTGACCTATGAAAAAACTGATAGTATCTCTGAATTCCTCGTCCTTTTTTCTATAAAAATAGATTGGATTTAATGTATCACTAGGCTTAGTTAAAATTAAATACAAAGTCAAAGAGGTGTAGGGTAAGTATCGCCAAGCGTACTTTTCCTCTAGCAGATTTTTCCCCAGTTAGTAAGCTCGATCGGGTTGATGGAAGGTTCGAACAGATCAAAGAAAATATATCTAAAAATATGTTTTAATATTTAATTTTCACTATAAAGTCATTTTCTTTTTACTCCAGCGCAAAAACAACATCCACTGCACCATTTTCCACCCTCCACAACTTCAAATAGTCTCTTTAAGCTGATGAGCAATCAGACTTAAAAATAGCCTTAAGCCCATTACCCATTTCCTTCACTACCGGGTAGTAAAAAAGAATAATTCCACACCTCCTGTGTTTGACCTCACCATGAACTTAGCCTTTACAAGGAAAAGGAAATAGTATGTGTCGGAAGTAAAGAAAAAAGGTGCATGCGCAGTAGCAATATAGTAGTAATTTGGTAAACATTCAAATAAAAAAGTTTTAGCAATAAAAAGTGAACTGTTCAAACCTCTTGACAAATCGGGGATGCTCGAACTTCGCACTTTACTATATATGTTGTATAAGAAAAAGCTTTTTTTTTTTTTTTAGAAAATGTACATATTGCCAGTGAGGTAAATAAAAGCTATTGAATGCAAAATAATGGAAATGAGATGAGTAGGATTTACTCAAAATGCACCAAAAAGCAATTAACCAAAACAACTATTAGGTAGAGCTACTATACTTCAAATACCACAGAGAAGAACAATATGAAAAGAACTCAAAGAAAGTTGCATATATATTTCCAAGAAGGTTGAGGTTCCAAAAACTTTTTGCATAAACATAATGAAAATTATTTTTTTTTTAAAATATAATAATGCATGTGTACAATACTTCATCTGAAATCAATTTATTTAGTTCCATACAGGCAAAGTTTATTAATAAAGTTTTGACTTTTTCACTAATGAAAAGTGACTTAATCCTGAATGTTGTTATTACAAAAAAAAAACAAAACATTATCTCGTCATGTCACAACAGTACTTTAGTGAAACAATAGCTAAAGGAAAGCAAGAGGTATGTTAAGGTTTATTTCTTCATAGCTTCAGCTGGTTTGCATCAAATATAACATTGCAACTGCGAACATAAACAATAAAAAAAAAAAAAAACTTGACAATTAAGTGTAGTTATCGTTAGTTAAAAACAGAAAACTGCATAACAAACAGACCCACAAATACAAGCAATTTTACAATGTAAATTAAAATGGATTTTCAACATTTTCTCTTTCATTGGAATATACCTGAAATGGAAGTTTCTATCTTCATTTTCATGTGCTTCACGCCTGTTACCATCTTCTCTGTAAATCTGATTGGTTGATAATCCAACCCCAGAAAAATGACAAACTGGCAAATCATCTGTCCAACTCAGAGCAGGGTCCTTTTAATTAGAATTTAGGGTGACTTACTTTATAATTTAAAAAAATAATTTAAATTATAATTATATAATGTATAGTTTGAAGAATAAATGGCAAACTTGAAAATAAAACCTGTTAAATGCTATGTTTCAAAAGATGTACAAGTGGTTGTATTTTTGTGTGAAAAGGTTAGCTGTCTGTTCTAGAAGTAATCTTATTTTGCCTGGAAAGTGAATAAACTTTATTACATTGCTAGATTTTAAATTTAAATATGAATTAAATACATGCAGAACAATCAAAGTATAATTAGAGTGTTCTTACCAACACTTTTTTATAACAAGTTCAGACATTTTGTTTCTTTTAAATTCTTACTCATAATTTAAGCATATTTGTTAAGTGACAGACCAACACTTGAAAAACTTATTTGTATACATTTCTTAGATACCTTTTCATTCTCATTTGTTAGTTCATATGGGTCAATTAGCTAGCACAATGTGACATAAGTTACATGGAGTTTCCACACTGTTCATGGTGCAATAACTTAAATACTAAGCTTTTTTTTCTGTAGTTTGGTAGAAAATTAGACCATTTCAATTTAACTGTCATTTTTAATTACTATCTTTCACAACTTCTGCTGATAAAATACCACTTATTGTTTTCTCTTCCACCCAGTTTCAGCCAGTTTTTTACCTTCTTTTAGTGCCCTAGGTTTAATGTTTAAAAATTACTATTGTGTCCCTCTATATAAAAATGTATACTAGTATGGACTACTAATTTTGTAAAGATTGTTTTATAACTTTGATAATACCTTGTTAAAAGCCTGGATGATATTAAATAAAAAAAAAAAAATTATTTTTTATTTCATCATTTAAATCTAGATCTTAATTGTCTGATTTTTCTGGATATAGTAAGTGTAGGTATGTGACAAATAAAACAAACAAAACATGGCCAAGACCAGGAGAGGAACAAAACAATGTGACTGATCTGCGAAGACCTTGTGATAAACTTTATATAGCAATGAAATTCACAAATCCAAAAAGTAAATTATAAAATCCAATAATATCATTGTCATTTTTTTGTCAGTAGTCATGATTGTTGTTTTTTGTCAGTAGTCATGATTGTTGTTTTTTGTCAGTAGTCATGATTGTTGTTTTTTGTCAGTAGTCATGATTGTTGTTTTTTGTCAGTAGTCATGATTGTTGTTTTTTGTCAGTAGTCATGATTGTTGTTTTTTGTCAGTAGTCATGATTGTTTTTTGTCAGTTTTAGATTAGTTTGTCATTTTACATGTTTGTAATGTTATCACAGCACCTTGAGCCTACATTATGTTTGTTAACAGCACTCTGTAAATTAAATTATTATAAATATTTTAACTTGAACATGCTTCTTCTTTACTACAATAATTATTTTTTTTTAATGAAATAGATCCCTTAGATAAATTAAATTTGATTTTTATTTCACATAATTCTACCATTTTTTTTTACTCTTCCCCAGCAGACAATGATTTGCCCGCATAAAATGTGGAAAAATATACAGATCGCAATTGGGTTTGCAGTTATGTGAAACACTGCACGCATCCTTAATCTTCGGTATCAAAGAAATTGCCATAATTTTTTTTCTGTATGATCACCTATTTGACCCGCACTCAACACAAATATCAATGGTATTTTAGGAGTGGATTAAATAAAACTATGAGATGAATAATGATGATTATACAAAGAAAACAGCAACTTTTTAGCACCTTAGATTTATCTACTTAGATATTCACCCATTTTTTCAAGCCTTACAAAGATTAGTTTGGTGACCATTTAACGCACTATCAGCAATGTAAGTTAGGCTAGGAGGAAACAAGGGCAGATCACTTGAAATTTGGTTTATGTCCTAGCAGTTGAATTTTTGTTCCAAAGTCTAGCCTCACCTTTTTCATTGGCATAGATCTCCATGTTAGTGTTGTGGTGTATGCGTCAAGGTTGCAAAAGAAGTGTTAACAGGACATTTATTTATACATTGGCTTCATAGCTTCCAGTTTCTACACAGAAGAGTAAATATGTAAAGGGAGTTAATTAGAAATCCCAAGTGTTAATTTTTTTTCTGCTAAGAGAACTTGCTGTTTGAAAAACGATATATAGAAGAGATAAGCTTATATCAGGGTTAAAAATAATCAGTTTATTGAGTCAAGCTGTATGTTAATTTTTTTAAGAATTTATTATTGCATTTGAATATTAAAGTCACAATAAAGTGTATAATTGCTTGTTAAAGAGTGTGTTCAATTATTTTTTTTTTAGTTTCTCCATGAAGAAATTATTTTATAGTTTCTTCTTCAAGGATTATATTGCTTATTTCGTAAAGAAGAATTGTGCTATCTCTTCACCTACAACTTACAGTTGGATATTGGGTCATCTTCTACTTCTGAAAATACAAAGATGTTTTAACCACTCAAATCCATTGTAACATTCAGAAAAAAACTTGTTTTAAAAAATTATATTTTTGTAACCGTAAGTAATAGATTAAAATCTACAGATCTGCTTGCTTACTCTAAGAACAGATAACCTTTATATCATCTGCCCTACAAACCACAAAGTCTGAAAGGGGAACTTTACTTACTTAAGTAGACTTCTGCTTCACTACACTTGCGTACTCAATAAATTGGTGTGGATGGAAATCTTTTTTTTTTTTAATTCTTTTAAGCAATGTAGGTTTTATGATTGTATTCTTAAGTATTGTCAGTTTGAAATTGTTATCAAACTACCTACTATAATAATAAATTGCAATAATATAATTGTAAAATGTTAACTCATTTCAAGATCTATAGTAAAGTCAATATTAGAGAGTCATTTGGCCTCAGTTTTTACTTACTGATTTGTTTACATTTACTACATAGATCTAGATTATTCTAGATTATAAATAGTTTAGCACTTGATCTGAATTTTCAAATAACTTATCGATCACGATGTTTAGGTACTTGCACAGGCAGCCATTTTGGATCTAAAAACACATTTGACATCAAAACATTTGACATTTCCTGTTCAGGTTTTACAGAAATTGAAATTAAGTATGGCCTAAGAAAAGACATTGCTTTATAATTGAGTGTTTTTATGACATTTTCTTGAGTTTACTCTAAAGAAAAGCTAAACTCTAGTAGAAAAAAAATAATTTTTTGTCTCTTACTATTTCCAAGATATTTTAATCATAAAAATTACACATTTTCAAATAACAAGGAAAAAATATAGGTCTCTGTACATATAAACTTTTTAACCATGCACTTAGAAAATTCATTCAGCTTTCCAATGATACCAAATTTATTATGATCAAATGAGTCAACGACACTTTAAAACTTAGAACACTTTTTTCAAGTACTAAAATTTCAATAAGGTCGGGATGACCTTTTATCAATGATGCCCGTTTTTTTTACATTATTAAAATAAAATTACTGTAAAATTAAATGAATCGCTTTTTTATACCAATATCATTGATTATTACGATAAAGTATAATAAAGATCTGTAAGCTTGGTAGTTATTTTAGACAGTCGATGTCGAGACACAAGTAGCTAAAATCTGTAAATCTAGATATCTAAAATATTCTTTAAAAAAAAAATATACTTTAAATAGATCTAAACCTTAAATCTGAAGATTCTTTTTCTGACCTACACTTTAGTTCTATAACTAGATCAATTCAAAAGCTTAAATTGTGTTGAAAACTTGACAATGTAGAGTATTTATCTTTTATTTTTATAATTTTCTTTAAATAGAGTCTGTAATGACTCTAGATCTAAATTATAATAATAATAGATCTAGATATAATCAATAAATTTAAAACATGACTCATCTGTCAACATGATAGTCATCCTTCATCATGAGTCATGATGGAAAGCATTTTTCATCCTCTTTCATTCTATTACACATTTGTTGGTAAATAGGATCAATTTCAATTCTTTGGTGCAACTACCTAATCTAGATAGCTAGTAATAATCTAGATTTCTAGAATTTATATCTAGATTCTAGATGTCTAACAATATTAACATGATTTTCAGAAATTACTAGAATAGTTTATTTATTCTGAACATTACATGAATCCATACAATTTTTGATATTTAATATGAAACTAGCATGCTGTATAATGTGAGTGTCCATTTTCCAATGATTCTGACCCTATTTCCTTCCATTTAGCTGTCTTTTTATGTAAGAAAAAAGGATTTCAAATTTGTAAGTCAGGTTGTTGTTTTTTTCTATCTTACCAGGATGACTTTAAGATTATATTTTTTGGTTGGCTAAGTCTAGGCTAATGAGCCATGCTTTTGGAGCTGATTTATTTGATTCATAAGCCAAGTTGTTTGATTCCAAACAAAAGAAATTAATAGGGCGTTTGTATTAAATTATGATTTTCTTACCAAAATTTATTTCAAACAGCCAGTTTTGGACATCAATGTTAATAATCTAATATATTATATTTGTTTGTTTGTTGTTTTTTACAGAGAATAAATGAGCAAATGTTTGGAGTGATACATTGAATGAAGTTAAATGCCTAGATCTAGACCTACAAGATAGATCTAGATTTATATAGAGAGAATATCTATAGATGATTCAGCTATTTAGGCAGAATGGCCATCCTAGCCTTTACTATACTACAAAAGATTATCTGTATTAGAAATTTTTTTAATTAATAAACAAAATACACAAACATTCAACACACATCTAATCATGCAAACATAAAATAAGTCTAAAAGTCGGTGTAGAAGTCACTATCCCAGTGACCTAATTTTGGTAGAATAAGTGTGTTCATATTTTTTTATTTTTTGTGTTCGTAGTTATGCATAATTTGAAACATCTTAATGATTTCATGTGAGAAGCTATGCCTGGGGATCTTAAAATTTAGTTAATATCAATATAGAATTAAAATCTGAGTTTATTGATGCCAAAATATAGAGATTGTCTGAAATACATTTTGGTGTTTGGAATCAAATTATGTGTGACAAATTTTTTTTGATTCAAATGAAAACACATGGCCTCTTTGACCTTAGATATAATAACAAATATAGGTTTGGGGCACAAAGTAGTCATCCTTATTCTCCTTAAACTAAAGAAGATTTTGATACTTCATTTTCTTTTCTATGTCAAACCATTATCAAATAATGTAGGTATGGGAAAAAAAACCAGAAAAGTGGAGTAGAAAATGACTTAAAAACTTGAGATAACATTAAAAAAAATTTTTTTTTTACACAGGTTGCACTCGGAATTAGATTATAATACTTTATTAATGAAATATATAATAAGTGTTATTCACTAGTTTAGACACTAATTAAATGCTTAATTTTTTTTAAAGTTAAAGTTTTTTATTATAATGAAAATACCACATTTTGTTTTCACCAATACAGAAGTTAGGATAGAGTACAAAGGCTAATTTTCTTTTTCATATTAGATATCATGCCTGGCTATAATTCTACAAAGTTTTATCGCTGTAAATCTCTCACAGCGTTTAAAAAGTGGAAAATGCCACTTTAAAGAGATAACAATGGCCATGTACAGTTTTGGTGATAGTCTATATAGAAACATTTTTGTAAAAAAAAAACAATACATGTCAGGCTTTGTAAAGCCTAATATTCTGCATATATATTTTAATAGTTTTTTTTATTTCAAATTCACTAGCTGGAGTATACATACCGATTTAAAAAAAAAATTATTTCAGGACTTTTTATTACAATTTTTAAATAGTTGGTAAAGGGAGATTACTCTGACACAAATTTGCTAACTAAAACAATCATCTGACATTTCTTGTTGCTCAAGACCCCATAATTTCTTAATTTCCTTCAATATTTACACTCTAAACTAGTAAGAATCATAAATACTAATGAAATCAGCTTAGTGAGCTAGATATTTATTGCTAATACTAGATCTACTATTAAATTTCTTAACTAATAAGTAAATCTATCATCTACTAGACTCAATCCGAGCTTTGAACTTTTGACCTGTGGGGGGGGGGGGGGTTCTTGCCTAGCCCTAACCCTAACCGTAACCCTAATTCTAACCTTAACCCTAAAGCTAGCTATAAATCTAAATTTTGATCATACTAAATTCCATCAAAATAATATATAGTTCAGTGATACTTGCTCTTAGTTTATTGTTTTTTAAACTTCTGGGATGGAGAGTTACATCCTGTTACGAACGTAATAAACAAATTGGCGTATTTTTCATTACAACAATGATAAAAGAACTTAAAAACTAAATTTTTTTTTTTTCGGTTTAATATTAATTTGCGATGGTACAGCTTTGGAGGGTAGGTTTATGAGCCTATTGTCTACAGTAAGACCACAGAAAGAACCGGATCAGGCGTGGGCGGCATAATATCGCCTATTACCGGCCGTTGGGCTCAGTGTTAATTTTGGTATGGTAAAAACAGGATTGGAAAGCTCTAATGAAGTACCTTATAATGATGTATAATGTATTAACAAATTTTTTTTCACACCCTAAATAATGTGCTGTGCCGCTGTCAAAGTAAAACTTTGAATTTTTGGCCTATAGGTGTTTGAATAGCATAAACTACTCCATTACTATTTAAAACAAAAAAAAAAATTAATCTAGAATAAAGTCTAGATTGGCTAAATTATAATAATAATAGATCTAAATATAATCAATAAATTTAATACATGACTCATCTGTCAACATGATAGTCATCCTTCATCATGTGTCATGAATGAGTCACTTATATCACTAGTGACTTCTTACTAGTCTGAGTCACTCAAGACTCAAGTCACTGTAACTGCGGTCCCTGTGATGAATTCAGTGAAAAAAAAAAGACAACGCCAACTCAACTGTGTCACAACGGCAATAATATTTTAGATATCTCATTAATACAGATTTCTATACCTGCATTATATTTCTAAAACCTGACTCCGTGACACGTGAACCATTAGTTGATGGACTGTTTGACATAACTTTTAATAGACAACTGTACTGTCTTTCTAAGATTTCTTTAGCCTATAGCCTGTAGAGTTTACTGCTACATTTAGTTGACTTCTTTCAAGTCGGAAGTCAGTGGGAATAGTTTCCCCTGTCCTGTACAGGAACTGATTCGACCTATAATTTTAAAAAAATAATAATAATGCAGAGCATTGTCACATTATACTTACAATGTCAGTGATGGACAGTAGCGGTGCAAGACCTAAATCTAAATATTTTGCTTGTTTTTTTTTTTAAACTTTCAGTAATGTTTTTACTTGACAATATATACTAATATGAATTCATCGGCCCTAACCCCAATGCCTCCACAGGTTAATAAAGTTGATTTAGAAAAGGTTGATTAGGGTCGCCGAAGAAAAAAAAATGTCTTCAAAAAATAATATTTGAAAAAGACGTGCATTTATAAGTGATTAATTTTGTTCAACACACCTGTTTGTACCTTCGTTTTGATTTTGTTACAGAACTATAATTCAAAGCTCTGAACAAAAAAAAATATCGTAACTACTTTATTTATTTTTATTATTATTATGTTAGAAATGAACGAGAAGTCATTCTCTGGCGCTGCCAGGGTCGAGTTTCGCTAAAGAGAAACAAAATTCATCGTAGTCCCTTTAACAGTTTCCACTGAGGAATTTTCTGGTGATGTGGCAGGGCTGCAGCAGTACCGCCCTCTGACAGGCAACGAAGATGTTCCTAGGAATGTTAAGGGCCTTGAAGGTGTCTGTGAGGTCAGTTGTTATTATCTCCTCGGTTGATATAAAAATGGGGTATATTGTTATTTTGGACTATTTCCATAGACGCTTAATCTCCAAGTCAAGGTTCCCATATTTTTTTGTTTTTCTATCTCAGTTTTTCTTAAATTATGAGACAGTGGTACGGCGATATCGATAATGGTAGCGGTTTTTTTCTTTTTTTTATCGATGAACAGCAGATCCGGGCGATTGAAATCAACCGTTTTGTCGGTCAGAATAGGCCTATCCCAGTACAGCAGATGTTCAGTAGACTCGAGAACCTCTTGTGGATAGTATTTATAATAAGGAGGAGTGTCGTTACCGATCAAATTGTACGTCAAAGCCAGGTGTTGGTGTATTAACTTTGCAACTTGGTTATGGCGACCTAGGTAGGCTGATTCTGATAGGGCTGGACACCCTGCCATAATGTGTTCAATCGACTCGCCCACATTTCCACATTTTCGGCAGTTGTCAATAACATTGAGTTTCAGGATATGCTTCTCGTTATTTATTGTCCTGATTACTCTGTCCTGTATTGCTGTAACAAAGCCTTCTGTTAGGGTTAGGGTTAGGGTCAGGGTAGAGATGACTTGCTTGGAGCCATGTTAAGGAGGCAGCCTTGTCGATGTTGTCCCCATGTAATGAAGCCGGAAATTTTCCGTGGAGTGTTTTTTTTCTTCCCATTGACGAATCTCATGCCCTACGTCGTCCAAACCGACATTGACATCAGCATTGTGTAGGTTCAGATGGGTTGCTTCGGAGTCATATTTGCGTAGAAAGGAGACTAATTGGTTGCTGGAGGCGAGCAGTTTTGATTAAAATTTGCATCTTACACAATTTGAAGATGTTCTGCAATCCACGACCCCCATCTTTCCTGGGCAAGTATAACCTTATAGTGGAGGACTGGGGTGTAGGCATCGAAATTTGGTTAGTAATTTTCTAGTGAGTCTGTCAGTGTCTGTTCAGTGATCACACAGAACGTGTAAAGGAGCACTGGGACTGCCCAGCTGTTTATTGCAGTGATGAGATTACTGCCAGACAGTTTCGTGTTGAGGATTTTATTAACTCTTTGCTTATATTTACCAAGAAAGTCCTCTTTTTCTTATGGTTTATCTTGGCATTCTGGTTTATTTCAAGATATTTATAAAGAGAAGCAGAGTTCAATTCCTCGATGCCTTCAAATTCAATGTTGGTGTTAGTTGCCTTGCCCTTTTTAATGCCTATGATGCCACACTTATCCAGGCCAAAAGACACAGATATCGCCACTAAAGCATTTTACCGTTTTTATTAAGGTGTTTTGCTCGGTTTCTGCATATAGCTTTAGATCATCCATGTATAATAAGTGGGACACACATTTTGTACATTTAGTGTCAACCCTAAAACCGTTTGTAGAGTCTTGGAGTAATGTAGATAGAGGATTAATCGCTAGGCAGAACCAGAGTGGGGATAGTGAGTCACCCTGGTATATACATCTTCTTATGTGCACAGAACCTAGTTTATCACGATTAAGGTGCAGATTTATCTTCCAATTATTCATACAGACTTTCAATAGTTGTTTGATTGTTGGGTTGATTCTATGAATATCCAGGGTTTTTAATAGCCAATCATGCGGAACTGAATCGAATGCTTTTTTGTAGTCGATGTAAAACATGTGTAAATTTCTCTTTCTTCTATTAGCTTGGTGCAATATAATATCATCTATAGTTAGCTGTACTTTACAGCCCATTGACTCTTCAATGCAACCTTGTTGTTCCTCTGCTAGTAGCTTATGGGCAGAACAAAATTTATACATTTTACTTTTTAAAAGTGAAATTATTATTATTATTATTATTATTAGAATTCAAGTATTAATTGTGAGTTATAGGCCCAAAGTTATTTATACAATAGAGAAAATATCATACTGAGTTAAGGTTGGGAAAAGGTGACCAGGTAACAAATAATTGGGTTAAGAACTCTTCTCTATTGTTACTATTTTATTTGGCCTACTTAAAAATTTCTCATGAATTCTAAATTATATTTTTAAAAAAAGTCTTTCATTAAATAATTGTGGCACATTCATACGCAATTACATAGATTCTGTTGCAATATTTGACTATTTTGTTATAAAAGTAATTTTTCGTCAGAAAAGGGCAATGGGTGGGTAAAGTGAAAACGATTAATATATGTAAGAGTCCTTCATCGTCGAATCCCCGCCTCCTTAATAATCATTGCTAATAATTGCATTTGACAATAAAAAAATGGGGAGGGGGACTCAATATAAGAATTTAATATATAGCATACATAACTTGCATTAGTGATAAATTTAAAAAATAGTTTTTAATTTCTTCGCTAAAATACAAAAGAAAAAGAATTGGTCTGTCCGGTGGTGGGGGCATCTATCGCCCCTATTAGCTGGTATCACCCTCTTTCATTTTTAATTTACTAATGATTTAATTTAAGATTAGGGTGTGGCGCGACATAATGGGTTCAAATATCAATAAGTAGCTTGTATTATATAGATATTCAGCTATTTTTTTTCACACACTATGATTTCTGCTTAAAAATTGGATCACCCCCCCCCCCCACTCAAAGGGTTAGAGTGTCAAGGGCAGTAGATACAATCCCCCCCCCCCCCGAATCAGCCAAGATAACCGATGGGATTGACAAAATCTAAAAATTATATTGTATAGATCGTGGGTGTAGCCGGGGGGGGGGGGGCTACGTCAAGATTTCTAAATTAAAATTAGACCGCCCCCCTTCCCATTTAAAGGGTTTGAGTTGTGAGGACCGTGACCTCCGTGACTATGTCGAAGGTGTCGCGAGGACAGTAGATGTAATTGCCCCCCACCCCACCCCATAGAGTCGACCAACATACCAGAAAGGGAACGACATAATATAAAGATTGGTTGAGATATCAATAAATAGCTTTTATCATGTAGATATGTAACTAATTAGGCCTATAATATTTTATGAAACTGTGATTTCTACAAAAAAAAAATTGGACCACCCCACAACTCAAAAATTAAGGGTCGGGGGCGGATTTGATGCAATCGTTCTCCCACCCCACTAAATATGCAAACATACTAGAGGGGGGCGACATAATTTAAAAACGGGTTAAAACATAAATAATTAGTAAAGGCCTATATTATTAACATATGTAAAGAATTCGTATACAAATTGTGTAATTTCTCTACTAAAATTCTCTTCTCCCGCCTGGGGGGGGGGGGGGGGGGGGGGGTAGGCCGAGTGGGAGGGGGGGGGGGGCGATCTAGTCACTAGTCCCTATTAAGTACATTTATTGCTTTCAGGAGATAATTCATTATATTATAAAATAACAGACATTATTGTCAACAGATAATAATTACGTCCTACGCGTATCCATAATAATTTATGGCAAAAGTGAGGAGTCCATGCTGTGAGTATAGGCGACACCAATAGTTATAGAAAGCTGGTTGTGACGTCACGGCCAGTGACGTGGCTAATGAGCTATTCACCTAAACTGCACACAGGTTGCGATGTCGCTAGTCAATGTTGAGGCCTTCTTTAATGATTGGTCGCGCATGGGTTGATGCAAGACATATCATTTATATGTATGTAGCCTATATAGTTCGTCCTTCGGACTCGAAGACAAGCCTTATTATATAGTTCGTCCACTTATGTCATTCAGGGGGCTGAATGCTTTGCACTAGGGTTTTGTGCCTCCTCATGTAACTGGTGAGACCCATATGAGCCCAGCAGAAAAGCCCTGCGATATGAGATTCCCTTGTGACCGCCAGGTTCGAAAACAAACCAGTTTTCATAAACTTGGACCTGTTGCTAAATATTTCCTGGCATCTATATGATACCAATTTGGCTACCATGTAAGCTCTTAGCATGACATTTTTAGTTTCGAAATACTTTTCAGTTTTTGTCAGAATCTTATGATCTGTACATTCTAAGCGGCTATCACTGTTTTTCCTATTAACGGCTTGTCTTCGAGTCCGAAGATCTGAGGAATGCAGCATTTCCCCTGACTACGCAGCCCCATCTGTGACCTACATATTTTGCCACATCCAGCGCAGGCATAACCATTGTACGCCGGTGGTCTATTTAGATTTTCTTTTCGCCGTTAACGTCTGTTCTCGGCAGCAAAATTTCTTTTGGTCTCAAATGTATATCTCGCAGCCACTGTAGGTAGGCTACTGTGTATATACATACATAGGCTGGAGAGGGAAAACCCGTGTTTAAGTGTAAAAAAACAAACAAACGCGGACGTATGTTTTTTATTAGATCAGCGAACGTCAATGAATCGCTGTAGCCCCTATCGTACACTTTGTTCTTATACCAAAGACTACATACTGTATTTTATTTTCCATAGTAAGTTGTTTGGCACGACAGCTAGTGGAATGCAGTATTTCCCCAATTAGCAAACGAAAGCTACTTCGACTGGAAACATTTTGGTAATAAAATTCAGAAGCACGAGGTTTCTGTAAATCACGTTTTATGTTTGTTTGTAAAATGTTTTAAATGTTTCGGATGTTCCTGCAGAGTTCAAAATAACTATAACCTCCCGCAAGACGACGAGAAGGGTATGAACCCGGAACCATCGAGACGACCGAACAACAGTCCAGCGCGCTTACCGCACGGCCAGGCAGCCATCCATACTTATAAGTATGTGTCAACGTGGTTGGATTTAGCTCTGAGAATGTCCATTGGTAGCGTAATGGTTAACTTGATGCTAGAAAAATTAGAAAAGGAAAACTGCATTGGCGCGCAGTCTTAGCAAGAATTATAGCGATCATTCAGTAGGCCTAATTAAAAAAAAACACACATTTTGTGTGAGAACAGAGAAACTTTATGCGCCAAACAACAGTAATTTTTTTAGGCTTGGTTGAGATGCTTGACAAATTCGACCCAAACATGACATAACATCTTCGTCAAATTAAGAACGCCGAAGGTTAAATAGGATTCAAAACGAGGTTATGGACCTGAAGACATATTTTTCCATCATCCTTGACTGCACGCTTGATGTTAACCACAAAAGAGCATATGCCATTTACATGGCGTTTCGTTGACGTATCAGATCCAGAAGTTAGGGTGAAGTCGAGTTTATGTAGCTAAAAGGCCCACAGTACAGTACTGATGTAGGGTAGTATATTTTGTAACAAAAATAAGGCCGCCCTGGAGCCCAGAATGTTCGGCTGCACATTGGGCAGTTTTTTTTCCAACTGAAGCTAGAGTCATTGGCCTTGACTTTGTCTCCTGACGATTTTTTCTGCCAGCCCATTTCTCTTGTTCTCTGCAATTTGTGCGCCAGTTTTCACATCGCGACGCCATGATGCTTTATCATGTGCATCCGTCTCCCAGGTGGCAGGGTCAATGCTGAAGGCTTTCAGTGACGCTTTGAGGGTGTACCTGAAGCGTTTTTTTTTGTGAGCGCTTCTTTTCTCTTAATTGGCCATGCAGAAAGTCGTTTAGGGATGCGGCTGGGGTCTGCACTAGGATTGTGTGGATGATTTGCAGGTCCACTCTTCAGTATCAAGTATTTATTATTATTTTTTTGCCATTTAAAACTCAGTATTTTGAGACAGGGTCATGTGGAAGTAGTGCTATGAGACCTTAGATACCAATGTATGGGGTGGAGTTTCAATACCTAATGTATGACAGGAGTTTTGAAAACTGTCTACTTGAAATATTAATTTATGTATCTAAACACGTCAAGAAATACAGTACCGGATTACCAAACAACATAATACAAATGTTGTTTAACCATTTAAAACAATCCTATTCCCTAAAAGTTTGCCAATTTTTGGAGTTACCTTTCTAAATAGACTTGCGAAATATAGTTTTGTTTATTCGCTTATTATTTCAACAGTAGGCTACATTTATTTATCATCGAAAGATAATGTAACAACAAATAAACAATATAAAGGTAGATAAGTAATATGTAGGAATTTGTATAATTTCAATTATTAGGATCAACACATTTAAAAAAAAAAAATACACTGGCCCCTATAGATCGGGGGCTTGGGCGCTGTCGAATGTCCACACCAAGACAGCAAAGTATTAGCATCTTTATAATACATGATACTTAAATCAGTTACCACTAAATTGCAAGACTTAGAGCCGCAAAAATAAGTGGACAAATCAATAGAGATTAAATAATTCTGTTCTGCTACATAAAAAGGTATGTATTGATACAAAGTCTCAGCTTTGGAACCAAGCACATACCAGGGCATTGATGGGATGTAAAAGAACCCTAAGACTTGTCAAAATAAGACACCTAGGAACTGCAGGCTAGACCGAAAGAAAGATTGGTATTCTCCTTTCCTTATGTTCAGGTGACTACAAGAAATTCACAGTACCGGTACCTAGTAGTTTCCAGAAAAGTTTTTCTAATATAGGTGTAGCCTGTAAGTTGGAATATATCACAGCTGAAATTTACAAGCCTTCCTATGTTGCTTTAGACCAGTAGTTTCCAAACTTTTTTGCCTTGTAGACCCCCTGCTTAACTTGCATTGCATTTCTGCAAATTTATCAACATTTTTTTCCCAACTGATTTCTAACTGTAGTGAGTTGAATAGTTTAAAAAAAAAAAGTAATTTAAGTTGTTAAAAAACATTAATGGGATGTAAAAAGTCATGACCTGCTTAAATGAAACCTTATCTTAGACCCCCAATTTATTTTATCACTTTCACAGACCCCTTTGGGAATCACTGCTTTAGACATATTGCAATCCTTAAAAGAAAAATCACACCCAGATCACATTAATTATAATTAAATGACTGAAATTACCAATTAAAATCTGAATTTGATAACAGTAAGTAAAATATTCAACTCAGTAGTAAAAATAACTAAAGAATGGTAATGAAACTAATGCATCAAGTTTAAATTTACAAACACACACACAAAATGACAATATATTGTTCTTTTTTTTTTAATACATAGTAACTTTATTTTTTTTTTAAAAAAAGGAAAAAAGATACAGTATACTAGTACATGACACAAAATAAAAGGTGAAAAGTATATAATTGAATGTTTAGAGATGATATTCACTTACAACAGAAAACAAAGCAACCTCACTTCATCCGTTCAACAAAATCTCACACACCACAATGATATAAACCTTATTTACAACAAAACATTAAATGAGAAGTCGTTCAATGCTGCGCTGAATGGCCTGAATTTGATTCCTCAACTGAGACCCCTCTTTTTGTATGACTGAGCAGGCAATAACAGGTCTTGAAACACCACAAGCTCTTCCAAGAGCTGAAAAGAATAAATCATAATAAGCAAATAAGAATGAAACCATAATTAAATACAAAAACAAAGCCTAAAAATAAACTACTAAGAAAGACACAAAAGATAAAGGCACATTTCTTTTTCCATATGTTAGGAGAAATTAATACAAGTTCTCCTTTTCTAGCGCCGTTAGAATCAGCAAGGAAAACCAACGAGTAAGCAGACCTAAAAATACATGACTAGATTGACTTTGAAAGGCCCATCACTGGCTCTTGAAAGATCACATTTTAAATTTAAAACCTTTACAAAATCCACATAGCAAGTCATGGCTTACTTGGGACAATGAATTTTACTAACATTTACATGTTTAAAAAAGCTTTTATAAAGGCTTGCAGATAATTTGAGAGTACAAAAAAAACAACAACAATGTTATTAGGCAATTTGACAGATGACTATTAAGTTTCAAGGTACAACACACACAAGAACTGTTTTTTTTTTATTTACCTTGCTTAGATCTCACAAAAATGTAAGGAACATTCTGAAAAAAAAAAAAAAAATTATATACATATATATACACGTGACAATGTTGGGATATTAAACAAAACAATCAGTTTACATAAAAAAAAAAACAAAACAACTATTAGCAAAGAATAGTACTAGAAGCAATTATGTACCTTATCCTCACATAGCAGAGGCAAATGAAGCAAGATTTCTATTGGTTCTGCATCTGCTGTCAACACAATGAATTCTGCCAAGCCTCGATTAAGAGTCTTAGTAGCTGAAAAGAAAAAGATATTATTGAACTACCAGTAACTGAAGAGAAAAACTTTTACCAAACTAACTTGACAAACAATACCTAAAGGTAAAATAAAACAAAATCAATACAAAAATTTTCATTTTTACAGGGTTCCCCCATCATTCTGAGATTAGGATTTCAGGAGATTTCAAGGAGAAAATATTCGATTTCAGGAGCGGAAAAACGCGAACTATATCTATATTTAGTAATAAATATAAGAATTACCATATACATGCATACAAAAATTTTTCTTTTCAAATTAGCAAATTCAAAAGTAACTGATTAAAGAGTAAAAAGGTACCTGTAAACCAATAAGCCTATTTGCACTACTCTATCTATATATATTGCTTGTATAAGTCAAATTTAGGAATTAATTAAAATCTCTAAAATTAAACAAATTGCAATGTATAACACATTATCAATATCAGTTTCCTATTTCAGTGGAAATCTCTTGCATTGATTGTTTTATATAACAATAGGTGTCTTTAAATCTATAAAATCTAGCTCTGAATCATAAAGCTAGAAGTGAATTTGATAGTAAAACCATGAATAGTTTAATTTTATATAGCAGCTTAAATACTATATAGACCATATTACACTAAACTCTAAGCCCCATCTACTTGACAATCTAGATTAATAAAACTAAAACTAAGAGATATTCCAGAATCTAAGTAGATCTCTATTAGATCTAGAAATATAATCCATACCATTAATCATATATACTCTTGTTAAGTCTAAGGCCTCCACCCTAAAAAGTACAGTAAAAGTAGAATAGTAGGCCCTATACTATTATATTCAGTATATTGATTATTGGCTATAACTATTATATACTGTCTATAACTATATCACTATATCTGTCTCTATCTAGATTGACTAGAGATCTACTAGTAACTAGTACTACTACTAGATCTAGAAGTGTAGAAGATAACTAGCTCTTCTAGACTAACTAGATCTAGATCGTACTAATCATAGTAGATCTAGTAGACTAGATATAGAATAGATCTACATATTTTACATAATATTATACGTATAGTAATAGATCTAGAATTCTATATCATCATCATGATCATCTATGATCTACTACTACGTCTACAGTACTAGTCTAGGCCAGGCATGGCCCAGGCTAGATCTAATCTAGATTTAGTCTATTCTTAATTTTAATATCAAGTCTTTCTAGATTTAGATCTAGATAAAATAGATCTAGAATTTTCATTCTAATTCTAGATCAAATCTATATAGATCTAGACTTGTTTAAAAAAAAATCACCTTTGAGGTCGAGATAGACTTAGAATACAGGTATCCAGATCTATGTTTATGCCAGTGACTATTAAAGTAAACAAAGTTTTAGAACTTCCGTTTTTTTTCTTTCTTAATCGCCCGTAGGATCGGCGATTTTCATATTGAAGGACACCAAAAAAGACAATTTTGTCTATTTTTCAGGAGATTCTTATGACTTTTCAGGAGATTTCCAGGAGCTCCTGAAAAATCAGGAGGCCGCGGGAACCCTGTTTTTACTTTTGCCCCAGCTCAGCAATTCTGAAACTGTAGTAGTTCCATGTTTTTTGGCTCCTTTGTTCAGCTGCTTCTAATTTGAAGCTTGAAGGACAAGTACAAAAATCTACTCTGTAAGCTATACCTAGATCTAATGTATATTTTCTTAAAAACCCTCCCAAACACCGCTGTGTGAGTCTACAGCACTAAAGGGGATGCAAAAAAATTAATTTTATTAGGGGCTCCACTAGTTAAGTTTTGAGAACACTCCCTTGGCCTGAATAAAACTTTAATCACTAATTACAATATATTTTATTCTAAATGCAGTTGCACTATACAAACTTAAATATTAGTAAAGTTAGTCTACACTTTATGTAAATAATAAAGCCCAATTTTCAGGTAAACTTTGTTTATGGTTGTAAATTTCAATGAAAAATATTGTCCGTTCAAGTTATCTAAATTTTTATGCAAAATTATAAACAAAAAGTAAAAAAAAAATAAAAATCATGTCATAAACAATGAATAGATGTTTTATAAGATACCGGTACAAATGTTTTATCTACCTTCATTGGCTCCTTTTTTCAGCTGCTTATAATTTGAAGCTTGTTGGACAAGTTCCAAAATCTGCTCTGTAAGCTTTTGGTCAGCCAATGGGTATGCTTTTGCATTTACTTCTTCTGAGGCTGCCTAATAGTAAGAAAAGAAACAAAATAATAATTGAATAGTTGCATCTATATATGATGATAATGTAGGCTATATGTAGGTATAGAACGAGCAAAAATAAAAAAATCCTTTAAAAAAAAGTTTATCTATGGGGAAGAACTCCGCTCTTACAACTATATCATATCTCATTTGTGTAGATGTTATTTTCCTTATTCCACATCAGACAATAGTTTAATTAATTAATTACCAGTAATTGATTAATTCAAGTTTTCATGTTAGGTACAATGAATACTTGATTAAATCAAACTTGATCTAATAATTATCTAAGGGGACAAAACCCTTAAAATTAGCCATACCCGTGAATACTGAAGGATTAATTTCCCTCGTTGGCATCAAACAAAATAATATAATTAATTACAAGTAGTTAATTCACTCATGGGTTATTTTGTTTTTTATTGATTCATGTATTGTCTATTCCAATGAATAATTGTGCAAAGCTGCAACTTGATCTGAGAATGGGCATGTGAGAAATAACATGTAAAAGCTTTTTACCAGACAGAGTGAGTTGATATGACTATGAGCTTTGTAAAAATAGGCCAGATGAAATTTTCAGATTTCCATACATTTCTGGTAAATTCTATTACTAATTTAAGCCCCACTTTTATTCTAAGCATTAAATCTATAATATAGATTGATCATGATGACACTGTGCATTTGAGATACCAAGATAATATATGGCTATGTTATTCAGCTGTGAAGTAGCTATTCAGTATGGATTATCTCACAGAAGGCTTCTAATAGACAGGCAAACACATACATTTCACAACACATGCTATCATTCCCACTAAAATATGCAATTAGGGGCAGGGAGATAACCTGTTAGTTTCTAAATTTGAAAATGTATCTGCAATTCCCCACAAGTCATCGAAGGAAAATAGCTTGAGACAGTAAAGAATTGAAATATAAATTTTTGTTGTTTATCAAAATAATGTACCACAAAATGTATATTTAAGTTATGAATGTGTTCTTATGTGAGTTAGCTAAAGAAGAAAACTGAAGAAAAAAATGCTTAAAAAACATTTTCTTTTAAAAAGCTATAATACAATGTATGCAAAAAAGTATAAATGTTTTTAAAACCATTTAATAGGTAAAAAGTTTGTGCAAATCTTATTATTTTAGAATAAATAATGACATGCAATACAATGGTAGATTAATTAGACAAACATTTATAGCTCACAATTATTGATAGACCATGTTCGCTAAAGGCCTTGGATGAAGTGAAACATTTACATGAACTGAGCTTGCGAGAAGCTATTCTATGTGTGGTCTAAAAGATTGTAAAAATCAGAAAAGAGATTGTGAACCTCCCCCCCCCCCCCCTTTCCATGTCAACTAGAGTGGAGATGTCTAATAAAAAAAATGGTGAGAGAGAGATTAAGAGACTAACAATTATCGATTGACCAGGTACTGGTACTAATAAGGCTAAAGTTTGACAGGCATGCACTGAGCTAGCGGAGTTGCACTACAGGGGAAAATTGTCCTGTAGCAACAATAAGATTAAGATACAGTAGCAAGAAATAGCTAGAAGTAAAAAAACAGGAAGTGCGGAAGTAAAAAAACGACACATAATTTAGAGAATGCGTTTCTGATTTTTTTTTTTTACATAGGCTGCACTTGGAAATTTATTACACATTTGAATGAAATATGAGAAGTCTTAAAGTTGTGTTATCGATTACTTTACACAATGGCCTAATTAATGCTTTAACTTTAGAGTCAGGAAATAATTGAACATTAATATTTTTTTTCCAAGCTAGATATCTATTTCTTCATCTCATCTATGTCTGTGGTCCCTTCTGGGGCATAGGCTACCACCAGGTTCTTCCAGACATCTCGGATCTGGGTGAGTCTCTCCAACTGTCCCCATGTTTTGCCCATCTGCTTTCCAGATCGTGGCGCCATATATTCCTAGGCCGTCCCCTCGACATTGAAGCACTGGCAAAAGAAGCAGCCTTTTAGAACAGCACCAAAGACCTGTACGCGGTCATCAAAAAGTTATCTGGAAAATTTGCCATGTCAGGGAGGACAAAATGGTGATGTGATAACAGATGAAGGACAAAAGAAGAGATGGATTGAACATCTCCAGGAGCTTCTTAACAGACCTACCTACAAGAGGACTACCTGTTAATCGGCAAATGCACAATGGGCCAACGGCCCCCTTCTCTTTTCCCACACAACAATGACGATATTTTCCTTAGCTTGGCTTGACCAGCCAGACTACACTACACCCAACTGGTTAAACGTGATATCAGATTGATCTTATTTTCAAGGCGATAAACATCTTTTACTCTAGTCTCTAGGTTTACCTTCAAGTACAAGTCATTCAAACTTCAAGTCAACAAGACGACTCAAGAGCAAGACTCAGTGAGTGAGTGAGTCAGTCCAGTACTGTAACTACTGTTAATAGTGTTAACTGTAAGTTCAAGTTTCAACTTCCTTATAATTATTGAAACTTATTCATTTCAACCTTAATTTAAATACTCAGATCTAGATCTAATAGCTTACCATTTTGTTATTTTCAAAATCTTACAATTTACAAATATTTTCACCTCTCGGCGAATTATTTTCGCTTCACTGAGGGACAACACAAGACAATCGAAATTGAGAAGACCAAAGTAATGCACGTGTTGACTCGACATTCGGAGTTATCTAAAAATCTATATTTATTTACAATTTAAAACGTAGTCGACTACTTTCTACAGGATCTTGATCACAGACATGATCTTATGATTGATATAATTACGATTTCGTTAAAATTCTGATATATACTCCTAACCAACAATTTAAGATGCACATTTCCAATTTTAATTAAGTTTTTTAAAAATCTAATATAATAACAATAGCAAATATTTTGTTAATAGTTTTAGAGCCTAGATCTTTATATTATGAATATTTTATGAAAACATTTAATCTTGTAGTCGACTACCTTTCAATGGTAGTGAAGTCCCCTTATGCTATACAAACAGAAAGGGGCGTAACTCAGCTTTGGCGTTTTATTTTAGCAGACGAAATTGCATCTTTCGGCATTAATAGAATCTAATCTAGAATAGAAGATCTAGATCTTGATGTACTGTAAACTAGCGGTAAGTATCTATATAGATCTATCTAGATTAGAAAATAGATAAGTAGATTAGAATAGTTAAAAGTTAAATTAGAGTAACACTGTTCTCTTCTTGGCGTAATTAGATCTAATAGTCACACTCACTTTTGACTAGACTTTAGACTTAGTCGACTTAGACTCTAGACTATGATTATGATTATCAGTATCTTACTGAATCTTAGTATCTAGACTCTCACTCAGTCGACTCACTCACTCTGCCTCTAGAATCTAGATCTAGACTATGTAGTCATTCTACAATCTTGACAAAAGTTGAAAAGACCAAAGACATCTAGTGATCTACATGATCTACTTCTCCTTTTCCAGTTCTTTTCCCTTCTTTAAACTGGGAGGATGTTCTATATATATATATATATATATTTATATATATGATAATATTATTATATCTAGATCTATTATTTAAGCAAGAAAATTATGTGGAATGGTACAGTATTTGTCAAAATTTTTTAACAATCTAGCCAAAGTGTCTCAACCATTAAGAGAACTAACAAAGAAAGACTGCAATTTTACATGGACTGAAAAATGTGAAGGGGCATTTAATTAGATAAAAACAATGATTACTAATACTCCAGTCCTTATATTCTACAACCCAGACAAAAAGCTTGAAATACAAGTGGACATTAGTCAACAAGGACAACCAATATAATTTGCCTCTAGATATCTAGAACATTAACACCAATTGAAAAACGGTGGGCTCAGATTGAAAAAGAACTACTTGCTGTAGTTTTTGGGCTAGAAAGATTTAATCAATATATCAATATACATGTGGAAGACATGTCATAATCATAAATGATCATAAGCCACTTGCAAACATCTTCAGGAAGCCTCAAAACCAGGCCCCAAGAAGATTACAAAACTTGACGTTATGGAGCAATTCTTATGATTTATCATTTCAGTGGGTAGAAGGAAACAGTTTACACATTGGTGACACATTATCATGACTGTGCAATCAAGAGGAGAAGCAAGATGAAGTTTTTAACATATGCTAGATACAAGTTGTGGACATACCGGATCCATTATTAGAAAGAATAAAACAAGAAACAGACTTAGATGACACATTAAGTAAATTATCAAAGCAAATTATGAATGGATGGCCTCAAAGAAAACAAGATTTAGACAACATGATAAAACCATATTTTGATTTTGCTGATTCTTTGGGACTTAGTAATGGATTAATCTTGAAAGGAGAAAAGGTAGTCATATGCGTCAAGAAGTGAAGAAAAACTTCACACAGCACACATTGCATATGATGGAATGATGAGGAGGGCCTGACAGACAATATATATATATCGTTTATAGTTTATTTATTTAAATACCTATATAATCTATTTGTAGAAAGAGAGAAATTAATCTATATAGATTATAGATCTATAAATTAATTATTATAATTTAATAAACATGACATTTTCAACTACCTGTATTCTCTCTCTCTCTTTTAATTCCCATCCATAGATCTTCTTGTTGTTTTCAGAATTTGGATGTTCGTTTTGTTGCACCTTAACAAACCCCCCAGGGGCTTATAATTTAAGTCACTCAAAATTTAATGAGCATAGCCAAAGGGGTTTTGAGTTTGAACCCCCTTTCAGCAGGGTTAGAAGCCAAGAAATACCTCTTCAATATATAAAAAAAGAAAATTACACACACAAAAGCTATGAGCGTACATAAAGGGGTTTTGAGTTACCCGCCCACCTTTCAGCGTGGTTTGATGCTTAAAAATACAGATTTTAGGATTCATTTATAAAGATTCCGTCTCAATCAAGAAATCCTATGCCGAACTGGGAGTAGACCCCTTAGTAAGGTTGTGACAGAGCGCCGCATGAGGTTTGCGGGTCATGTCTCTGACAAAATGAATTACGCATAGTAAGAGTTACGATGACTTGGAGGCCATTATGAGGAAAGAGTAAACAGGGACATCCTAGTACACTTTCATGGAGGTCCTCAGAGCAGGTTGTCAGACCAGTGACAGATTTTTGTGCAAGCAGCTTCCCGCACAATGCGCCCAACGGCGCAGGAGGATCTAAGTCAGTAAGAATAGCACATAAGGTTTTTAAAATAAAGCTTTTTATAGCAGGATAATGAACTGTAGATACCTCAGAATATTCATTTTGTTAGCTTTCAATACCGAAAGTAGTGCTTGGAGGCGGCGAACCCCACTGGAAGACCTCACAGCACTCCCCAGACCCAGGTATAATATAGGTTAATTATGTGTGCACACACACACATATATTGGCCAAGTGGGGGTTGAAGAGAAAAATCCCCCCCCCTCCAAAAAAAAAATCCTGGCTACGCCCATGCCTTAAATATATTATATACTATATAGATCTAGATCTATTAACACCAGTCACCAGTGAAGGATCAGAGTACAAAAATATGTCACACATACCGTTATGTAGATCTAGATTAGATCTATTAATCTAATCTAGATCAAACTTTTTATTATTTTAAGCTAATGCTGAGGCAAAGAGCCTCTTTGAGATTTTCTTATTGCAGATAACAGAATCAGCTGCTGTACAACTAGAATCTAATTGACATATGTAGAGTTGTTATCCTCCCTACATTCTCAGAAATGTGGACAGAGTATAGAAAACATGCACAAAAAAAACCTCAGTCACTTCCACGTGACCTGTCTCAGAAGAATACTAAATGTTAAATGGCAAAAGACTGAAGTCCTTCGAAGAGCAGCCTGCAAAGCATCCACACAGTCCTGATGCAGTTCACAAGGTGGACAAAGAAAACGTTTTAGGGACATCCTCAAAGCATCTCTGAAAACCTTCAGCATTGACCCAACCACCTGGGAGACAAAAGCACATGACAGAGTATCATGATGTCGTGCTGTGAAGGCCAATGACACTAGCTCCAGCTGGAATAATCTGCCTAATGTGCAGCCGAACATTCCGGGCTCACATAGGTCTCAACAGCCACATGAGGAGGCACAAAACCCCAGTGCAAAGCCCTCAGCTCCCTGGGTGACAAAAGTAGTCATCATTGAACCACGATATGGACTAACTATATAAATATATATATAAATAGACAACATAATTGCTTCTTTCTCCTGTAACATTTACACTTAAAAATTGATGCCTTTTTTCTTCACTCATGCGGCATTGAGAAGAAACAAATGTTATTGTTATTAGATCTATAAAGATTTCAGTCAGAAACAACAAGATCCACATTATGAAAATATGTTTCAGAACAGATTACATTTATTATAATGGAGTGACAGAGAAATATGATATGTTGTATCTGTAACTTGGTTAGTGTTTTATAAAACTACTAAAAGTAATTAAAATATTTAAAAAAAAATTTCTTTCAGACAGTAAATGGAAGACCAGGTTGTATCAGAACATGCTGTTGATATTGATGATGATGAGGTAGGCACTAGCAAATATAATGCATACCAATGTTGCTATTTATGTACATATGTGATAGGAACCTGCAGTGCAGTGCTCTTCTTTAGAAGTAAGCATCTTTGTAATATTTAAATGAATTACTGAAAGAATATCAATTTTTTTTTTGCCAACTCAGGAGTCATTTTTTCAAGATATTGATGTGCTTCAGGATCATGGAATAGTAAGCTATTATGGTTAATATAATTTTCATTTTATTTTTTTATATACCTAAATTACATCTTCAACTATGGTATTCTTTAAGCAGTTTTCAGACAAAGATTTTTTATTTTAAAACGCCTTAGTAAACAGTTGATTTATTTCTAGGAATCCAAATTTACATTGTGATGCCTTTTCAAGAACATTCCAGTAAAACTTGAAGAACAACGTGGAATGATGTGTCAGATTGTTTGGACTGGGCTAGTGGATCTTTTTTATTTCCGACGGGGAGTTCCTCATGGTGCAATAGCAGGCTAAATAAAACTGGGCACGAATCAGTACAAAAAACCACTGTTTACATTCTTGGGATAGAGTAGAATGTGCAAAGACAGTTCTTGTCATCTAATTTTTAAAACATTATAGCAGTAATGAAATTTTGTTTTAACTGCTTAAAACTTGTATTTCAAAGCTTTTTTTTTTTTTAGAAATCAACTAAATTGAAACCACTGTTTAAATCAGATATTAAACCTACTTCTATATAGGCTACTTTATTTTTTGTCTAACTATCCTCTAACAGTAATATGGCAATATATTTCTAGTGCTTCAATGTTAAAGAAAACAGTTGTGATTATATCATTTGTCAAAATGTTTTTGGATCATTACATTCTAGAAACATAATTACTATACCTTGAAGTTTACTTCACACCACAAAAAAGCAATTCATCTTTATTTCAATTAACATACAGATACAAGACTTAATATTTTCTTAGAATGGTTTGTGTATAATGTTCAAATTTCTTTGATACTAACTTAATGAATTTTTAAAACTAACATGAAAATAGTGCTTAGATTTTATTTAGCCTGGTCCAAACAAGCTGTCACATCATTCCACACTGAGGCCACCATTGTTCTTTAACTTTTACTGGATACTTGATGAAAAGGCATCTCAGTGGCATTTTACGTCTCAAGTGACTATATTTTCCCTTCTTGAGTGATTAAAGAGGCCAATCCTTGATACACATCTGCGGTCACAGGTTGGGCATGTAATCACCAGGCGCCATTGTACTTTCACCCTTCTTTCGACTACTTTTGTGTATGACTTTTGCAATCAGAGACCCTTCCTTTATGCTCTCTCTCCATGTGGATCTATCCAGTGCCACTTTTTCCCAACTGTCAGTGCCGATTTTGAAGAGCTTCATATCCCATTTGCATACCTTAGAAGTGAATGACCAGCGGCTCTCCTGCCTTCTGTTAGAAGGCTTTGTGGAAGTCGACCTTGCCAAAGTGTCTGCGAAGGTATCACAAACTAAGTAAATGAAAATTTTTGTTCCTGGAAATAAATTGAGCTGTTTATTAAGGGATTTTGAAAAATGAGAAACATTTATTTTTCAATTTTAGGAGCTTCAATTTGATTACTATCTTTTGCATATCTTTTAAGTTTTATAATGGTGGCTAAAGAATGACCGACCAAAAACCCTGTGAAGGATAGTATTTACAGTTCTGGATTTTAGCATGCTGTGTGATCACTTCCCTTTCATGTATTTAGGAAAGTGAAAACCTTGATAGTTGCGCATTTGATTAATAATTTTTTAGTTATTTGCTCGCATAACACCATAGGTATGAATGTTCAACTTTTAAAAATAAAAGAATAACAAACAGTTTAAAATCTTAGTAAAAAAAAACCCACTAAATTCATTTAAAAGTAACTTAATATTTAAATACTAATATTAATGATTCTCTAACAGAATATGGCAGACATAAAGAAATTAAAACAAGCTGGTATTTGTACAGTTAAGGTTAGTATTTATGACTAATAAGTATATTTAAGTAACATATGCCACAAACAAGAAAAACTATTCTTCATCCTCTAATATTCTAAATATTTCAGTTGTATTGCTTCTTCTAATTTAGTTTTCTATTATTCTAAATATTTGAACTGTGTGAAAAACTTAATAAGAAAATGTGTATCATATTTTGGTACCTAAGGCTCACTTTATTAAAAAACAATCACCAGCATCTTATAGAACTAATACTCAATGCTGCAATAAAATATGGCAGTCAGCTTCATTCAGTCTAATGTCAAATGGGGGGGGGGGGGTGCTAAGGTAGTAGTATATTCATAACCCCCCCCCCCCCCCCCCCCCCATTTTTTTTTCCAATTTGTTTATTGCTGTATTTTCTTAAAGAAGTAGGCCTATACTATCTCTGTCTATCTTCACAAATATCAAAGTAGAGAAGGCTCGCATATACTGTTGCTTTTAAACTATCTTACTAAAATTTTTAAAAAAATACATCAAAAGAGCAGCAGATACATTTTAGACCACCATTAAGTTCAGAATTTTTTAAATAGATTTTTTAAAACTAAAATTGCAGGCTCCATCTTATGGTAAATGTGTTTTATACTAAAATAGTTTAAAAAAAAAGTTTCCCTTTCAGACCTTACGATCTATGTGACAGATGATGTTTTGATTGGTTAAGCCCTCTGCTTCTGAACCTGGGGTCCTGGGTTCAAATCTCGGTGAAGACAAGGATTTTGAATTTCAGTATTTTTAGGGCGCCCCTGAGTCGACCCAACTCTAATGGGTACATGACTTTAGTTAGGGAAAGTAAAGGCAGTTGGTCGTTGTGCTGGCCACATGACACCCTGCTTGTTATCTGTTGGCCATAGAAATAGATGACCTCACACTAAAATATAGTACATTGATTATTCTTAATTATTATTTTAATTATTAGTAACAAACAAACAAAAATATATGATTTTAATTTAGCCAGTATATGCTTTCAGGGCATTCAGATGTGCACAAAAAAGAAATTGTGTAATATAAAAGGTATTTCTGAAGCAAAAATGGAAAAAATCAAAGAAGCAGCTGCAAAAATATGTGGTGTAAGTCATCAATACTTTATCTTATCAGTTGAACAAAAACATGTATCAGCTTTAAGAAATATCTACATCTAAATTACATGCATTTTATATATATTTTTTAGGAGTCTGGCATAATGACCGCTCTTGAATATTCAATTAAAAGAAAACAAGTTTTTAAAGTTTCAACTGGAAGTCAGGAGTTAGAGTAATTAATTTTTTTTTTGAAAAGTTTAAACACTGTTTGAAATTTTATATTTTTAATTTAATTTGTTTAAATTTCTTTTTTTTTTTGTTTTTAAATCTTTAAAAGTTATAGAGAAGACAGAATTGTTACTAGTTGCCATTTCTGGACTTTGATTTTGCCTGATTAAATATACTATTTTCTCTTATTAAAATTTATGTGTTTTTTCATGCACTAAATATATTTAACATGTTAACACTATTCATTAAATTCAGTAGCATACCTGTAGTATAAGGAAGAAATAAAAAAAAAATGAGGGCCTATTGTTTCTTGCAGTGTTCCTCAACCAGTAAATCAAGCTGACAAAAGGAAGGGGGTTACTTTTTTTTTTAGGGAAAAAAATCTGTTAAATTTGCATTTAAACCATAGATCCATTATTACCACTAATACTAATGCTTAAAAAAGTAAATTTAGTGATATTTCATCTTGTAAGTTGTAGTTTTGATTTTTCATACCCATTTCCATGAGAGACACCTATAGAAAGATCCAACTAAAAATGTTCTCTTGCAGAAATAATGTTGGCCATTTACCCATTTAACTCTTGTCAGCAGGGTTGGATTTCTTGCAAGCATTATACCAGCATTCTGATGCTTTTTTTCATGACTAAAACAGGCCAGATATAAGAAGATGATTGATCAATCCCATTAGTGATTGACCAGTGCTGCATATGTCTTGAATTTCTCTTACACTTATGTATCCATCTGTCCTGTCCCCTTCTTTATTTGACCTGCACTTGTTTTATTATAATGATTTACGCATTGTAGACCTTTTGAGAAAATATTTCTGCAACTCAAAATCCATAAAAACAAATTGGGCAGTGCTGGGGGGCTTAAAGTGCTCTTCTAGATCTCCTAACTAAAGGGTGCAGATATTCCTATTTTTAGTTCAGGGGTCATCACCTGAAAAAGGTCGAGAAATACTTATATAGTGCTTCTTTGTAAATATCTAAATTTACTTCATTGTAAATTAATAAATACTTGTAGTATTTTAGTTCTTTTTTTAAAACATAAAAACACCATCTGTTTTAACAATATACCATCACAAAGGAGATAAAAGACTATGATCACAAAATCTCTTTTATTCACTTAGCAATCAAATCCAACTTTCTGATCAGTTGGGGTTAGAGATTTCTAATCTCACTTGCAATGTTTTGTAAGAAACTGTGGTATGAACGTATGTTTTGTGTGGAATTGTATAATTTGTTTGTTTTATTCCTCACAGATTTTTTTCTTCACTTTAATTTTCTATCCTAATTGACAGCAAACTATTGGGAGGTGGTATTGAAAGCATGGCTATTACAGAAGCTTTTGGGGAATTTAGAACTGGGAAAACTCAACTTTCTCATACTTTGTGTGGTTAGTGAAATTTCTGTTAATACCTGAATAAGAAATGTTTATAATATTGTTCTATACATTTAGTTGCCTTTATGAAAATCAATCAACTTTTAGCATTTTACATCTTATTTTGTATCATAATTGAGATTAATGTACTTTAAATTTCAGTGACATCTCAAATTCCAGGGGCTAAAGGCTATTCAGGAGGAAAGGTTGTTTTTATTGATACAGAAAATACATTGTATCCTTGGGTCTTGAAAGTTAGAAAAAAAAAGAATAAATAGAAAGTTAGAATTTGTAAAGTATTTATTTTCACTTTGAACAGAGTTTTTCTTAATTCTTTGCCAGTCGACCTGATAGGCTTAGAGATATAGCAGACAGGTTTAATGTAGATCAAAATGCAGTGCTAGATAATGTGTTGTATGCTAGAGCTTACACAAGTAAGAACATTTTTGTACTTTTTTTTGTTTTGTATTACACTAGTGTAATGGAAGTGATAAGTAAAGTTAATTAAATGTCCCCTTTTAGAGAACTTGCGATGTATAGGGCAGATGATGTTAAGGTCATCTATTTTTTTTACCAATGGTTAATAAGCAGGGTGTTATGTGGGCAGCACAACAACCTCCTTTACTTTCCCCTTCTCAAGTCAGGTACCCATTAGAGTTGGGTGGACCCAGCGGCGCCCTAAAGATTCCGAAATTCAAAATCCAAATCTTCACCGAGATTCGAACCCAGAACCATAGGTTTGTAAATCGCTTAACCACTCAGCCACCGCACCCCCTGGAAATGATAAAGGGTTGTCAAAAAATTTTGTTCAAATTTTTAAATGAAATAACATGAAAAATTAAATAATCAAAGCAAAATGTTTATTAGAATTTTTAAAATTATCTTTTTGTGCAAATATTTAATTGTTTAAACATTCATAGCTTGTCCAAGAAAAAGGGTTGTACTTCTATGAAATTGTACCATTGTCATTCATTTTAAGCTAATAAAATTTTGATCAGATGATATAAATGAAAAAATTCTTGAAAGGTGTGAAATACTGTACTCTTTAGACTTAAAGGTGATGCCTTATATATTTATAATCAAAGTATTTATTCCAATGCTTAGACTTTGGTTTTTGTAATTATTTTTCTAAATTGCATGCACAAACAATTCTCTTTAAGGTAGGAGGGATAAGGGAAAGAAGTAAAAAAAACTACAATATAATACATATATTAACACCTTTATTCCACTTCAGTCCAGGTGTTTCAAGGTTACTTGTCACTGATAAGTCCATAGAAGCCTTATTCATAAACTGCTGGTTGTGTATGTATGCTTATGTTTCGTGTGTAAATGTTGTTTATGTTTGCAACTATATAATGTGTATGCTATGGTAGTAATGCTGAGGTGGACAATTGTAGTCAAACTGAATTTCCATCTGTTTGGAACAATATTATCTTATCTTATAAATCCAGAATATGGAACTTAAAAGAAATACAGAATATAAGGCCTTTGAGAATTAAATAAATTTCCCTTTCTTCTCTTTTCTTCTTGTAAGTTATCAGTATCTGCAGTATTTTCTATATTACTTAAACATTAGCTTATGCCATTATTTCAATTTATTTAGTCTATCTTCATGCCGACGCCTTAAGAGGTTTTGGGTGATTTTTTAACCCTTGTGGAAAAAGAAAGTTTTAAATTATTTTTTTTATATTTGTTTTGACAGGTGAGCATCAGTATGAACTTTTAGATTTTGTGGCAGCAAAATTTTATGAGGAGCCAGGAGTTTTTAAAATGTTGGTAAGATATATCTCTAAATGTATAGATCTAGCTAATATCAAGTCATTTTTTTTTTACAATTCTCTTATTTAAGTGAAAAAACAAACAACACAAAACTGTTTTTCTTAATGAGTAAGAGACTGTGTTTTGCCTTTTTCTTTATATATTTTGTGGAACTAAAGTACATGAATTGTGAATGCTAATTGTTTTTTCAGCACAATTTAATACAGCTTTCAATTTCATATAAATAAGTTGTTACTACAGAAAAAAGAGTAAAAGGAGGGTAGGACAAGTAAATGCTTCCTATAAACAATTATTTTTTTTAAAGCAACATTTAAGTGAATGTGTTTATTGTTTCAATTATCTGTTTATGTGGCTTGGAAACCTTTCTATAATGGTTGCATAGATGTTCAGTGAGAGCGTCCATTATGTTTGGTAAGGAAACTTCACATAAAGACAAAATTAGATGCTTTCTGATCATGTGATAAGTGGGAAGCATGAATCTAGGGCAGTCCAAATATTTTTGTGATGAACTAATCTTCAATTTATCTTAAATTTTCATTTAATTTATTATTGAAATATTTAGACTTGTCAGGCATGTCAAAACTTAGTCAAATATATTTACTTTGCAAACATTCATTGGACAGTAGATAAAGAAAGAGGCATGGCAAATTTTTGAAGAGTACAGAATTTCTGATAATTTTGATTTTTTTTTTACTCTTAGTACTCTACACTTCCAGACTTTGTCAAGTAACTGCATCTTAAAAGGAATGTTATAATTTTCAGATTGTAGATTCAATTATGGCTCTTTTTCGAGTTGACTTTAGTGGTAGAGGAGAATTAGCAGACAGACAACAAAAGTTAGCACAACTGTTATCTAGATTACAAAAAATATCTGAAGGTAATTATATTAATTATATTAACAATTTTTTGGTTGGATAAATCACCTTAAAGTGTTTATTTATTTCAATCTTCTGTTATTTACTTTTATCACTGTATAAAGAAAAAAAGTTCTAATATGTTCATGAGACAATGAACATAATTTGACATTTTGTTTTTGCTTAGCTATTGTCGACAGTGGTGCAGGAAATCAACTATTGTCAGCAACCTAGATTTAGACACTGAGCTGACAAAAAGCATTGGAAAGGTTTCTGCAGCAATGGCAAAACTCTCCTAGCGCATCTGGAAAAATGCCAAATTGACCATAGCAACCAATATCCTAGTCTACAATGCACTCTTCTTTATGGTAGTGAGAGCTGGGCAACATACATGCGTCACATAGATTAAATAGCTTTCACTTATGTTGCCTGCGACTAATGATGCGCATCTCCTGGAGGAATCATGTCTCCAACCAGGACATTTTGAATCTTGCCAATATGCACAGCATCTATGCTCAGACACAGAAAAGACTGCTGGCTGGGGCATGTCACCTGCATGCCAGATGGAAGAATCCCTAAAGATATTCTAGCTTTGAGGTTGTGGAAGGAATTAGACCCAAGGGCCACCTAAGACTAACCTAAAGAGATATCTGCATGCTAGACACAGGCATCAACAAAAGTATGTGGGAGGAGATAAGCTCAAGATTGGACAGCATGGAGACAGATTGTGAGTGCTGGTACGAACCTCATCGAGAGGAAAAGAAGCAAAGAAAGCTGCCCTATCAGCTAGCCCTAAAACAGATGCGTATATGTACATAAATTGTGGCAAACTCTGCCGCAGAGTTTGGCTTGATTAGTCACTCCAGATTTCTCCCCGTCTGAAGTTGAAACCAAGGCACTTGTGGAAAATACAGTAACCTCTCAACCAATGAACAAGGTCAAAGACTATTAGAATTTGCGAAATACAACAATCTCTTACTGGCTAACACACTAGTATGCCACAAAAAATCGCGTATAACCACATGGCACAGTCGGAACGAAGAGCACCACAACCAGATCGACTATATCATGGTGCAACAGCGTTTTAAGACAAACATTCATACGGCTAAAACAAGAAGTTTTCCTGGAGCTGACATTGGAAGCGACCATGACCTTGTTATGATGACCCTTAAAGTACACATAAAAAAGGTAATAAAACAAGGACCTACCAGGATAAAATTTGACCTGGACAAGCTGAAAGACCCCCAAGTAGCTGCCATATTCGAGGCACAAGTAGGTGGATGCTTTGCAGCCCTCAATATCTTGGACTCCAATGACCAGGATATCGACACGCAAGTCAATATGCTAAACACAGCAGTCACAGATACAGCCCTGGAAATATTAGGGAAGCTCTGCCCGCCCAAAAAACCCTGGGTAACAGAGGATATACTCCAACTGTGACAATCGGCGGGAGCTTAAAGGGAAAAAGCTGTCCGACCCAAAATATGTCCACAAATACAAAAGCATCAACAAACGGATTAGAAAGGGAATGAAAGAAGCGAAGAAAAGTGGATAGAGAATAAGTGTCAAGAAATTGAACAGGTACTTAATAGGAACAATAGCAAAAAAGCGTACCAATTAGTAAAGGACCTCAAAGCATGGAAGAACCAACACCATACAAGACAAAAACAACAAATGCTTAACCGAGGACAAAGATGTGTTGAAAAGTTGGACGGAATACTGTTCATAGTTGTATAACTTTGAAATCTCATCAGATCCAGAGATACTAAATGTCCTGGCAGTCTCCAACATTGACGACTATCCGATTCTTCGCTCAGAAGTAGCAGCAGCAGTAAAAGCCCTAAAAAAGGGAAAATCTGCCGGAGTTGACAACATTCCTGATGAACTTCTTCAGGCGGGAGGAGAAACTATGATAAACGCACTCTATATGATTTGAAACAAGATCTGGCAATCAGGAGAATGGCCCAAACCCTGGACCCAATCACTCATAATAACCCTTCCAAAGAAAGGCAACTTACAACTCTGTCAAAACTATCGCACCATCAGCAAGCAGATTTTAGACAAAGTCGCAGCACAACAGAACAAATTCTAAACCTCAGAATACTCTGTGAGAAATATCTCCAACACCAAGAGAATCTTTTCCATGTCTTGTCTTTATTGATTTCAAGAAAGCTTTCGATCGAGTATGGCACGGAGCACTTTGGGCGACAATGGAAAAGTACAACATTAATAAAAACATAATCAAAGTTATCCAGAACCTCTACAAGGATGCCACCAGTGCGGTGTACTTCAACAATAATATTGGGGACTGGTTCAAAACCACAGTTGGAGTAAGACAAGGCTACCTACTGTCACCAACACTCTTCAATATCTTCCTTGAAAGGATAATGGAAGATGCCCTCGAGGGCTATGAAGGTACTGTAAGCATTAGAGGAAGAAGAATTACTAACTTGGGCTTCACAGATGACATTGACGGCCTAGCAGGGACAGGAGAAGAACTAGCTGACCTGGTAATGCGCATTGACAAGACTTCCGCAGCATATGGCATGCAAATAAATGCTGAAAAAACTCAAATTATGACCAATAGCCATTAGGGCTTTAAAAGAGGCATCAGTATTGGAGGTGAAAAGCTAACTAGTGTTAACAGCTTCAAATACCTGGGAGCTATTGTCTCAGATGAGGGAACAAAACCCGAACTACTGGCACAGTCCACATCCCTTTCAAAATTTAAAATAATATGCAAAGATAAGGGCTTAGCCCTCGGCACCAAAATCAGACTGATGCGCTTTCTGGTCATGGCCACATTTTTATATGCTTGCGAGTCGTGGACGTTGAATGCAGAGCTTGAGAGGAGGATCCTAGCAATGGAATTGAGATGCTACAGAAGGATCCTAGTCATCACATTCAAAGACCGCATCACAAACCAAGAAATCAGAGACAGGGTTACTGTAGCGATCGGAGCCCATGAAGACCTGCTAACTATTGTAAAAAGACGAAAGCTTAAAACCTTTGGCCACATTACAAGATCTACGGGGCTCGCAAAGACCTTCCTTCAGGGAACAGTGCCAGGAAAAAGAAGAAGAGGCAGACAGAAAAAGCGATGGGAGGACAACATTAAAGAATGGACGGGCCTGCCATTGAGAGAGGTTCTAAACAAGGCAAAAAAAAGGGAGGAATGGAGAAAGACGGTCAACAAATCTTGCCTTTGTGCCCCAACAGTCCAACAGACTAAGGGATAGGTAAAGGTAAAGGTATAGTATAGTTGCCTTTCAAAATTTCTCCACTTTACCATCTTCACCTACCGGTATTTTTTAGTCTGTTTGATCTATGGGGTACTAAACATGACCATCTTTCTCCATTCCTCTTTGACTCTTGGCTTGACTAGAATCTCTTTGATAGAGAGGCTCATCCATTCTTTGATGTTGTCTTCCCTTTGCTATTGCTGTCTGCCTCTTCTTCTTTTCCCTGAAGGAAGGTCTTTGCAAGCCCTGAGGACCTAATGATATGGCTATTCCGTCAAGTTTGCATTTTTTGACAGTTGTCAGCAGGTCATTGAAGAGCCCAACCGCCATTGTGATCCTGTTTCGAATTACCTCATTTGTGGTGCAGTCTTTGTAGGTGATAACTAAAACATCTTGATTTTCATGACCAGGATGCTCCTAATACTGCTAATTAGCATCCAAGATTTACTAGCATACAAGAATGTTGACCTTTATTATAATTAGGGCATATCATAATCAACTATTATTTAATAATTAAATGGTTCAAAATGTTTCATGAAGAAAAGATTTAATTATAATTATTTTGAGAAAATTATTTTTATTTCAATAATTTGTTTAAGTATTTTGCAAATCTGCAGAGTATAATGTTGCATGTTTTGTAACCAACCAAATGACTGCTGATCCTGGTGCAACTATGACGTAGGTTTACAAACATTTAACCATCTATATTTAACAATGTATATTTTGAAATTCCCCCCCCCCCCCCCCCCTTTTTTTTTTAAAAATGATAATCCAAGCTTTAGACATTTGTTTTGTTCTGTCAGGTTTAGGTAAAAAAGAAATTGTTTCAGTCTACTAAACATACTAAAATACTTGTTTTATCCTAGATTCATAGATTGTTTTACAATGAAGAAGCCAAAGAGCAAATATTAAAGGTTTTTATTTTGAGGTTGTGGCAAACAACTGTGTTTGCAGGGTCTAAACTGTTGCATTACAGACCATTGGACTGAAGACTGATAAAAAAAAAAAAAGAATTCAAGGGCCCAAAAAAATTGTGTGATTGGTGAGAGGCTGAGAATGCACAAAAAATTGTTGGTGAAAGCATTATAATGTGTGCCACTCCAACAAAGGAGTAAAAAGTTTTCTGGTCAAAATAAACATAATATCAACTATTTCAATATAAGGAAGCACAGGTAGCAGCTAATATATATAATAAAATGATTTTAAAATGTTAAATATGAACTGTTTGAAGCTTATGGTCTTGTGAAAGATCTCACTTTTTTGTAAAGCTTAGTATCTATAATGTAAACTGAAATTTAAAAGGCTATAAGGGATTATTGTATCTTTTATGTTGTATATGATTTGTGAGTACAAAGGAGACCTACCTGTTTCTCTGTCACACAAACCCCCTTTCACATTCTTTAAAAAAAATAATGCCTCTGTCTTTCATTTTTTTAGAATTATAAAACATAAAATGCTTTACTCTTTTTGCACTAAGATTTCAAGCTGATCCAAAAAAACCTATTGGAGGTCATATACTTGCACATGCATCGACTGTTCGGATAATGTTTAGAAAAGGCAGAGGCGAGACTAGAATAGCTAAAATCTATGACAGGTAAATTACAAGAATGTCTCATTTAAACCGGATGATAAGTTTTGACTCTGTATTTATTTGCCAGTTAAATTTTGGTCTTTAAGTTATGTTATTTTGATGTTCATTTTACAAATTTTATTTTTTAACTATACCATAAAAAAATTTGACATATGTATCAGTAAAGGCTTTATTCATAATTTTCTTGATTATTTCATACCCTGTTAATTTGTAAAAGAAAAGCTTATATTAAGTGTAATTATATCAATTAGTTTGCATCAGTCATGTGATTAAATTTGTAAAAGAACTAGTCCAACAAAATCTGCAATTAGAAATATGTTTACTAATTGTTTTTGTTTAGTGCAATTTCATGTTTTTAGTTTTCTCAATGCGCTAGTCACTAGTCTTTCTGAGTATCTGAGTGAATGTTACAATATCGCTTGAATTCGAACTCATGCCAATGCACTAACCACTGTGACAGCAAAGTGCTTATGAAAATGGGTTTTATAGTTATCTATTGTTAGTTTCAAACTTTTAAGCGATGACCTAATTCTCTACACTAAGTATAAAGGGGAATAATTCAACTTATACCACCACTTAGACTTGGGTCTTCCCGCGCCGTTCAGCGCATTGGGCGGCAAGCTGTCTCCACAAAGATCACTGTCACTGGCAATGTCTGAAGCCTCCCCCCACCTGGTGTCCATTGTTCTGAGGTCCTCCATGAAAGTGTGGTGCCAAGTTATATGAGGTCGTACCTGTTTGCGCCTCCATGTCATCGCATCTCTTGGTATGCATAGTTCATTTTGTTGGAGAACATGTCCCCCAAACCTCATGCGATGCTCTGTCACAACCTCACTAAGTGTTCAACTCCCAGTTCGGCATAGGATTTCCTTGTTTGAGACACGATCTGTATAAGTTGCTGTTGGGATGACGATTGTGTTGAGAAGGTGTATATTTGTCTCAAGTTTAATGGCTTGGCTTGTCCAAATAGGCTGCAGCCTTTGGAAAATGCTCCCTACCTTTCCTATTCGGCATGCTACATCATGGTAGGCATCCCCATCGTTTGTTATGATGCTGCCAAGGTATGTGAACTTGTCCAACTCTTCAAGTTTTGACAATTTTGGGTGCCTCTTTATCTAGGCTCTCCGCCATTTCTTCTATGAATTTATTTGTAGCCCAGAGTAGTGCGACGTCATCAGCAAAATCTAAGTCCATCATTCAGTTTTGTTCACGCCATCAGATCTGTAATATACTATTTCATTCCCTTGTTCAATACCAAACAGAATAATTACCAATAGTTAAGTAACTGGTTATTCTTTTTTGTATTCTTGTTTTGTCAGGTAGAAGAAATAATTGTGCGAAATTTCATCTTGATCTGAGATAGGGTGTGGGAGAAATAACATACAAACTTTTTACCAGACAGAGTGAGTTAATATAAGCGTTGCAAAATTACTGAAATGGATGTGAATCTAAACTTCATACTTCGTAACTCCCTTTTTATGATCTCAGCCAATCTTTCCTTGTTAATTGTTTTTTTTTAGTGTATTATAAAGAAGCTTTTTCATTTTATTTTTGATGATCTCATAAAATATTTAGGTTCATTTCTGACCTTGTTAAAGTTAAGAAATTACTAGATCCAGAGATATTTAATTACAATGAATTAGTATCTTATTTGAAAACTTTTTCTTTTCTCTGACAGTCCTGATTTGCCAGAAAATGAAGCTACATTTGCCATAGGTTTGGGAGGAATAACTGATGCCAAGGAATAAATAAATGACATATTTTTCAAACATAATGATGATTTAAAAAAAACAACAAAATATGATGGAATTCAAGATTGAAATGTTTATTTGATCTTGCTCTTTTTGAAGTTGTTGAAAATGTAAATGTATTATATATTATGCTATGCTAATAAAAAAAACTACATTTAAATAAAAAGTTTCAAATAATTTGCTTGTTGGATATATATGTGTGTGTGTGTGTGTTTAGATCTTTATTTTAAAATATCAAGTGCTCTGAGAGAATGCTTGAATTTTTGCTAGCTTATGAAATGCATTAGTTAACCTAATAATACCACATGACCGGGCAGCCATCCATTTATAATGTGTACAACTACTGCATGCTGGCCACTGATTTAGGATTAAATAATATTTAAAATAAAAAAGCACCAATATGAGATTAGTCAATGTAACTAATCAATGAAAACCCTAGATTTATGTTTATTTTACACCTATAAATGTGGTTTTAGTGAAACATTTTCTATCAGGTGTAACTTACACTAGGAATACATTGATGGGATAAATGTCTATAGAAATAATAATTGTAATGTATAATACTATTTTCAAGAAAACTAAACTGACAAACATTAAATGCAAACAAAGCAGATATAATGTAAAATTATAACATTTAAGTGCCATCTTTTTCAATTGTTAAGGTGTTTTCCTGTCCTGGATAATTAAACTACATTATACCATCAATGCACAGTTATAATTGCACTTCTATTCAACAATGCTCATCTGAATTTTTGTGTTTGTAACACAGGGCACTGAAAATTAGATTTATGGATTTAGAAACAAGAAAATGAAGCAAAGCTGCTAGTTTCAACTAGCTGAAACAGAATTATAAAAATACTCAAGTTTAGATTAACATAAAGATGCAGCATTCAAAAGCTGATCATTATCATTGAAAAAAATATAAATAAAAAATGAATGCTGGTCCTTCTTGAAAGATAACTAACTAATAACCATATAGTACTTTGACAGGCTGGTAGTCCTAAGAAACCACTTATTCAGTAGCAAAGGAAAAACTGAAATTATACATTTTTATTTTGTTTTATCTCCAACTATGACTGGGATTTATTGCCTTGATTTACAAATATGGCACCAATTTACTATTCAATAATTATAAACACAAATATACAAGCAAAAGTGACCAAGGAATACATTTATTTTACCGGAGATTCACAATATACCATAGATCTAGATGTTTCACTTAGCCAATTTTTACTCTTGTTAATATCAATATGCAATGAATTGAATTCACTGAATGTTATTAGCATTTTTATAGATCAAATTTGGGAGAAAAAAAAAGAACTAGAGAAATATACAATTTGATTTTTTTTTAACATACGAGTGCAACAACTATTTTAGGGATGACACTAATATGAAAAAAAAAGAATAACTTTTTGATACAGTATTTTATGAATTAAATAAATATTTTAAAACAAGTCTTGACTTGTTTAAAATGTGGTTCCCATTTTAAATTAAACTAGAATTTGTACTGAAACTGAAGATGAACAGAAAATTTCTAAAGATACATGGCTTAATCTACTACAGTGTTTTATTTGATTTACATGACAATGACATCAACAAAATATTTTGTTTGTAAGCAAGCTAAGTACCAATTAAATAATTTGTACAATTGTACAGAAATAAATTAATTAATTATTAAGCAAAAAAAATAATTTAAAAAGATATTCACAGATCTACAAAATAAAGTTAAACAAAAGACTATCACAAAATAAAAATCATCGCAATGCAAAGATCTATAATGAGAATGTACATTTTTAGTCAAATAAGTTCAGCCCAGAAATTTCTTGAAAAAATTTTTTTTCAGCATTGATTTATATAACTATTCAATACAAATGAAAATGGAAAACACTGAAAAAGTAAAAGTGCTTTGGGTTCAGAGGATACTCAGTACATCTGAACTCTATAAGATACCGGTAATTAAAATTAAGACATTTACATAATTACTATACTTCTGTACGCTTTTTAAATAAATTTTTAAATATCAAACATTTCACATTTCATTTTCTTAGTATTAATTTCAAGAAGAATTATCTATGCTAATAATAGTGACACGTCAAAATTACTGGTACTTCAAATTTAAACATTGATTCATAGTGCATTTGAAAACTAGAAAGTCATTTCTGTTAAATGAATAATTAGATATATATTGCTAGTTAAGGATTACAATATTTAATAAATAATTTGTATTTTTAGATTACTTTGAAACTATTATTGACTATATTAAAATTAATTAATTATATATATATATATATATATATATCAGTCAATACTATATTATGTAATAATCCATGGGCCATCATCACATATTAATGTGTTGCACAAAGTTTCAATATGATATAACGGCACTTAGAATTCAAGGAATTAAGTTTTGCACAAAAACAATTATCTACACTGTTCTACCAACAAAATAAAGTACATCTACATTAAAGGCTTATATGACAAAGGCAGTGATATTGAATAGAGTAAATACAAAGTATAAAATGAAAAAGTAATTGACTTCCATTATATGATACACATTGAGAAGGCAAGATTTCATACAAAACACACTATTATAGTGTCAGAGTTGAAGTAAGATATACAATTATTGTCAGGTTTTAATTTATAGCAGCAGATATACAAGTACAGGGCAACACAATCAATAATCACAACCAGAGAAAAAAAAATATGTCCTTAATATCAACATACTTGTAAAAAGGTGGAGTGACAAAAAGGACATGAAACAATCTGTGTTGAATACAATAATATAAAAGAAAAAAAAAAGATTCAAAACTCAACATACAAAAAATAAAACATTAAACAGTTTTTGGATCTATTGCTATTTATAATTTTTAAGGCAAGCCATGCACTCTGAATCTATAAATACATGTGTATTCTTTGTTACCATGGTTACTCAGAATTCTAAGCTCTATGTGCTGAAAGATTCTAGGACTTTGATTCTGGAGAAAAATGTAAAAAAGAAATTTAAAAAATCTAAATTCTAGTCAAATAATTCATCAGGCTATAAACATTCACAACCTCAGAGCATATCATTTTCAGCATTATAAGACAGCAAAATAAAAATGTATGTGTATAGTTAAACTTAATCAGAAGCAGAAATTGGCATAAACTAGTTATACTGACCTGAACAGGAAAAAACTGGATTGGTTTGCCATTATCTAGGTATGTGTAGTTGCCCAAATTAATGCCTTGGAAATCATTTTCTGATGTTAAACCCTTAAAAAAATAAATAAAACAATATTAGGCCCCACAGTATTTTTTAAAATCTAATTATTTACAAATATCTACTTTAAAACACAAAATGATTATCTCTGCTAGACTGAATTCCAAATATTTTAATTTTAAAACATTCACTGTTTCAATAAAGAAGTTCCTAAATGTAAAACTTACAAAGACAGTAAACTCTTTAGGAGCACTACTAATATCTCCTTTAGGAGATAAACTTCTGGGTATGTGCTCCAATGTAAATCCTGTAGGCTGAATGGGATGGGAGAGCTGCAAGACCAAGTAGCCAGAGGTGCCCTTAAAGGCCCAGCACTCTCCAGGGTTAACATTGGGCTGAGGAAAAACAGTAACTGTCTAACTGAAGCATGAATATAAAGTGACACACAGTGCAGGAAAATACAAATATAAAAAAATCACTAATTGCATACAAGTGATCCCTCATAGTAGGCTACATATTTGTTTGACAAGTTTTCAGAAATGAAGAATATGATGTTCTAGCCCAGACCTGCAGGATGTTGGGGATCAGCGCAAGTAAGAATTATTGTGACAAAAATCTGGCATGCACATCACATGACCAGTTGAATATAAAAGAATGAGAAAGCTTATTTCTAAATGTAGACACCTATAAATATTTACATTATTTTCTTGTTATGGGCATATTAAAACACTTAAACCAAACCGAATGTGAACACATTCTCCAACAGCAAGAATGACAACTGATGTTCTAAATCACTTACCTGTATGACTGTGCGAGGCGAATTGGATGTATACCATAGAGGAATACCAAAGACACTAACTAGAGCTGTTTTCTTGTAGAAGGTCTCAGAACATCTCACACTTAAAACACTTCCACCTGTTGAATACAGAAGATAATGCAAATAACTGGACAATAAATAAATTAGCTTCTAATTAAACTAGCTCCAGAGCAAATGATGAATTACCAGCAGATTCAAGGGCAAAATCAGGCATGCCTACACGATCAGCACTAAACTGAATTAATGCTTCTTCTACAATAGTTTTCACAGTCTGAAAAAACAACAACAGATTTTTAAGCTTTTAATGATAACAGAAAATATGTTTTATATGAAAAAAAACAACAAACAAAACATTTTTAATTTGTCAATGTTAATATGAAATATTTTTTTTGAATGAAAAAAAATAACTACAAAATAAAATAGAAATGTATTTTTTTAAAGAGAAAGAAACATGAGTAATTATTAAATTAATCAAGCTATACTTACCATCTCATCTAAGCCACCAACAAGTGCTGTCTGAACCACAGTTTCATTCTTTACTTCAGATTCCCTTTCCATAGCTGCCAGCATGACTTTCAAGTTGTCCATGATCTGGGACGATAGTGCTGCAAGCTTCACATCCAATTCTGATCTGTCAACAAACTGACCTGTAGCCTTGTTCACTAGATCTGCAAGTGGACCGTTCCCATCTGTTCCCATCTACATTAGATTATTTTAAAAAATTCAAAGATGATATAAACCAATGACATCCTTCTTCCATATAATTACAATGCAATTATGGTGAGATGATGAGGTAAACATGGCAATGGCTACAGTGGATAGAGTGAGAACAATTCTACCTGTGACAAAATAGCTAGAGTCTGCGCTCGTACAATGTCCACAGTCAATGTGTTGTTTCTGCAGCAATTGCTGACTAAAGCTGTGAGAGCAGCATTCTGTGAAGACAAGCTGGCAACTTGTGCAGACAGATCAAGAAGTTTCTGTTGCTGCGCTTCAAATGCAGCCTGCCAATCTAATGAATCTTTTGACTGAGAACTGTAAACATAATAATTATGCAAGCTTTCAAATTCTTTTAAATGGAGGTCAAAATAACTCATGCAATAAGCAAATGATTATTACCTCTCCCAAGATTTCTTCAGGTTGTCAAAGCCTTCATTCATTGCCTAAAAATATGTAAAAAAATATTACAAAAAAACAAAAAAAAAACAAGAAAAAACGTAAAAGCTCACAATATCAGTAATGATTTTGTTTTAGGTTGAGAAAACAAATGCATGCATACCAGCTGAATAGTTGAGGCACGTTTAACTTCATCTTGTAGACCTTTGAGATTAGTTTCTAATGTAGTCAGAGTCACATCATCTTTAGCTAAAAGAACCTAAAATAAATAAATTTCAACTTAAAAACTTTTAATATTCTCAATTAATTTATGAAATATTACCCTAGAAATAAATGACTTTATATTAAAAGTCAAGTACTTCACTACCATAATAAAAAAAATGTTAGCTTCCTATGAAATGAAAAGGCCAATAGGGCATATTCGACCTTATTCATATGTCATAAATAATTCTGATTCAAGCACGTTAAAAAAAACAACTTGATTAAAGATATTAATAAGCTAGATATAAGACTTTTTGTTTGACAGACCATGTTTTCACTAGCCTAATGTCTAAAGTGATTCAATTGATTTAGAAAAACTTTTGTACACTGATAGTACTAAAACAATACCTTAAAAGATTCTATTTTATCATTCAAGTCAATGGTCAATCCTTTCATCTGAGCAGATAGTAGTATTTGCACAATATCCTCCACTTGCTCTCTGGTTAATCCTACTGGTCTGTCATCTCTCTTGCCTGCAGTTGCCTGGATGACAGTTTGCTGAATGTATTGGTAAATATGTGTCATATTGACTTGGGCAATGTCTGCACTTTGGTATGTAACTGGTACAGGAGGAACAGGAACCTTTAAAATATAAAATGTTAATTATCATTCAACTGTTTCATAAGAAATGTTAACATATTTTTAACTATGAACAGCTGTTTATGTCAGCTGTATGCTAATTAAGTACTTAAAAAACTTGACAAACCTCTCTGAACACAGCTTTGCTGTCTGAGCTGGTGGTCATCCACAGGTAAGATAATGAAGACCCAAAGACCTGACCTGCACCAGATATGAAATTGAAGGCGCTTTGCTGGGCATCATGAAGATAGTAACCTTAACAAAGCAGTTCAAAATGTAGAGTGCGAAGCTGAATAGATAATGAAGGTTCTATTGAATGAAAACATTCCAAAGTATTAACTGTTACTAACCTGCTAAAAGAAACAAAGGCAACAAGAACAACAATGGTAGCAGCAAACAACAACACCCTCGACGTTTTCTGAATTTAAAACAAAAAAAGAAAGAAAAAAAAAACTTATGATTGGACAATGAAACCTATACCAGTATTTCTATATTAAAGAATATAAAATACTACAATGTTAAACTTTTATTGTATTTAGTTGCCAGTGCAACACTTTTACAGATCTTTAGCCTTCAAGATGAAATAGGACACCGGTAATGAGTTGGCAAGTATTTTGGCCTTTCAGAGTTATGTTACCATCACAAAGTTCAGTAAATCTTTCAAGTGAATAAGTTAGATATTTTGACCATTGCTATACCAAATGGAGAAATACAATTCAAAAAGCAACAGCTTGGTAGAATAATACTCATTACAAAAACCTTTTATAGGAAAGTTTCTCCCTAGAAACTGAAACCTAGTGCTGCACAGTACATTATTTAGCTGTCTCTAGTATTAAGAATTCTGGTAAATTGTATCTTGATAGTTGTGGCACAATAATTTTGAGAATGATTTTTTGTGTGTTTAAAACTCAAACAACACTATATTAAATATAAATATACCTGTGTTTAGCTTGAATGTCCCAGAGAAGTAAAGTGTAGGACTGGACAATTAGCCAGCTAGCTAAGGATGACAATGGTCTAAGCAACCATCTCATTGGTGCTAGTACAGGAGACAGTGTATTAGCTGTTGAACTGACAAATTGACCAAAACCAGCACCTTGAAGATATAGACATTATTTTTTAATCACTCATAATAAAATCAAAGATATAGACAATTTTTTTTGAATCATTCATTTGAACAAAGTCTAAGATCAAATCCTATAATTCTTTGTCCTCTTTCAATCCCGAAGTGACTAGGGATTATCTCGTAGAAGTGCCTGAGCACTAGCTATGGTCATAACTATGTCATACACACGGCAGTTCCCCTTCTTTATGCATCTAATGTACCCAAAGGAACGGCAAGTGCCGATACAGTTTGGGATCATCGACTCCCAGGCTCTGCTGCAAACTTTTTAAGGGTAGCCAGCTCTTGAATTATCCTCCCGGTTGCCTCCCAATCTTTTTCCATGTTTGGGTATAGCTACAAGGCAGCAGAGATTTGAGTTTTCCTTCTCCTAAGTCTACACATCTATGGAGTAAATCTATTAATTGCTACAACGATTAGATAAAAACTAGAAGAGACTAACAAAATATCTGTGATATAATGTATTAAAAAATACAAACAAATCTTGTCAAAGATTGAATTAAGGGACATTTAAATAATTAAATACTAGTCTTATATCATTGACAGTTTCAACTTTTATAATTATGTTCATTAGTTTTAATTAGTTAAATATATTTTTATTACAAGTTGTGTTATAAATAAAAAATAATAATTTAATATATATATATATATATATATATTAATAGATATTTTTTTACATTTTTTAAATTGTATAGTACTACACTAGCTTACGAATCTTAAGATTTGGTTAGAAAATGAAAAGAAGCCCCTGTATTGCTGCTAGAAGATGTTGCCAAGTTGGAAGTTCATGATTCATATCATAGTCAAGACTTGTCTTAATTCACTATTTTCTCTCATTAAAAATATTGTTTTCTTGTGCTGCTATACTATTAATAGTTTTTATTTTAAAGACATATACTTTTTTAATTCACCTGAGACAGACTCTGAGATAGCAGTACTTAAAGATGTGAAGAATGTGGTGATCAACAGATACCATGGTGTTCGACTGGCACCAGATGAACCTGTGTATGTGGAAGTAAAACTCTCTCTATTGGAATACTGGGGACTAAGCCCACTAGACCATCTCCGTCTCACACCAGAGCCAGTCTGCAGCGATGTGACTGTGTCAGTAGAGCTGGAGCTACCACTAGTAGCAGTTTTAGCAGTGTGAGAAGCTCCCCAATCTGTATCATCTATGTCTGAAAAATTTGTCATCAACAAGTTACACAATGCAGAAAAACAACATCATATTTAGAACTGGCTAAATTGTGTTTATAATAAAGCACTTCATTAAAAAAACAACAAAAATTAATTAGGTTTTACAAAATGCTAAGGAAAAAAAAATGAAACACATCAATATGGTTGTAAAATGTATTCAAGTCTATTCATAATAGCATGCTGATAAGCAATAACAGTAGCTTATTTACCTGATATATCCTCATCTTTATCCAACCCTGGGGATAGAAATATGATTGGAAATAAATTAAACATATGTTTTAAAAAGCCATAAAAAATTAAAATTAAAAAAGACCTTAACACAAAATTCAAGTCAGAGATTGACAAGATCTAAATGGAATAATTTGAACATATTTTTTTTCTTAGTTTTGTTAAGGGAAACCAAAATGTTGAAGAGTAGAACAACTCAACAAATAAAACAATAATAATGCTAAGCCTAAAAAACATGAATCTAAAAACCTATTTCTCATCTGACTTCTATTTTCAATCAAACTTTCTAATGCAGATTTCGACCATTACTTTGTGTGTTTATATTTTGAAAGCTTCTCTTGCAATAAAACTCTTTCTAGCCAGATTCAGTTATAAGCTTCTTCAAAGGAAAGTCCCACAGAGTAAGTTTAAAGTATGTCCTTCATGGTACTGGTGTTCCAACAGACTGTAATGTCCAGTTTTCTGTCGGATGCTCATCTCTATTAGCTATGGTTAGCTTGTCTGCTTTTTCATTTCAGAGAGTCCACAGTGGAATGGAATCCACATAGTTTTGTAATTAGCATTCATCATGTTAGCTTAAGTCTACAGAAGATTAAGAAGTGAAATTAAAGTACTCCTTTCAGACCTTGTGATGCATGGGGGCCAATGGTATAAAACTCATCATTTTCTATGGACGATGTTTATGAGGATTTTGTGGCCAGCAACAGCCTTTAATATCCACAACTTAAGTCATGTATCCAATTCAGTTTGGTGGACTCAGGGGTTTCCTAAAAAATACCAACATTCACAATCCCAGTGTTCACCGGAACTAGAACCTAAAGACTCCTGAGCTTGAAAGTCAAGCACTTTAACACATAGCCACTACACCTCATCTACAGAAGACTAAAAAAGTAAAGTTCCCCTTTCAGACCTTGTCATCTATAGGGCAGATGATGTAAAGGTCATATGTTTCTGTGGCCCACAGTTAACGAGGGTGCCATATGGCCAGCACAACGACCAACTGCCTTTATTTTCACCCAACTAATGTCAGGTACCCATTGGAGCTGAGTGGATTCAGAGGTTCTATAAGATTCAGAACTTAAAAATACCAGTCTTCACCAGGATTCAAACCTGGGACCTCAGTTTCAAAGCCTAATGCTTCATCGCTCAGCCACCGCGCCTCCCCTACAGAAGACTGCAGAGACTTAAATTTACCAACAAATTTTTATTTCCCACACATTGAAATATTGTACTTATGTCAAAGCTCTCATTGAAACATTATCTACAGTTTATTAAAAGAATTACAAAATAAAAAACTAATAATACATTCAACTATGTTTCAAAAAGGAAACTCAACAAAACAAATATTTACCATAAAGATGTTTCAGTCTGTACTGATTCTTTCCATCTCTTTTAAGAAACATTGGATCACTTAAATATTGATTAGCTTTGTTTTGTTTGTTCATTCTAAACTGTTCTGATTGGTTGTATCTCCTCTCAACCAGAAAAGGTTGTTCATGGCTGTACTCTTGATTCTTTTGTTTCCTTTTTTCTGTGTCTGATTGGTCGACTCTGAGTTTGTTCTCATCAGATTCATCTTCCATATCTTCATAAGTTGTGGTGGTTGTTGTGATGGTGGTTATTACGTTGTGAGATCTATTTTGGTGTGAGAATGAGTTAATGTCATGATAATCCCCAAGGTCTTTGGATGACCTTGTACTTGCTGGCGCTTGAATGAAGGCTGTGCCATCAGAATTTTTGTCAAGTCTACTTTGTTCTGTTTTGTCAAAGTTTATCTTAGTAAGAGTTTCTTTGTCAAATCTCTGCTTGTCTTTTAAAAAACGTTGTCCTTTGATATGACTTCCTGAACGCAGCACCATGCCTTCATAATAGTGGTCATGAGCTGAAATCAGGGAATTATTTTAAAACTTTATTTTCTTTGTTGAATTAATTCATAAACATAAAACTATGCTGAAATGTTTTCTTTAAAACAATATAAAGAAACATTATTCAAGGCTTAAATAATCTTGAACCAAAATAATGGCTGCCTAGTTGTGTAGTATGCACTCTAGACTGCAGTCTTGATGGTCTCAGGTTTGCATGCTGTCATTCCCACTGACATGTGGGAGATTTAGGCTATGATGTAACAGCTTTCAACTCTAAAGGAACAAATGAAATGTTGGAGCAATTGGGAACATACTTGTCAGGCAAACCAAAGCTTCCATTTTTTCAGAGGATTGGAATCAAGATGTTAGAAATCCTCTCTCTATACTCAAGCCATATAAAGAAAAGGCGATGAGAGATCAATATTTCAAGGGCAATATTGAGGTGATATCATGCTTAATATGAAGTTAAAAATGACACTTTATTTGATACTGAAGTATAAATATTTGTATCGCTGTGCCACACCTGAGATATGGTGGTCTCCATGAGGCTGTATAGGCGTAGATGTCAATATTTTTCTACCCCTGGATTTGATACCATGTTTTATATGTGATGCCACTGTGCCAGTTGGTTCTATTGAAGGCTAAACAGAAAGAAACATAAAAGCAAACTAATAGAAACATGAATAAAATATACCAATGTTTCAGAACATGGGGCATTATGTACAACAAAAGCTGACTAGTTGGGAGCACTTGATAGGAAATGTTAGCATTGGTAGGCAATTCTTTTTAGAAGAGTAAATCCAGCATTATAAATATCTCCTGGTAAGTAATGAGAGCATCTGATTCTATCTGGATTTCATCTTAATTTGGCAACTAAGAAATTAGACACTGTGGCATTTGAAATTCTACTTAAAAAGGTATTTTATTTTTTTTAAATATTGAAAAATTATCAACCATTTTAGAGTTTACAATAAAAAAAACCTAACATTTCAATAGTCATTTTATTAATGACTTCCTCCAGTGTGAACAATTTTTAGTTTTTTGGGAAGAAAAAAAATCTGCAAAAAAAAAAAAAAAGGGGGGGGGGGGGGTAGAAGTATTAAAACTAATGTCCCTTTTTTATTTTATTGAAAATATTTGATTTTATTTAAAGGAAAAGACTTGGCTAAAAAAGTGTAATAAATAAAATAAATTATTCAAGAAAATAATTTTTGTATTAAGTTTTAGCAAGGAAAAAGGAAATAAAAAAAAATAAAAAATTAAAGCATCATTATATGAAAGATTTAATCCATTAATATTTGAAAAATCACAAAACTAAACACATTTTACCACTTCAAATATCATAAAAGATGAATAAATGTACTAAAAAATTGTATTGATTACATTTTTTTAGGACGCGTGAAATGAACTAAAAAAGAGGAACCACTAATACAGTGTTGCCTTTTTATTTACAACAAAAACAAAGAACAATCACCCTCACATCTGGATAAAAAAAAAAAAGTTTTGCATTAAAAAAGATTGTGAAAAAATGATTATATTACAAGTTACATGCTGATAGTAACGCCTCACTAACCAAGGCTTTTGAAGTTACTACCTGACAGTAACGCCGCACTGAAAAGGTTAATGTCAAACTATCGTTTTAAAAAAAAAAATGAAAATAAGATAATTCCACAAAAGGTTGAACTGAAAAATGTGTTTAGAATTTGAATAATAATAAAATCCTCACATTTGTTGTTGGTGCTCCATATTCAGGGATGTTATATTTATTAATAAACACACTGTCATGAGTATCATCATTTTCATCATCACTCAGAGCCAGCATGGAGGAACCATGAATTTTCCTTCTAGACATGTTTGGGCTGATGTACTTTTTGTTCAAGTATTTTGGGCTGTAGGTGGCTCTGAAATAGTAATGTACAACTCCCTTAAAAAAAAAAAAAGTTAAAAAAAAAAAAAAAAGGAAAACTTTTATTGGCTGTGTGTAATGCTGGTTCTTATTGGGTGTAACGCTGGATCCCAAAGTAGTTTCAGTAATGGCAGACAGCACTATAAAGGAAGATACACTTGTAATTTAGTGATAGTAAGAGGTTACAAAAGTACTTTGACTTAAAAAGAGCACAATTGAGAAAATGACCCAGATTAATACACTGAGATTCAAACCAATGCTGTCTGCTCTGTGAGTAAAATTGTGTAGCCAGCTGTTAATAGGAGGTTTATAGTCAACAGGTGGTCAGCACAAGAAACTAAGGCCATTTTATTTATACTTAGCCTAATGCCAGAGATAAGGTTTTCCTGCAGGGGATCTGACTAATGAGTACAACACTTGGCTCAAATGAATAGACAGCCATATAATATATTATCAGAAATGAACCAAATGGAAATTAAAACCAAAAAATTTTGAGATTGAGAATAAGGCAAAAAAAAAAAAGAAGTGAAGAAAGTCCTAGACTTCAAGCTTAAGTTAGCACAAAAACATTGTTTTATATTCACTTGAAATGTCAATTGATTTGGTTGCTTTTGTCAATGTCATGTCATTCAAAACAATGAACAATATTTTATTAAAATGCGTTAAACTTTAAAAACAACAAGAACAACACAGTTTATATTAAAACATTTCTTACAACAACAACACAAATCTTTTTAATTCTAGTACTTTTTAAATAAACTAAATGTAATTAATTGATATAAATTTTTTCTTTTAGATTAGACTAAACATCTACTTCAATAATAAAACCTTATTATTATCAAGAATCATTGTCTTATTGTTGAAAGAGAATCATTATGGTAACTCACGTTCTTGCATAGGTATAGTCTGTCTTTGGCAATCTGAAAATAAACATAGTACTTAAGTTTCTGGATTCCTTCCCAAGAAGACAAGCACAAACAAGTTGATTGCACATACAGTCTTTATTTTGTTGGTCCTAATCCTAATCTACATACACATTTACTCTTGTAACAACAACCAAGGATGACAAAACAAAAATGACAAAGAAACTTACATGTCATCTATTTCATCGCAAGTTAACTCTTCAATACTTTTTTGACCATTCTCTAATTTGAATGAAGCGTGCAGCTGTTCACTATACTCTATCTTATCTCTTGAAGTGAAGAATTCGCTAACGTTAATAATAGGACTTCTGTGAGATACAAGAACAGTACCGGTAAATCAAGGTTGTTAAGAACTTAAAAGATGGGTTTAAAACATTTTGTTAGTTACATTGGTCTCATTCATACTCATGTACAAACAAAATTTCAATGATTAAACTTGAGCATTGGAAAGAAAAAAATTGAAAATAGTGTGTCTGAAGCAAACAGGTTATTTTATTCTTTCCTTTAAAACAACATTTTAACTTTCGAAGCAGGTATCCATGCTGCAAGAAGATATTTTTTATCAATCATATTCATAAATGTCGTTAAGTTATTCATACCCAATTTAATATTTCTTTTTCAAAAATTCAAATAAATAATATATTAGTTCTGCACAAAAATGTGTTTTCCCTGAAGCTTAATATATTTTTAATGAATAAATATAACGAAATTCCAAATAAAAAAAAATTCAACAATAATAACAAAAAATAAAATAAGAAAAAGTTCCACTAAAAAAGAGAACTGCTACAGTCCACAGCCCATCAAACGTGTTATTTTGTTGCATACATAAGTAGTGGGAGCTGCATGTATTAGAAGCAAGTTTAGTAAGGCTTTTAAGCAAAAGGTTTTTGTGTAAAGCCTATTAGTTAAGATATAAGCAAAGCACTAGTAGGATCATTTTAAGGCTAGCAGAGATAGTGTTAAGATATTTGTTTGAAAAAAAAAAAGTTGTGCTTGAAATTAACACATTTCCCCTTGAAAAAGATTCAATTTCAAGTCTAAAAGATTTTAGTTGTTTATAGCTAGAGCGGAATGAAGTAACCAAACCCAGAAAGGAATTCTGAAAAAAAAAAAGCATTTTCCCCCCAGAATTGAAAGATTTCATCCAGTTGTAGCAATTAGTAGATTACATCTCTGTAAAGTAAAACAAAAAAAGGTGGCAAGGCTTAGTGCTGAGCTGGGGGTAACCTGTACATACACTTCCATTGTCCATCTCAATTCTGGTATTCCAGTGATTCCATAATGTAATTAAAGTAATGATTAGTTCTGACGTATTTGCACTTAGAAGACAATGTTTAAGCTTTAAAAAAAAACTATGCCTTCAGCAAAGAATGTGTGTCCATATACTGAGTTTTAACTAGGAAGATTCTAAATAAACCTTTTTTATACTACTGCCCTGTATTTTCCAAAATTTTCTTTTCTAGAAAGTAACCTAACAACCTCTTTAAGTTTTTGTAACTAAGTACAACCAACTACTTATTTTTCTTCCAATATTCTCACACAAAGCTTCTAGTTCTTTCGCTTTAGTTTGTCATTAGGAAAAGTGCGACTCTTGCCATTGGAAGCATTTTATAGGTAATGATGGGCTTAAGACCATTACCACTTCCGGCATTAACAACCTTGCGAACCAAGTCCACAAGAAGGTGCTGTGCCACAAGACCTGCGGGATGTTAAAATCGTTACACTGTATAAGAACAAAGGTGACAGAAGCGACTGCAACAATTACAGGGGAAATCCATCCTAAGTATTGTAGGCAAAGTCTTTGCTCGAGTGATACTTCCCAGGCTACAAAAACTTGCTGATCGGGTCTATCCAGAATCACATTGCGGCTTTCGCTCAGGGAGATCCGCGATTGACATGATTTTCTCCATCTGCCAACTTCAGGAAAAGTGCAGAAAACAAAGGATGCCTTTGTATTTTGTTTTATTGACCTGACAAAGGCCTTCGATCTAGTCAGCAGAGTTGGCCTCTAAAAAATAAAAATTTTTACAGTCCACCCAAGCTACTAAATGTAATAATATTTTTCCACCAAAATATGATGGGCACAGTGGAATTCAACGGTGCCAGCTCCGAAAGTTTATAAACAGGGGAGTTAAACAAGAATGTGTCCTGGTCCCAACCCTCTTTGGAATACTATTTTCACTGCTAATCCACAACGCATTTGACAAATCCACCGAAGGCATCTATCTCCATTCCAGATTTGATGGCAAACTCCTAAATATTGCCAGACTGAGGGCCAAAACTAAAATCAGAACCACACTCATAAGAGGTATGTTATTTGTGGATGGTAGTGACACACACACAAGAGGAACTTCAGTCACTATGCCCCGCTTCTATCGGGCCTGTAAAGAATATGGCTTAACTATTAGCACGAAGAAAACAAAAGTTATAGGACCACCTGCTACAGCACCACCCTCCATCCTCATAGACAATAACAAGCTGGATGCAGTAAATGAATTCTGCTATCTGGCATCCACAATTCAAGATGACCTGTCTCTAGAAGAGGAGATAAAAAAACATATAGGGAATTCTGCCTCGACCTTCGCTAGATTCAGGCCAAGAGTTTTGGAAAACCAAAAGCTCACTACAGTGACCAAAATGGAAGTCTACAAGGCATTCGTTATGAGTACACTACTGTATGGCAGTGAATCATGGACCACCTACGCAAAGCAAGAGAGAAACCTAAACTCATTCCATTTGCGATGTCTCTGTAGGATCTTGAAAATCACAAATGGAAAGAAAAAGTGTGCAATACTGAGATCCTTGCGTGAACAGGTATTCCCAGCATCTTTGCAGCCCTCAGACAACGCCGACTTTGACATGTTCACCGGATGGAGGACAATCAAATCTCGAAAGTCATCCTCTACGAACAACTCACAACTGGCTCAAGAAAAACTGGTCGCCCCCACCTTCGTTACATAGATGTAATAAAACGGGACCCCAAATCAGTGAAAATCAATACTGACCATTGGAAAGACATAGCTCTAGATTCGCACCAGATGGAGAGAGACAGTGACCAAGAAAGCTATGGACAGAGAAAGAACATGGGTCTCAGCTCAGAAACAAAAACGTACAATACGAAAAAAGGCCAGCTCCTCTACCACCGAAGCAAAAGACACCTTAACCGGCTATTTTTGTGGATGGGAGTGTCTCTCCAAAATAGGGCTCCACAGCCACATGAGGAAGTGTGCAAGATGAACCACAGTCGTTCTACGACTAAAGGAGGCCAACAATAGAGGAAAAGTGTGTGAGCACCCTCAACATATTCTCTGAATACCTACAGATGTATGCATAACCCAGCTTGAGAAACTTTACATGATCAAGGGATCAAGGCTTTACAATATAAAACTAATCTCTTAGCAAGTATTACAGAGCCATTAATATTGTTGCTTAATAATTGAAATATTTACTTTGATGATGACAACTCATCTTAAAATGTACGTGAGAAACATGCATTCTTACATTTATAGTATAAAATATTAATACATTAAAGAAACAGTAGAAAAATAAATGTGAACAAGCCAAACTGGAAAATAGTCAACACTCACATTGGTATGAAACATAGATAAGCTGGAAAAAAACATTTACCTTGTAGGTCAGAATAAGGTTATGTCTTTCAATTAATTATGAGTACTCTATTAAATTAATTGTGGAACCCCCTTGCCAAAATAAAGCTATGTCAATATTTTAAAAACAACTTTTTTTTTTTTTTTAGGCAATAGTAAACACTCTATTTCATGATAAATAAGTAGAGACAGTGAATAAAAGTCCAAAGAATTATAAGGCAATGACAACACATTTTGGATAGATTTTATCTCAAGATTTATTTTTTTAAAACTTGCTTCAAGTTAAATCAAAACAACAAACTTTTCATTTGCTTGATGAAAAACAAAAAAAAATTAAATAATATTTCCTCTGAAAATGTTAACAAATTGTATATCAAAAAAATTTTTTTTTTCTTTTCTCAGTTTCTTAATTTAAATATTATAATTTGTTTTCCTAAAATTGATTTTAATTAAAAATCCAATGTACAGTAAAATCAATAGAAAGAAAAAAAGTTTTAAAAGGAAGAAAATGATTGGTTATATAATGCTACAAAAAACAACAACAAAAAAAAAATAGTTTGAATGAAAGGCAAAATAAATAAATTTACAACTGAAATAATTTATATATATATATATATATATATATATATATATATAATTATATATTTTTTTTTTAATAAGAACAAAAAATTATGTTGTGTTACCTCAAAGCAAAATATAGAACCATTTTAAAATATAATAGAGAAATAGATAAAAGAAGGCACTGATAAAAAAACAAATGCTAGCATGAAATTGACAATGCAAAATATAAGGAGCGGTAAGGAACATCTTTCAACTTATCAGACTCTATTTAGCCAAGGTCAAGTAGAAGCAAATTATGTTTTTTGATACCTAGTAAGCCATGGCAACAGTTACTCAACAACAAAGGCATTCTATAACTTATTTGTTGAATGTCTTTACAAATATTCTCCTACCATCCATAAGCATTTACTATAAATTATATATTTCTGTTTACCAAGATTATGTGTCATCAACTGACAAATTGTTATTTTTAAATTGTATTTTGTTACATAGTGCTGAAGAGATACACAGTTTAAATGACCATAAACTCTTAAATTAATTTTGGATTTATGAACAGCCAATTATTCTAGTGTGGGTATGTATATTGATATTAGTGTGTCTTTTTATTCCAATAATGTGAGTAGCTTAAAAACTCATGGTAGCACAGAATTAATAACTTAGCCCTTTTGGAGTGTGATTAAGTTTATAGAACTTTTTTTTTGTTTGTTATTAGAAAACTATATTGCATACATAATTTGGTATAGAACTAAAGGAGAATGCAGGCTCTATTATATAACACAAATTAATTTTTATGAAACAAAAGATTACTTTAATATTAATGTATGAAAATTAAAAATTTACTGACAGCAAAAAAGTCTCCAGGATCTAGACCAGATCTAAGAAAAATTTTATGATCCAAAAAAATTTATATTACTATAAATCATATTTATCCATATTTTTATACATAACACACTTATAACAGATAAAAGTAAATCTTGAGCTAATTATCCATGTCACTACCATTGGAAAAAAACTGTCCAATTGTTGACAACAGCTCTAGCTCTAGACTAGATTAAGAAAATATATTATGATCCAAATTAAGAAAAATTATTTGTTTAAGATATTTATTAATATTTTCACAAAACTTTTTATATTTATAACACATAAAATGATTGTCTTGAGCTCATTATCCCATGTCACTACGATCTGGAACATCGATCTAAAGAAAATAAAACCTTTTTAAACCCTCCACCTTTTATAAACATCTTTCAATTAAAAACATACAGGAGAAAAAAAAAACTACAAAAAATGATTTTAGAACACTGACATTGCTAGCGTTGATCTGCGGACTACGATGCTAGAAGCATTGTTACTGAGCATACTTATACATTAAATTTTAAAAGACTAATAATGCTTTTTTCAACCTTGAGACATAAACGTTAACGGTATGGCCATATTACAAAATCCCCAGGGCTCGCAAGGAAAAGAGGCTGTCATAGAAAGTAATGGGAAGACAAAATGAGAGAATGGAAAGGAACGGAGAAAGATTTGAACAGATCATGTGCACTAAGGTCTAGGTGAAGATGGTGAGACTTTATAATTATAATTTGCCTTTTTTTACCAATAGCAAAGCTATCATTGTTCATAAGAATAAGTAACTGTTATAAAATGGAAATATCCTATAAGTATATGATATGTATTGCCAAAACTTAATGTTCAATCACGAAAGTTTGAAATGATATTCTTCAAATAGATATTTCTCTGTATCATTACATTACAAATAAATTAATTTTTATCTTTAAGATGTGCATCTATTTACTTTTCTATTTCTTTTTCACCATATTCATGCTGCAGACTTAGATGAAAAATTTGAATAGCATGACGGAGCATGTGCAGTGATCGGGACAAAAGTAAGCTACATTGATACAATAGTGTTGCGACAGTCTGAGCTAGTCTCTGTTTTACCAGACTAGCGATTCTCGGGACAGTCTTTGCAAGATCACAACTACTGTTATCTTCTGCATCAAGTCTAATTCTTTATTTAGAATTCATGTAGTAAAAGCTGGAAAATCATGTTTTGCGAAAATTTATTTGAAATGGAGAAAGAATCGTTATACAGACACGAATTGAAATATGACTACAAACACTTGATCAAGATTAACGAAAACTCATTTTTTCTGCATAGCAATTAATGAGTTAATACTTTCTGATACTTTGTGAATGAACTTCTGGCAAGTTTATACAGTATGTCTGGTAGATCTGGTAGGTAGGATGAAATTTCATGCACATGGATGCACGAATGTTCTTTCACAGAATCTATAAATTGTATCTATTTGTCAGGCTCATAGTGATCGTATAAGATTTATTGATATTGTTTTCTTCTATTTCCGTTTGCCAATTTGAACTTTCATTTGAAAGAATTAGAGTGTTTCAGACAAATCGAGCCATGTTACATTTGAATCATGCTGTTATGCTTTTAATTACTTGTAATTCTTGTGGCAGTGTCTTTGTTAATATTCGTTGATGAATCACACCTATGTATATCTTTCCCGTAAAGTAGCCATCTGGGTATCCTGTCGACAAAGCTCTGATGTTAAGTTTCAAATTCATGTTGCATTTATTAGGCTACATAGATTCGACTTATGGAGCTTCGTTACAAATAACGCACTGGGATTTTTCAAGTTCTGCTTAAACTCTTGAAGTCAAACCATATCCACTTTATATTTTCTTTTCCCAACTTTCTTTTGTGCGAGAACTTTTGTCATGGCTTGTACCATAATGAAAATATTACCTTCAATAGCATCTATTAAACAATGGCAAATTATTAATTGAATTAAATTGCTTTTATTTTTTAATTTCGTCACAACCTCACCATTGAAATAATATCTATAGATGAGTCCACAAAAATGTAAGGTAGCAGTATGCATTAGTTTACATGAATTTAAAACTATTCAAATACTTATGCTGGAACTATTAAAATGTATAAGATCATTCTGTTTTAGTTGTCTAAAACATCTATTCTAGAATTACAATAACAATAAAATAGTAACTTTAAATGGGAAAAGGTTTGTAAAATATCCAGTTTTAAACGTTAGAATACACAAAAAAAAAAACAATCCATATTTTCGATGGTTTTAGGCGACCCTGGCAAACCGGCAATCGAATCCCAAGGGGGTCGCGATTCACAGGTTGAAAACCCCTGATATAGAACAATAAAAGAAACACAAGATACAAAATTTTACAAACAGAATTAGTTGAATTACAGAAATGGGAATCAAATTGGAGCATGTCTTTTCACCCAGAAAAATGTCAGTTATTAAGAGTAACAAAAAAACTAAAACAAATTAATTCCTCTAATCTTATTCTTGGTAAACCAGTAACACAGACAAAAACTCAAAATACCTAGGTGTTATAATAAGTGGAAAAACTGTCACAGAATCCCCATATTGATGAAAGTATTAAAAAAATCAAACAAAGGGTTTATTAAAATAAATTTCTACAAATCGAATGAGAACATAAAACTAAAATTTAACCTTGATTAGGCCAATAATGGACTATTATATATATATATATGCATCCTCAACTCAAGAAAACATTAAGAAACTGGAACAGACATAAAATAGAGCAGTGAGATTCATAACAAATGAATATTCACATTTGACTAGAGTAACACCTTTAGCAAAATCACTAAATTTAGAAAGCCTTCAGGATAGAAGACTTAAAAGTAAAGTAGCAATTATAAATAAAACACTGAACCATAATCTTCAAATACACAATTTAATAAAATACTCAGAAAGACACAAAAAGGCACATTCATTGTTCCCAGAAAAATGTGTACAAATGTTTATTCTTCCCTAGTGCAATGCCTAAGAATAAACCCGTATGAAACCTTAAACCATATATATCCTCTTTGAATGCCCCTCCCTAATCCACCTTAGGCAGACCCTACTTTCACTACAGCTAAACATAACCAACACCCTGTATGGCAGTGCTGAACAACTGAAGAAAACAGCACACTTTTTTTCCTTGGCACAGTCTGCAAAAGAGCTCACGGCTCAGCAGCAATAAAGCTGGCTAGAAGAAGAATTCTTCCCTAGAGCAATTAGAGCATGGAATGGGTTGCCTGAGTCAGCCAAGAAAACCAATGACTTGGTATACCCATCTTTTACTCTATAAATAGTGACTATAGATCTAGATTCTAGATCTATAATTTTAAAAATAAAATAAAAAAATTTAAATCAAGTTTTAGTTTAATTATAAAAATTAATTAGATCTACTTACTTTACTTTAGATTTTGCTGGAGAATTAAATGAATCTTTGAAAGAAACGGATGTTAATTCTTTTGATCCTCCAGGAGTATTGGCAGTGGTTTGGGAAAGAGAAAATATATCTGTGAGCTTATTATTTTTAGCAGTAACAGCAGTGTCAGTGGAACTGTTGTTTGTTAATGAAGTCGAACGGTTTAATTTTAAAAAGCCTGACTTCGGCAATGACCTTGCCATATTAATCCTTTATATTCCAATGAAAAAACATTGTTCACTTACATGAATGTAACATTAATAAATTTGAATTTAGTCTCTTAAGTCTATAAGAAATATAGACTATTTTAAAATCTAGATTCTAGAATATTATTGTCACTTTGAATAAGACAGACATTTAAAAACAGGAAACGACTGATGAAGTCAATTCAACAACGACTTTTGTATACAAACACACCATAAGCACACACACACAATGTCACAAAACAACACACACTCGTATAACAATTTTCAAGGCAGCCTATGACTTCTAAAAGGGGCTAAAACGTTAACAGGATGATAGCTACACTCGAAGACTCCTAACATAAAAAATACAATTAATATTAAAGAATCGTTTAATTATTATAATTGGATCTAGATCTATATTGATTTAGTTGAGCTACTCTGATCGAAGTCAAACGAGAAGGCACATGACATGTACTGAGCAATACAGATTATTATTATTATTTCGACATATTCTTATCATGTTTTTGAAAACTAATTTAAAATGCAAATTCAAATAGCCTGCGCTAAAGATTTAGAAAAAAATAGAAACTAACACCACTCGGTAAGGGAGGTCACAAGAAAACTAGGCCACGTACAACAGGTTCAACCACGTTCACGACAATAAGAGAAAATTGTTCACACGTCAAATGGCTCTCACAACAAATGGTTCACTGACTTTTTGCTCATAGACCAGTGGCGTAGCTAGGGTATTTGGTGCCCTGTGCGGCAGTTCCTCATGATGCCCTCCAAAAAAAAGTTTTATAACTGCGAACAGTTTCTCATTTGAAATAAAGTGCATTCATTATTTAAGCATGGCTTTTTCGCAAAGAATCGATTTTACAAAAAGATAATACAAGTGAATCTCATGTGCCTTCTTGCCGGCAAACTATCGATAATTTTATTGAAATATTTTTTTTCAACTAATTAAATAGAAGAAATAGCCACATTCATCTTCATCATCATTCCTTTGAGTACCTTAGCAAAAATAAGCCACTCTCCACAGTCTCTTGCTAGTTTTTTGATGGCTTCCCAGCTCTTTCCGGTCCTTATCTTATCTTATCTTATATGATACAGACTTCCTCTAGTATACTGCGTCGCCACGTTCATTTTGGTCTTCCTCTACGTTTTGTTCCCTGAGGGTTCCACACTAAGGCCTGCTTAGCTCTGTTGCTGGTATCTTTTCTAAGGGTGTGACCAATCCATCTCCACTTCCTCTCTAAGATCTGCACCTCCATATTTTTCTGTCCACTCATCTCCCACAGTTTGGTGTTTTCTACTTTGTCGTGCCGGGGTATTTTTAGGATATTTCTCAGGCATCTGTTGACGAAGGTCTGTACTTTGTTGTTGTTGTTGTCGCTCCATGTTTCAGAACCATACAGTAGGAAATTGCCAAATTAGTGAGTCGTAAATTCGTCATCGTTGACTGTATACTGTAAGTATTTCTTCATCAAAGTAAGTTTGGAAAAACTTCGCTGGCATGTAGCCACACTTACCATATAGTAAAAAAAATATGTTTTGTATTGAAATTATCTGCTGAGAATGTATGTAAGTAAATTTTTTTATATTTTTTTTTTTACCAAGGTCGATCTCTCTGTCTGGTCAATGTATTGCTCTCTCACTATCCATTCTCGGATCAAGTTGAAACTTTTCACCATTATTTTCATTCGATGACAACACACGAATCAATAGGAAAAAACAACAACAGCAACAACAATTATTTTATCAATTAGTCTTAATAAATAAATTAATAAATTTAGTAGGCTAGCGGAAGATAAGCCTTGCAATAATAAGAGATTTAGTCGCGGTTGAACGGTGCCTTCCCACTAAAGCAGGACCGCCAGAGGGTTGTGGCCGCTTTCGAGAGAAATAAAAAAAATGCTGCCCTCCCCCACTTTTTTCTAAAAAAAAAAAATTTTCTAAGTTAACACTGTCAATTTCTGTGGTTTTGCCAAATTACTGATAAAACTGGAGAAGGATTTTGTGGCTTAATAGAAAACATTGCAAAGCTTAAACTGGAAATGAAAGATTCTAGAGGACAGGGATACGTTAACGACGTGATTAAAATGGAAAAAGTGATGGTTTTAAAAAAATGGATTTCAATCCTAAGGTGTTAAAAAAAAAGCGCCTTAGGACTGAACAACTCTTTTGTTTCACTGAGACTTATCCCGCCATACTGAGGCGACCAAAAGCTCCGTTGGCTTTAGCTAGACGGTTGTCTATTTCTATTGACAGTGACGCATCATTGGATACTGTGCTCCCTAGGTAGGTCAAGTGGTCAACAAAATTATTAAGGAGATGGCCATTCACATTGATTTGTGGAGCTGGGCTAGTTCCCATTGGGGACTTCTGAAGTATTACCTTCGTTTTTTAGCGGCCCCCGAAAGGGGAAAAGACGCTTTTAGTTTTGGGCGAAATGTCTGTCTCGTAAACTAGAAAAGATATTAAAAATCCGACATCATAGTATTTTAGACCATTCAAAGTTCTGATGCAACGGCTACTTTTTTTTTTCTGAAAGCGAAAAATCTAATTTTTAAAATCAGTTATGCAAGCAGTTTTTTAAAGAGAAAAAACTAATTAGTATGCATTATAAGTTAGACCTAAATTAACACGAATAGTAATCTTGTAAATGTCAAATGTCATGGGATTTTTTAACTTTCGAACTCCTGGCGCCTATGAGTCCACCCAGCTCTAATGGGTACCTGATATTAGTTGGGGAAAAGTAAAGGCGGTTGGTCGTTGTGCTGGCTACATGACACTCTCGTTAACCATAGGCCACAAAAACAGATGAACTTTACATCATCTGCCCTATAGACCACAAGGTCTGAAAGGGTAAATAGTTGGGCCAGGTTCACATCTAACTTTGTATTCACTTGCACCTATCCTTTGATCTGCTTTACCGTTGGGGCACTACACAAGATCTGTCAACCTTCTTTCTCCATTCTTATCTCTCCTTTGTCTTTGATATAATTTCAATTGGATGTTTTTTCTGAAAATATTGAAGCCTGCCTGGGTGGACCACTTCGGGGGCCGATTTTGAGTTTGTGTTTCTACACAAACTGTCTTTGTAATCTTGTTTTTTTTAGGTTGATGGACATACCAAACGTGAGGTTCCGCACCGATGGCAGTATATGTAACATACGGCACCTGGTCTCTCGTACAAGAATTAAAGAGATGATTGCTACTGAGTTGCACTATGCGGACGATTGCAATCTTCTTGCACACTCCGAACAGGAGCTTCAACCTGCCGGCCATGAATTTACTGAGGCTGCTGCCTCGTTTGGTCGTCTTCAATATAAAACTATAACAAACAAGTCACCAGAATTCAATTCTTTATTGTAGATGACTTTTTAATGTTAATCCATCATTTGCCCAAGTGCAGCCAAAGGGGGTTTTGTGTTGAAAACCTCCCCTTCAGAGAGTTTTTAGTTTTAAAACGGCCTCTAAGCGGGTTTTGAGGTTACCACCCACCTCTTTCATATAAAACTAAAGCAAACTATAGTCACCAAACTCTATTGCCGATTTCCATGAGCGTAGCCAAGAGGGGTTTTGAGGTAAACCCTCTCTTTTCCAACAAAAGGAAAATCAGAGCTGCATTTGCTACATTTCTTGAGAGTAGCAAAAATGGGTTCTGTGGTTACTCTCCCCCTTCCAATAAAATACTAAAGCAAAAATATAATTACCAATTTTTTAACCAGTCTCTGAGCTCCTTTAATAAAGTGCAGTTAATACAGGGGCGTATTTAGGAATTTTCCATCGTTTGGAAGCCCGGGGGGGGGGGGGGATTGACCTCTTTGGGGACCCCAGCATTTTGCGTAATATTTAATTTTTAATGTAAAAAAACACTCATTTGGGGCCCCCTTCAAGTAGGGGCCCGGGGGGATTTTCAAATTCTTCCCCCTCCTCCCCACATAGCTACGCCACTGAGTTAATATCAGATTTGTTGTTTGACCTACAATTTTTTAAATAGAAGAGTAGCAAGATAATGCATTGTAGATACCCCAGAATATGCATTTTTGTTAGTTTTAAATACCGTAAATAATGCTAGGCGCAGGAGCTTTGCCTCGGACTCGGCTAGAGGAGCTTACAGACCCTCAAGTCAAGGACGGGTTGTCTACTGCCTTTCAACAAACCCAAGGGTACAAAAAACCGCGCCAAAAAAAAAAGGAAAAATATCGCCCACCTCTTCCTTCAAAAGTTCTAAATTCGATAGTGCCACCCCCCTCATTTTCAGTATAGCGCACCCCAACCTGGACCCAAAGTAAATCAAGGCACAAATGTTTCCTCCTATAAGTCACCTAATTTGTGTTATGTTTGTCTTGGAGACAGGTCTTCTGCTCTTATCAGCCGATTCCATTTCTATTCAAGCTTCGAAGGCACGGGGTATTGAAAAGGTCAAGCTCTATCAGTTGATTTTACAGGTGTGTGTGTGTGCGCGTGTGTTTAAGTGTTTACTTTTTCTGTTGTATTCAATAATGTAGCCTATTCACAAAATTATTATTAGCTAAATGACAGAACAGAAGAGTAGGGGAGGAGTGAGTAGTTAAATGGTTTTGTTTGTAACGATTGCTAGGTTCCAATTGAGTCATTAATGTCTGACGTGTGGCACGTGACCCGCGTGTTGACAATTTCTACTAGGCCCAGACGAAACAGACTGGATACCACTGACCTACGCTTTATTTAAAATATTTTTTTTTTACAATCAATGCAATGCGTTTTACAAGACACCAAACCTAAATAATGTCACTTTAGAGTGATCATTCATCTAACTATAGCGAACTAATCTTTCAAAATAAATTTTCCACAAGTTTCTAAAGACTACGTCAACTCTTTCTGAAAACTACGTCAACTGTTTCTGAAGACTATGTCAACTGTTTCTGAAGACTATGTCAACTGTTTCTGAAGACTGTCAACTCTTTTTGAAGACTATGTCAACTTTTTCTGAAGAATATGTCAACTCTTTCTGAAGACTATGCCAACTGTATCCAGTCCTTCCCCGCTTACCTTCAGTAAAGTCCAGTAGGGAATCGACGCTGAAGGCGACATTATCCATTTGATCGTTTGAAAGGCTTTTAATCAGCAAACAGACTTGGGCATGGAGCTCTTCATCCCAAGTCCTGACTGATGGCTCCCGGCAGTAACAGTCATGGACCGAGTAAGGGACCACCACTCCAGCTATCGGGACACTGATGTCGGCTCCTTTTGTGAAACGATGTGGCTGACTTTTTGGACTGGATTCCTGGCTTTTGTTCGATTCCACCCCGAGTGAGATTTAAAAAAAAAGGTCATTCAGGGTATCATGCTGGAGCCTTGTTCGCTTCTTAGTCTATCTAGTTCTAGTTCTATGGAGGCGCCACGCTGAGGTGAATGGGAGTCTGAATCCTCCGATCCCTGCTAACCAGAACATTCTGCTACTCCTTAACCCTATTTGGAATATCCAGAGTGGTCAATAGATCTACATAAGCTTTATCTCATCATTAAAGGACAATTTAACGCAGAGACAGCAGAAAAGTTTTCGAACACTAGGTCTACTATTTCCGATCCATCACTGCTTAGTGATTGCCAGTACATAATTCAGAAAGAGTCAGATATCGGACGTTTTGGGGCAGCCTTTTGGGCGCGAAATGTTTTGGTGACATTATTTACGTTCATTGTATTATTCTTTAAAAAGAACTATACATCTCTGTTTTGTATGAGTGTTTGTGTTGAACGTATTTTTCATTTACAGAACAAGATATACTTTTGTCCGTTATTTTTGGTATTTAAGTTTGTTCTTTAATTATTGTTTAAATCAGTAATATTACACAAGACCAGACTGCAATCCCTGCTTCACAGATTGCTTGCATGAAATAGTCAAAGTTATTAAGACTTTTTTCGTGTGTGTCTGTGTGTGGGGGGTAGATTGTATAATTTGTTTATCTTGCTATAATAATGTCAAAAATCTTTTTATTTTTAAAACGAAAAACATGAGTAGTTTTTGTACATTATTTATAAGTTATTTGAGTAATTATTGATTATATCTGCTAACAAAGCTTGTATTATGTGAACTATAACAAGTCCATTAATCAACTTGGCCTATCATTTACTGCATGTAAATGCGCGTTTGTGTTACACATCATTTTCTGAAATAAACCTTGGGCCGCTTTCGGAATTAAAGATTTAGGATTATAAATTCGCACCTAGGGATGTCAAGAGGAGTGCTAAAAACAGATTATCGTCTTACCCGTGAGAGAGGGAAGGGGTGGAGGAAAGAGTATAAACAAGGAGTGAAATGTGCCCAGAAGAGAGAGCGGGGTAGGTTTCAGAGGGGTAGAAAGTATACCAGTCCGAAGGAGATGATCGCCAGACACATGTTGCAAACGACCATTGCTCGGTGCTGGTTTAGTCTTCATTTGTTTGACTTTATCTGCGTCAAGGTATCAACCAAATCATCCCTAACACTAACCCAGTATCTGAAATATCTTTTAAGAGTATCTTAGCTTTTTCGATTATTAAACCAATGTCAATACTTTTTTTTTTTAAATGTCTTTTGCGCACAGAACTCACATATAATTAAAGGGGAGGGGATAGCATTAACATGCCATTACCAACTAGGAATCTGACTTATTATATATTCATGAAATAATACAAAAAATATTCGCTGAACGGTGTTAGAATTCATACTATACATACAATATTATAGTAGTATGAAATAAACATTGTTATAAAGGCTACGTGCTTATTAAATTATCATCAAATTATATCTCGCGCCAAAACGTCCCCAGCGCAAAACGTCTCGCGGCAAAACGGCTGCGCCAAAACGTCACGTACAGCGGACAATGATTCCAAATTTGTTCTTTTCTATGGTAATCGACACAGTCAGCTAAACTTTAAGATCTAGATCTAAATCTGTTTGAGAATCATAGACCTAAACAATTAACTTTTCAAATAAAATGCCAAGTGTGAACTATACTTTGGAACTATCCAATCGGGAGAGTTCAGGTTTCTCTGAGTAAACATAAATCTTATCGTTAACTTACAACTGGCATAACAACGCCTTAGGTTATATCTGTTATAATAGACCCCCCCCCTTTTTTTTTTCTCTCTCTTTCCCCCTTTGCAATGTTTTCTATTAAGCCACAAAATCCTTCTCCAGTTTTATTAGTAATTGGGCAAAACCACAGAAATTGACAGTGTTAACTTAGAAAATTTTTTTTTTTTAGAAAAAAGTGGGGGAGGGCAGCATTTTTTTTATTTCTCTCGAAAGCGGCCACAACCCTCTGGCGGTCCTGCTTTAGTGGGAAGGCACCGTTCAACCGCGACTAAATCTCTTATTATTGCAAGGCTTATCTCCCGCTAGCCTACTAAATTTATTAATTTATTTATTAAGACTAATTGATAAAATAATTGTTGTTGCTGTTGTTGTTTTTTCCTATTGATTCGTGTGTTGTCATCGAATGAAAATAATGGTGAAAAGTTTCAACTTGATCCGAGAATGGATAGTGAGAGAGCAATACATTGACCAGACAGAGAGATCGACCTTGGTAAAAAAAAAAAAAAAAAAAAAAAAAATCCAAATTAAGTTAATTCGTTATGAGAAATTATTATTATTTAGCCATACATGTCTTTTTTTTAAAAAATTGTTCGTTCTTTGTACGTGTTTAGAATCATACCAAGAGTCAGTGGCGTCACTGGGTGGGTGGCAGCCGGTGCGGTCCCCCCCCCCCCCATGTCAAATAAATTCACGCTGGTTTGTTATTTTATTGTTCCATAAAACAGAGCTAAGTGGGCTGCATTAACTGATGATTACATATTTTCGTCTTTTTTATGACAATTTATCAATAGTTATGAAGTGTATTTATATTGAAGACTGTGAGCCCATCAGGAGCCTCTTATAGTTTTAAAATATTGAAGTCTATCTCATTGAACTGACTAATTGTAACATTTCATTTGTCTTTGCTTATTTTAATGAAATAAACGCCTTTCCTTCCATTACATCATTGTCCTTAGAAATCCCAATGGTTTTTTTTATGTTTTTTGTTTATAGTTTCTAATTCTACGTTATTTACATTAATGGAATGTGAGATTTTGTTAATACTTTATGTCTGAAATCTATTATCACTTGATAAAAGATGACAAGCTTAACCTCCTGATATAAAGATGCAGCCACCAAGTCAATAATTTTGATGCAAATAGTCGTTGTAACTCAAGTCTCCATGCAACTTGTACATAGCTAAAAGTACGGTCTCTAGGTCTCAATCTACTAAAACTTGTTTCTTTTTAATTATCTGTTAATGAAAAAGTATACTTTTTCCAATTGCTGTCACCCCTAGTTAGGTGTCACCAGGTGCAAGCCACACATCCCCTATTGTGACACCTCTGCTCAGAGTAGGAAATAATTTAGCGACAAGAAATTTAAAAAAATTCAGGCCACAAAACTACAAACTGATAAACTTTAAGGCTATTGTTAGCGTTATACAAATGTAGTACTTTCTATTATACCCCCCCCCTCACCCCAAGGTAATCCGATTACATAAACAACAGCAGTAGCATTTTCTGTTTAGTTGGTTGCTAAGGAGTGAGCAGAAATACAGAACCGGCTACCTGGAGATGGTTCAAGACGAAAGGATAACTAGATCTAAGTACTTGGCCACACACTATATCCCCAGTATTCACTTGGTGTGGCACTCTGTCTGGAACTTGGTAAGAATGTCTATTCAAGATTTGTTATTTTTACTTAATTATCCGAAGTCTCAATTTGGATTAGTGACATGTATTTGTACTCTACATTTAGATATCTAAGATGAACTTCAACATAATTATATGTGTATTTTGTACAAGATATTGAATTACAATAAGAAAAAAAAATTATGTACTGGGAAAGTTAATTAAGGAATCATTCAAGAGCAATTAACACACTAATGATCATTATATTCATTTTTACTTTTAACATTTGCATAAATTAATAATGACTATAATATTTACTCTAAAGTAGACCTACTTGTGCAAGCACGTGGACCTTTTTTGTTTTTTTGCAATTTAATTGTCCCCATCAACATTCTTATCACCATAATAAGTGATTTTTTTTAAAAATATAGTAATTATAAAAGACTAAAATGAGTCGGTCCAGTATTATTATTATTGCCCTCGTTCCATCACAGATTTTTGAAATGAATTGGTAGAGCTTGAGCCCGGCCCACGTCTCAGTCGCCCTGAGTGAAGACGTTTGTTAGAAGGGACAATTATGTTAATCGGGACGCAAAACAGAACACCAGTCGAGTGCCAAAAGGAACTTATTTTATTGCACTGGCGGGGATGGAAGAGGATAAGGATAAATCTACTAAAGGAAATAACTAACAAAAATTTATTTAATGAAAAAACAATATTTGATAGAAAATTAAAATTACATTTACACACAATTTGATGCTATTTTCAATTTTTTTCCCCCAGCGCCAACAAATCTTGCTGAGATGGGTATCAAAGATAGTTTTATGGGAGCTAACCTGCTAATGAAAATAGCACTGATTGTTGTCTTTGTTGCACAGCTCTTCAGGTAATAGAATCGACTGGATTTAAATAGGTCTATGTAAAAACCCTGGGCAGAATATATGGGGAGTTCTGCAAGACTGGTATGGTCGAATGGTAAGTAGTGCTTCTATACTGTCCACACCAGCCTCCAGCAGAAAAGGTTGTATGTAAAGTAGACCTGCCAGTGTATGTCTCTTATGGAGCAGAGGTACTTTTGATTGAAGCGTTCGAGGAATCTTAGACAGTGACAAGTAAGTTGGAAGGGAAGGGGAGGCTACTTAAAGATTGCGAAGGACAGGCACAAGAATGGTATCCAGCATCATCTGACACAACGTTTAGGAATTTGGAATTTTTGTTATCATTTACTGGCTCTACGTATTCACTCCATAACATTTTTGTTATCATTTACTGGCTCTACGTATTCACTCCATAACATTTTTGTTATCATTTACTGGCTCTACGTATTCACTCCATAACATTTTTGTTATCATTTACTGGCTCGACGTATTCACTCCATAACATTTTTGTTATCATTTACTGGCTCGACGTATTCACTCCATAACATTTTTGTTATCATTTACTGGCTCGACGTATTCACTCCATAACATTTTTGTTATCATTTACTGGCTCGACGTATTCACTCTATAACATTTTTGTTATCATTTACTGGCTCGACGTATTCACTCCATAACATTTTTGTTATCATTAACTGGCTCTACGTATTCACTCCATAACATTTTTGTTATCATTTACTGGCTCTACGTATTCACTCCATACCATTTTTGTTATCATTTACTGGCACTACGTATTCACTCCATAACATTTTTGTTATCATTTACTGGCTCTACGTATTCACTCCATAACATTTTTGTTATCATTTACTGGCTCTACGTATTCACTCCATAACATTTTTGTTATCATTTACTGGCACTACGTATTCACTCCATAACATTTTTGTTATCATTTACTGGCTCTACGTATTCACTCCATACCATTTTTGTTATCATTTACTGGCACTACGTATTCACTCCATACCATTTTTGTTATCATTTACTGGCTCTACGTATTCACTCCATAACATTTTTGTTATCATTTACTGGCACTACGTATTCACTCCATAACATTTTTGTTATCATTTACTGGCTCTACGTATTCACTCCATAACATTTTTGTTATCATTTACTGGCTCTACGTATTCACTCCATAACATTTTTGTTATCATTTACTGGCTCTACGTATTCACTCCATAACATTTTTGTTATCATTTACTGACACTACGTATTCACTCCATAACATTTTTGTTATCATTTACTGACTCTACGTATTCACTCCATACCATTTTTGTTATCATTTACTGGCACTACGTATTCACTCCATAACATTTTTGTTATCATTTACTGGCTCTACGTATTCACTCCATAACATTTTTGTTATCATTTACTGGCACTACGTATTCACTCCATACCATTTTTGTTATCCTTTACTGGCACTACGTATTCACTCCATAACATTTTGTTATCATTTACTGGCTCTACGTATTCACTCCATAACATTTTTGTTATCATTTACTGGCTCTACGTATTCACTCCATAACATTTTTGTTATCATTGACTGGCTCTACGTATTCACTCCATAACATTTTTGTTATCATTGACTGGCACTACGTATTCACTCCATAACATTTTTGTTATCATTTACTGGCACTACGTATTCACTCCATAACATTTTTGTTATCATTTACTGGCTCAACGTATTCACTCCATAACATTTTTGTTATCATTTACTGGCTCAACGTATTCACTCCATACCATTTTTGTTATCATTTACTGGCACTACGTATTCACTCCATAACATTTTTGTTATCATTGACTGGCTCTACGTATTCACTCCATACCATTTTTGTTATCATTTACTGGCACTACGTATTCACTCCATACCATTTTTGTTATCATTTACTGGCACTACGTATTCACTCCATACCATTTTTGTTATCATTTACTGGCACTACGTATTCACTCCATAACATTTTTGTTATCATTTACTGGCACTACATATTCACTCCATAACATTTTTGTTATCGTTTACTGGCTCTATGAATTCACTCCATAACATTTTTGTTATCATTTACTGGCTCTACGTATTCACTCCATAACATTTTTGATATCATTTACTGGCTCTACGTATTCACTCCATAACATTTTTGTTATCATTTACTGGCACTACGTATTCACTCCATACCATTTTTGTTATCATTTACTGGCTCTACGTATTCACTCCATAACATTTTTGTTATCATTTACTGGCACTACGTATTCACTCCATAACATTTTTGTTATCATTTACTGGCTCTACGTATTCACTCCATAACATTTTTGTTATCATTTACTGGCACTACGTATTCACTCCATAACATTTTTGTTATCATTTACTGGCTCTTTGTATTCACTCCATAACATTTTTGTTATCATTTACTGGCTCTACGTATTCACTCCATAACATTTTTGTTATCATTTACTGGCACTACGTATTCACTCCATAACATTTTTGTTATCATTGACTGGCTCTACGTATTTACTCCATAACATTTTTGTTATCATTTACTGGCACTACGTATTCCCTCCATAACATTTTTGTTATCATTTACTGGCACTACGTATTCACTCCATAACATTTTTGTTATCATTTACTGGCACTACGTATTCACTCCATAACATTTTTGTTATCATTTACTGGCTCTATGTATTCACTCCATAACATTTTTGTTATCATTTACTGGCTCTACGTATTCACTCCATACCATTTTTGTTATCATTTACTGGCACTACGTATTCACTCCATAACATTTTTATTATCATTTACTGGCACTACGTATTCACTCCCTAACATTTTTGTTATCATTTACTGGCTCTACGTTATCACTCCATACCATTTTTGTTATCATTGACTGGCTCTACGTATTCACTCCATACCATTTTTGTTATCATTTACTGGCACTACGTATTCCCTCCATAACATTTTTGTTATCATTTACTGGCACTACGTATTCCCTCCATAACATTTTTGTTATCATTTACTGGCACTACGTATTCACTCCATAACATTTTTGTTATCATTTACTGGCACTACGTATTCACTCCATAACATTTTTGTTATCATTTACTGGCTCTACGTATTCACTCCATAACATTTTTGTTATCATTTACTGGCTCTACGTATTCACTCCATAACATTTTTGTTATCATTTACTGGCTCTACGTATTCACTCCATAACATTTTTGTTATCATTTACTGGCTCTACGTATTCACTCCATAACATTTTTGTTATCATTTACTGGCTCTACGTATTCACTCCATAACATTTTTGTTATCATTTACTGGCACTACGTATTCACTCCATAACATTTTTGTTATCATTTACTGGCTCTATGTATTCACTCCATAACATTTTTGTTATCATTTACTGGCTCTACGTATTCACTCCATAACATTTTTGTTATCATTGACTGGCTCTACGTATTCACTCCATAACATTTTGTTATCATTTACTGGCACTACGTATTCACTCCATAACATTTTTGTTATCATTTACTGGCTCTACGTATTCACTCCATAACATTTTTGACACCTTGTTTTTTTTTTTAACAGCTGGATCTCTTTTACAACAACGTCATGGAGTCACGAGTCTAGAACTACAAATGTGCAGGTACATTTTGGATTGTGGAGATCATGTGGATTCGGTTCAGTCGGATTTGGTTCAGCCGGTTTCGGTTCAGTCGAATTCGTATGTAGTCATCTGGATGGCACACCTTCCGGTAAATGTATAACTAACAAGCATTAATATTAGTAAGGCGTGTCTTCGAGTCCGAAGATTAGTGAGGAATGCAGTATTTCCCGTGGCAGCGCAGCCCAAGCTGTGACCTACATATTTTGCCACATCCAGGGCAAGCATAACCGTTGTCCGCAGGTGGTCGATTTAGATTTTCTTTTCGCCGTCTGCGATTGTCCTCGGCAGCGGATTTTCTTTTGGTCTCAAATGTGTATCCCGCGCCCTTCGTGAGTGACCTCCAGTTGTCTCGTTCTGAGGCTGCATGCAACCAGGTGCTCTCTTCTATGTCAGCCAAGGAAAGTTGACGCTTAAGCTGGTCTTTGAAGCGTTTCTGTGGGGCGCCTCTGTTACGTCGTCCTCCTTTTAGCTCACCAAAAAGACTGCATTGGGCATACGTTCGTCTCCCATACAGGATACGTGCCCTGCCCAGCGTAATTGTCGGACGATAAGAAGTCCCTCTATACTGTCCATACCGGCGTTCGCAAGGACATCGCAGTTTGTAGTGCGGTCTTGCCACCGTATATCCATGATGGAGCGCAAGCATCTTTGGTGAAAGCGCTCAAGAAGTCTTAGCTGTTTTCTGTATAGTGTCCATGTCTCAGAGCTATACAGAAGGGTTGAGAGAACCACCGCCTGGTAGACATTGATTTTTGTAGGCAGGCGGAGCGATTTTTTCCACCAAACTCTCGCCTGAAGGCGTCCAAAAGCGTTACTGGCCTTGGCCAGACGATTATCAACTTCCCTTGAAAGTGAGGCATCATTTGATACTATACTACCTAGATATGCGAAATGATCTACCACGTTAATGGTCTGTCCGTTTACGGTGATACCTGGGGCTGAGTATGTATTATTGTGTGACTTCTGGAACATGACTTCTGTTTTCCCGAGGTTTATAGATAGACCGAAAGAGGCGGAAGCGTATGCAAATATATATATATATATATATATATATATATAAATATTGTCCTGGCAAAATATGTAGGTCACAGATTGGGCTGTGCAGCCACGAGAAATACTGCATTTCTCACTTATCTTCGGACTCGAAGACAAGTCATATAAACATATGTGTGTGTGTGTATGTGTATATGTATGTAGTTATGTATATGTGTGTGTGTGGCATTTTACGTCTCGAGAGACTATCTTTTCCCTTTGCAACTTCTTGTGTGACTAAAGAGGCTGATCCTTGATACACAGTTGCGGTCGCAGGTTGAGCACATGTAATCACCAGGCGCCATAGCATTTTCACCCTTTTCTGCTTCTGTTGTGTATGGCATCTGCAATCCGAGACCCTTCCTTTATGCTCTCTCTCTCCATGTGGATCTATCCAGCGCCACTTTTTCCCATCTGCTAGTGTTGATTTTGGAGCTTCATGTCGCGTTTGCATACATCCGTATACCGTAAAAGTGGGCGACCAGCGGATCTCCTGCCTTCTATTAGATAGCTATACACAATGTCTTGTGGAAGTCGACCTACTGGCATTCTATGAACGTGGCCAAGCTAGCCAAGGCGTCTGCTGCTGATAACAGAGCGGATGTCCTGGCACCCTGCTCATCGTAGCACTTCCTCATTGATTATTTTATCTTGTCATCTTATTTTAAAGATCCGCCTTAGGCATCGGAGGTGAAAGACATTCAGCTTTTTTTCCTGCCATGAGTAGGTTGACCATGTTTCACTTCCGTATAGCAAAGTGCTCATCACACAGGTCCGATAGACTTTGACTTTAGTATTGTTAATCAGCAATAAGTTGTTCCACACTCTTTTCTGCAACCGTGAAACGGTGCCCATTGTTTTGGCTATCCCGTTGTTAATGTCTTTATCCAGTGATAAGTACCTTCCTAACCTTGGTTTTTGCCCGCAGTCTTGATACATTAAATAGTTTTAAAGAGGATCTTGTTTGGAGAAACACACCGTCGTTTATGTCCTTGTACGCATAATGCAGTAGACAGGAGAAGAATTTGCCGAACAGAGTAGGTGCGAGCACACATCCCTGCTTGACACCACTGTTAACCTCAAAAGATGCTGATTGGGCTCCATTGAATTTGACAGTACATTTAGTTTCCTCGTGAAAGCCCTCAATGAACTTCAGTAGTTTGGGAGGGCAACCTATTTTCCTTAGGAGTTTGAAAAGGCCACATCTGCTGACCATGTCAAATGCTTTAGTCAGATAAACAAAAACGATGTATATGGGTCTCTCTCTCTCAGAATACCTTCTGCAGTAGTCATAGAGACGAAATCATGTCTATGGTGGATCTAGAACTAGTAAATCCACACTGAGACTCTGGGTAGACTCTAGAAGCTATCACTTGCAGCCGGGATAATGCCACTCTAGCAAAGATCTTGCCAAATTTGCTGAGGAGAGTGATACCCCTATAAATGTTGCAGTCACTCCGATCCCCTTTGTTCTTATATATATATATATATATATATATATATATATATATATATATATATATATATATATATATATAAAATCCTCAATGCCTATTTCACAATATTGCAGTTAAACATGTATTTAGTTATAAGCTTATTGTCTGCAGATCAAGCCTACCCCCCCCCCCCATCTCCCAAACTAAAAAGAAAATGAATAAAGTAAATTAAAATAATTAGAAATTAATAAATACACAAAAATAAAGTAAATATTGTAAGGCCTAATTGTTGTGAAATCTTGCATTATCTTGATATTTAATGGCGTAGTAATACACTACAAATTAAAATATCTATTTGATTAACAATAATTAAAAAATCACATATATAAGCCTATTCAATATAGTGATTATACACATGGCAAAAGTTTTAAAAACACTTTATTCTTTTGGTCTTCAAATGCAGATTCTTTAGCTGCAACCCAATTTTTCGGAATCTTGGGTTTTGTTGGCTTAAATCTTGGTTGCCTTCTTCTTGTTCTAAATATATTCACGGACAAATTGAAAGGAAACTCTGAGGCAATTCTTATTGCGGCAATATCTCTCATTGTATCAGGTAAGGATTTTAATTATTCATTCACACAACTAGGGGATATTTTAAAATTGAACCAACACAAAAGAATCACTCAAATATACTTAATGATGTTCCACGTGCTGTATGGTTTAAAAGGTGTACATGAGCAAAAAACAGATTGAAACAGTGACAAGAACATTTTTTTTTTAGAAAAGTGTGATTTATTCTTGCATATTTCTTTTGTATTGAAATGCTAAATAATAATGTAGGCGTATTAATTCAAAACTATAGGTACAACTTGACAACAATGATTTTTTGTTTCATTAAACCATACTACAGAACTGGTAGAACCGACATTTGGTGTACAGTCGGTTCATGGCTGAAAGCATGAGTCGTTGACGACAAGTGTGACATTGGGCTAACAATGTAGACTGTAGACAAACACAACTAAAAATAGCTTGCTTTTAATAAGAGCTTCAATATAAACAGTAGGCCTAAACTTAAAAAAAAAAATAGGTTAATTTATTTCTAGTTGTAGAAGAATTTCGGTCATTGAGAAAACTATATATGAATGTATTTTTATTGTCCCGATGTTTTCCTAAATTCGCATTGGTTGTTATGTAGTTGAATAATTTTCAAGAAATGTATGGATTAGAAAGTTCAATACTTTTTGGTTGTTTTTTTTTCTCTCCACAGCGGTCTCTTGGCTTTTGGCTGTTATAATCTACGCAGCAAGCTTCAAGCCAAGTGGATCAGAACTTGGATATTCGTTTGGTCTAGCGATCTGTGCTCTTGTTTTGGCTGCAGTATCTGGAGTACTTGTGTTGTTGGCCCGTCAAGGAGGCTCTTCTGTTGGCTCCAATTAGAAACATTTCAAGCCAAATATGTCTGTTTGACAATCGCGAAACAATTTACAAATTTAAAATGTGTAATCGTGTGGCTGTGAAAGAAATCAAAACCGATAGAGACACGCACACAGAGAAAGACAAACACACACCGACAGGAAAAGACACACATTCAAACACAAAGAGACCCGAGAGAAAGAGAGCGGAAAATATATTAATATTTATAAAAGGGTGGATGTAGCTATTGTTATAGATTCAGGGCTTTTGCAAGAGAGGATTTGAGCCTCTCAAGCCCTTACCCAAATGGAGTTTGATGATGATGATTGTAAAAAATTACAATTACATGTTCTAGTAATATTTTAATTAAATAAGCATTATTTTCTAGGTCAGTGATTTTTTCTTTCATTTGAGGTAATGGTTTGTTTTAACTTGGCATAACTCAACAGAATTTACCATCGTAAGAGCCAAAAAAAAAAGATCCGTTGTATTGAAAGAAGAGAGAGAGAGGGGGGGGGACTTAAAAAGAATCAGCGATAAAGTTGAGAGATAGGCCTACAGTGAAAATAAATGCAGATACGTTTGATAAATATATCCTACAAGTACAAACTATAATTTGAACGAGTGGCGTCACTAGGAGGGGTGTCACAAGGTGCGGGAAGCTCACGATGTCAGTTCCTCCTATCCCCACCTTTCCCCTCAAATCTTCCCAATAAAAACTTCTTGTTTAGCTCTTTTTGTTGCGCCACTATACACAGTGTGAGAGTTAATTACCTCCATTCGTTGATAGTTGGTACTGAACGTTAAAAAGAGTGTCGAATCTATTTTAAAATTTCGTTGTTTCTCAGATTTTATCATTAGTTATTGCATAGATTTAAATTTAAGATGTTAGATTAGACAAAGATTTAACATCAACTGAACATGCTTTCTTTAGTAGACTTAAAAGAGCGACTAACGGAAACAGTTCAACATTATAGCGTTAGCTTTGTTTCCATAGCCTCGTCCTATGTTGTGTTCACTTAGACTAAGACTACCATGTATGAAGGGGACTAATTCGGCTTATACCACCACTTCAGTCAAGTACAAATTCTTTCCCTTGTTTGAGATACCAAACGAAATAATTAATTACCAATAATTAATTACTTAATTGGTTACTTTTTTTTTTTATTGATTCTTGTGTTGTCAGGTAAAAAAAAATAATTGTGCAAAATTTCTGCTTGATGCGAGTTTGGGTGTGGGAGAAATATCGTATACAAACTTTTGACCAGACAGAGTTAATATAAGTTTTGTAAAAAGAAACAAAGTAGCTTCCTATGTGATTCAGTGCTTTCTTTCAAAGTTTTGTAACTATTAGTTTGATTGATATTATCGTTGCTTAAGATTGAAACACCAAGGCTGTCAAATTAATCTAAATCAATAACAAATTGAAACGTCAAGATTTAGATAAAGTATAACAAGGATTTTTCCCTGGTAACCCCTTCCCTCTTTTGTTTCATTTGTCATTCCGAGAACTATCGGATTGCTTCCTCTTTCGTTTGACACACAAAAGATAACATGGGAGATAACCTTGGAGTGATCATGTTTTCATTGTGACTTTGTCGATTTATTTCTACAATGTGGAGTCATTATATTCATTATATCATAGTGCTTGTTCATTTCTCGAATGAAGTTTATATCGATTAAATTATTAAACTTGCAATTTGGAATTGTGATTCTGGGCTCGAAAAAACCTTCGTTCAGGGAACAGTACAAGGAAAAAGAAGAAGACAATTACAATTTTTTAATTCACACTGTGAAATACACACACACACACACTCTCTCTCTCTCTTTTGTTTGCTCCTTGAGTTCTATAAGTTAAAAAAAAAGATGAAGCGTTACTGATCAGTGTTACTTGAGCCATTGTTTATTATTTATTCAATTTTTATTTTTCTATGGAATAGCCAACATTACAATGATACCCACCCAAACATATTTTGTTTGCGGGCATCCTTCAACGGATCCATCTCCCCCACAATACTAATCCACACACTTGTTTGACCCTTGAATTCTATAAGTGCTTAAAGATTTTTGTATGCTTGCAAAACTTAGACGCTAAATGCAGAATTAGAGAAGGGGATTCTGGCGATGGTGTAGAGTGTAGAAGCATCCTAGGTGCCACCTACAAATACTGCACCACAAATGAGGAGATCTACAACAAGATCACAAAGGCAATTATTATTTGTGACAAGAAAAACATTTAGAAAAATAGTTTTTTTTTAAAAAAAGGACAATACCTCCGTCTATTATTAAAATTAAAATATAAGAAAAAAAAAGTTAAATAAAATTTGATTTAAACGGGGTATCGAACCCGTGACACCATCAGCTGCTTGAAAGCACGATGGGGCACACCACACAAGATCTATTGAATCCTTTTCCATTTCTCCCTCTTTTGTATTAGACAGAATGTCTTCAAATGCAGACCTGTTCATTCTTTGATGTTGTCTTCCCATTGCTTTCTCTTTCTGACTCCTTTGTATAAAGCTTATATCAACTCATTCTGTCTGTCTTGTAAGCATTTTGTACTCTTTATTTCTCCGACACCCAATCTCAGATCAAGCTGAAATTTAGCCCACCAGAGACACCCAGACTTTCCTTTCTTTCTTCCCCTCCCCCTTCCCAATTGTCCATCTGGTCCAGACAAGTGACAGGATCATAGCGTAGTGAGAAAGTGACAGGATCATAGCGTAGTGAGAAAGTGACAGGATCATAGCGTAGTGAGAAAGTGACAGGATCATAGCGTAGTGAGAAAGTGACAGGATCATAGCGTAGTGAGAAAGTGACAGGATCATAGCGTAGTGAGAAAGTGACAGGATCATAGCGTAGTGAGAAAGTGACAGGATCATAGCGTAGTGAGAAAGTGAGAGGATCATAGCGTAGTGAGAAAGTGACAGGATCATAGCGTAGTGAGAAAGTGAGAGGATCATAGCGTAGTGAGAAAGTGACAGGATCATAGCGTAGTGAGAAAGTGAGAGGATCATAGCGTAGTGAGAAAGTGACAGGATCATAGCGTAGTGAGAAAGTGACAGGATCATAGCGTAGTGAGAAAGTGACAGGATCATAGCGTAGTGAGAAAGTGACAGGATCATAGCGTAGTGAGAAAGTGACAGGATCATAGCGTAGTGAGAAAGTGACAGGATCATAGCGTAGTGAGAAAGTGACAGGATCATAGCGTAATGAGAAAGTGACAGGATCATAGCGTAGTGAGAAAGTGATAGGATCCTAGCGTAGTGAGAAAGTGATAGGATCATAGCGTAATGAGAAAGTGATAGGATCATAGCGTAGTGAGAAGTGATAGGATCATAACCATAAAGCTTAAAGCATGAAATAGCACTAAACAAAACAAAAAAAAAAACAATGTTAAAAATCTTTATAAAGCGTGCAGATTTATTGTTGTTGATCTAGATTCTAGATTTATTACAAAGTTAATGATATGAGGGATCTATATAATTGATACAATTACACTTCGTATTAGCTTTATGTTTTTTAAAAAGTATTTTAAATGTTTTTCTTGTTCCTGGTACAGTTCCCAGTTCCCTGAAAGAAGGTCTTAGCGAGCCCTGATGACCTTGCGATCTGTCAATAAAATTGTTTTTTGACAGTGGTCAGCAGGTCATCAATGGTCCGATTGCGGGATTAATCCTATTTCTTATCTCTTCATTTGTGATGCGGATTTTCTTAGTGATACCTAGTATTTTAAAGTGGGATCTCAATTCCGTTGCTAGTATCCTCTAGTTTTGCAGTCAGCGTCCAAGAATGTGGCCATGACCATGATTTTGGTGTCGAGAGCTATGCCTTTGTCCTTCCATATTGTTTTGAGTTTTGCAAATGCTGCTGTGAACTGTGCAATTCTGGCTAGTTGGTTCCTTCATCTGAGACTATAGCTCTGAGGTATTTAAAAACTACTGATACTTGTCAGCTTTTCGCCGCCAATGTTGATGCCCCTTTAAAAGCTATTGGTCAAAATGTGTGTTTTTTCGGCATTGATATGCATACCATATAGTTGCAGAAGTCTTGTTTATGGGCATCACCAAGTCAGCTAATTTCTCTATTCCTGCCAGACCATCTATGTCGCCTGCAAAGCGCAAGTTAGTAATTCTTCTTCCTCCAATGCTTACAATACCTTCATAGCCCTAGAGAGCATATTCCATTATCCTTTCAAAGAAGATAGTGAAAAGTGTTGGTGAGAGTAGGCAGCCTTGTCTTACTCCAACTGTCCCCAATGCTGTTGTTGAAGTACACTGCACTAGTGGCCTGCTTGTAGTGGTTCTGGATTACTTTGATTATGCTTTGATTTGCACTGTACTTTTCTATTGTCTTGCCATGCGGAGTCATTAAAGACACGAAAAAGGTTCTGCTGGTGTTGAAGGTATTTCTCGCAGAGAGTGTCTACTTGGTAAAAAAAAAAGTACGCACCAAAATGCTTGTTTTTATAAAGTGTTTACAAAGACATTTACGAGTGAAGGAGTATTATTGAAAGCTGTTCACCCAAAAAAAGTGTACTTAAGTGCATAGAAAGGAAGGAACACGTACCTATATATAATACATATCTAGGTCTGTGTGCAGGAAGTATCATTTTGTACTATTAAACATTTGTCAGCTTTATGAAAACGAATTGGGATGCTACTGTGATAAAACATTTTTGAGAATATTTCACCTCGTCCGTTTCGATCGTGAAAAGAGTTTTACGTACATGGTAAGCCTAAAACTGAGTTTGTTTTGGTCCACCCTATGTGAAGTATGTGGAAGAATGAATGATGAGCCATTCAGTAAGCTAGATATAGTATACTCATCTAGGACTTAGACTTATAGAAACTTATACATAGATGAAGATCTAGCTTTAATAATATTCCATTTTCTTTGTACACACATTGTTCCAGCTAGTTCTATTTCCTATATTCTAAAGAAGAGAAAACAAACGAAATAAACATTCTTTTTTAAAAGCAAAGCTTATATAAGGTAAAGATGGCACAATTACTGCCATATCTTTCAATACTGCAAGATTTATCTCACATTTTCTATATAAAACAAAACTAATTAATTACCACTTATTATTTAACTAATTGGTTAATTTACTTGGATTGCTCATAAGCTGTCATCGACACTGAATAATTGTATAAAGTTTCAGCTTGATCCGAGAATGGGATATGGGGCAAATGGCTTGGTCAAGATTTGTACCAGACAGACAGAGTAAGTTGATATAAGCTTTGTAAAAAGCAGATTGTTTTTGTTAATTTAATGAAGTGTCCACACTGGCGAGCTACGCACTAATAAGCGTTAATGAAGGCTTAATAGAGTGAAAGTAAATAATCGTAGTTGAAATTAAATATTTGTATGCTGGGTTATTGAAACTGTTTTGAGATGAATGTAAACACACATACACAAAATAGCGTTTTGGGAAAATAAACGCGGCAGTGACGAAATACAAACAAAGGCTTAGTTTTTCCACGTCAACGGTAAGTTATAACAGATTCGACTTCATCTTCACCTATCTCTTGACCCTCTCTCTCCCTTTCCTCTCCAAGCTTTTGACTATATTTTCTCGTCCATTCTTTAAATGTTGTCTTCTTATTGCTTTCTCTGTCTGCCTTTCTTCTTTTTTCAGGCACTGCTCCCTGAAGGAAGGTCTATGCGAGCACCGAGACTCTCGTGATAGTGCCATACAGTTACATTTTTTTCGTTTTTTGACAGCAGTTAGCAGAACATTGTGGAGTCATTGTGATCCTGTTTCGATTTTCCTAATTTGTGGTAAGTATTCATCCAGCCTAACTGGGAGAATTAGTGACTAAAGGTTCAGTCAGCCAGCTAGGGCTTTGGCTTATAATATAAACTAATTCTGAAGGAAATGGCAATTCAAAGTTTTCCTACTTATTGTTGCTATCCTGAATTTTGTTTTAGCCTCAACATTCCTTCCTGAGATGACTCTCAAAGATAGTTTTATGAGAGCTACGCTGCTTATGAGAATAGCCGTGATAGTTGCCGTTGTTGCACAGGCATGCAGGTAATGATATAACGGATTATAACATGATATAACGGAATTAGGATGGTGTTTCGATAATGTGTATAGACAGTTCTGACACCACAGCATATACCAAAAGTGCTGGTGTAAACAAAATTAGAAACTTTGAGACTAACAAGGGGGACAACTTAAATGTAACGAAGAACGATCACTCGCGTAGAAGACCGTTATCCAGCATCACTCCCAACACAGGAAAGAAAACCAAGTCATGCTAGAGTTAGGTCAAAATGTATAATTGTGGGTCGATGATGACCACATTAGTCATTCAGGGGGCTGAGGGCTTTGCGCTGAGGTTTTGTGTCTCCTCGTGTGGCTGGTGAGACCTGTGTGACCTCGGATTGTTCGGCCGCACATTGAGAGTATTAGTCCATCTGAAGCTTGTGTCGTTTGTCTTAATTAGTTTCTCTTATTTTACGAACGCTGTTCTTTGTCTTCTGCAATTTTTGCGCCATTTTTCACAGCCTGACGCCATGATGCTCTATTAGGTCAAAATGGACAAAACCAATAGGCTGAAGAGAAACAGCGCTGTAAGGAGAAAGTAGACCGGGATACCTGTTGGTCTTTTAGTAAGCCCACCAATGTTTTGATAGGGTGTTGGGGAGTTATGGCTGAGGGGTCAAGCGCTTAGCTTCCGAAATGAGAGTGTCGAGTTCAAATCCGAATGAAGACTGATGTTTTGGACTTCATGACTTAATTAAATGCACCCTTAACTCCACTCAACATGCACCCTTAACTCCACTCAACATGCACCCTTAACTCCACTCAACTCTTATAGGTTCTTGTCATACGTAGGGAAAATAAAGTCCGTTGGTCATTGTGCTGGCCACACGACACCCTCATTAACAGTAGACCATAGACACAGTTGAGATTTACAACTGCCCCTACATGTCTCAAGGTCTGAAAGGTTGTTTTTTTTTTACTTTTATTTTCTGATAGGGTGTTTGAAAAACTGGAATGACTGTTATGATGTAATGGCCGAGTATGTTTACATAACATTTTCTTGACATTACACTCCAATAGTTGGGTCTCCTTTACAACCACGTCTTGGAGTAGAGGCTATTTTGATCCTCTAGAAGGGAGAAGCCTTCCTTACATAGGATTGTGGAGATCATGCAGCTATTCACCACCTAAATTTGCTAGTGGATGCAATTTTTTGGATGGCACACCTTCCGGTAAATAATATATAAAATATATTTTTTTTTTTTTTTAAAGATATGGACTGAGTTCTGCAAACTGTCGAAGGGTCGCCGGCTCTTGATTTATTCCTCAAGGTTGACCCCGAAACCTTTTCCATGCATGGCAGCAGAGGTCTGAATTTCCTTCTCCCAGGTGGGTAGCCAGCCATGGCTAAAGAGCCCCTCCTGCCTGAAGCTTACTGGTTTATGTGCCAGTTACTCGCCTTCACCACTTATGTGAAAACAGTTTCGCTGGACTCAATATCCACATGTGAAGGCCAGGAGATGGACTGGTTGTCAGAGGCTAATTGAGACGCATGCCTTTGGAAGCATTTTATAGGTAGTGGAGTGCTAATAGCCATTAACACTTCCGCAATAACAACCTTGAGATTTAAAGATGTAACCTATATAAAAGCATACAGTTTATATATAATAAAGTCTGGAATCTAAATTATCCAATGTATTTATAGAGTTTGATTCGCACTACACGAAAATAAACGTGAGAAAAAAGCACTATGTAGACTATAAAATGCCGACTAAAACTTAGATCTAACTAGGCCTACATGTGTATTAACAAAGATGTTGAGGCGTTAGCCGTCATTTTGTTAGGAAATCAAAAACAAAGTTTGAATAATAATAAGAAGATTACAGCCCCTTTGAAAACATGTACAAAGGCCACACCTCGGGCATACGGGAATAGTGTTGTAGGCCTATTTAGTTCTTTTTTTAAAACTGAAAATCAAAAGCTTTCTTTTGGCTTAAATTACGCCCGTATTTAGACTTGAAAAAGTCCTAAGCTATTTGAGATATGGGCTCTTTTTTAAGTCCAGATATTATATGTCAGTGCTAAATATTTCTAGGGGGTCATAAGCTATGACTTGTGTTGCCTATATGTCAGTGCTAAATATTTCTAGGGGCCATAAGCTATGACTTGTGTTGCCTATATGTCAGTGCTAAATATTTCTTGGGGGGCTATAGCTAAGCCTCTAATGCCTATGCCTTTAACGGCAATAGCTTCAATGCCTATGCCTTCAATTCCTATGCCTTTATCACAATGAACATATGACAATATTTAGTTTTATCTTTTAATGTCTTCAAGGAGTAACAAGAAAGATGTTCTGTAGTAACTCAACACTAAAAACAGAAAGTTGACTCCAATTGTTGGCGTAGGATCTCGAAAATTAAAATGTAACTTAAAGTACACAATCTACTAGATAAACAATAATTTTGAAAAATCATTTCACAGATATTGTCAATATAGTCATTCAGCAAGACTTTAAAAAAATGTTTTATCTTTTGGTCTTCAAATGCAGATGCTCTAGCTATGACTCAGGCATTTGGAATAGTGGGTTTTGTTGGCCTAAATCTGGGTTTTCTTCTTGTTGTTCTAAAAATATTCACGGATAAATTGAAAGGGAACTCGGAGTCACTTCTTATTGCGGGAATATCTATGATTGTATCAGGTAAGGATTGAAACTGTTCTTATTGGCGATTTTATTTTATTCTTATTGGCGATTTTAAAAGCACTAAGAAAAAAAAAGTTTCCCTTTCAGAGCTTGCGATCTATATGACAGATAATGTCAAAATCAACTGTTTCTTTGAACAATGTCAAGAAGCAGGGTATCATGTGGCCAGCACAACGGCCAACTGCTTTTACTTTCCCCAAAGTCAAGTAATCATTAGAGTTAGGTGGTCTCAGGGCACCCTAAAAATCCCAAAGTTCAAATCCCAGTGTTCACAGAGATTCGAACCCAGGACCCCAGGTTCGAAAACCAATATTTTTACTAATTGTTTTTGTTTAGCGCAATTTTATGCTTTTAGCTTTCTCAATGCGATATGATCCTGTCACTCATCTGGACCAGTTGGAAAGGAGGGGGGGGGGGGGGAACAAGGGACTATCTGAGTGATCACTTTTTAAATGCATTTATAAAAAAAAGGTGAACGACCTGAATTCGATCTCGCATGCTAAAGACTCTCAGCTTCATCAAGCCAGTGCACTAACCACCGTGTTAGGTAAACTATTATGAAAATAGGTTTTATAGTTCTCTACTTTTAGTTTTAAACTTTTCTCTCTACAAAGTATAAAGGGGACTAATTCATATTATACCACTTTATTAGTGAGTACAATTCCTTTCCCTTGTCTGCTATCCAAACAAAATAATTAATTACTAATAATGATAGTTAATTAACTAATTGGTTAAATTTCTTATTGATTATTGTTTAGCCAGGTAAAAGAAATAATTTTGCAAAATTTCAGCTTGATCTCAGGTTGGGTGTGGAAGAAATAATGTGTACAAACCTTTTACTAGATAATATTTGTATACAAAACACTTAAGCCTTGAGCAAACCCATGGCATAGATCAGGGGTGGCCAACCTTTTGGTTGCATGCGCTGATATATTTCCACTTCTGATTCAGACGCGCCACTTATAATTTTATAAGTTTCAGTCCTTTAAAGTATGGTCACTTGTACATATTTTTTTCTTTACACGTTTGTGTATACTAGAGGGTGGGGGGGGGGGTGTTAAGAACAAAAAATTATTTACTAAGTCTGTCTTATTATTTTATTTTATTATTTCTGTATGAGAAATGTCAATAAGTTTTGTGTTTATTCCACAGCGATCTCTTGGTTTTTGGCTTTCATCATCTTTTTAATAATGTACGCGCCGAGTTCATCCTTACTTGGCTATTCTTTTCTTCTAGCTGGATGTTCTTTCATTTTGGCTGCAGTAGCTGGAGTACTTGTGTTGTGTGCCCGCTCTTAGTAGAACCAGTGCACGCACATTTTGACTTTTGACGCTGGGACACAGATGTTGATGACGCAATTCACAGTTAGGACATTTGTAATTGTGTGCGAGATATACACACCGCCGGAGAGAGAGAGAAAGAGAGAGATAGAGAGAGAGAGAAATAATTTTTAAAAATAAAAGATTGGATATAGCAATGTTTAAATGTCCCCATATGTGTTAAAAGTTAAAATTACTGCAAGTGCTTTGAATAAATAGGAAATATTTTATTGATTAGAAATTTTTTTTTTTTAAAAATTTTTTTTTATTGTTAGTTGGCAAGGCTTTACAAACGTTACTGACAGAGGAAAGGGAAAAAAAATACATTTATCAAATTTAAAAAAAAGAGAATTAGAAAGAAAAAAGGGTGGGAGAGTGAGGAAGAAAGAGAGAGAGAGAGAGAGAGAGAGAGAGAGGAAGACAGAGAGAGAGAGCGAGAGAGTGAGAGTAAGGTTAAGATAGTTATAGAGATAAATTATAACATCTTGCCAAAAAATGTAAAAGAAAGCAGAATGAATCAATGGAACGAAGCAATGAAATGAAGATTCAGGTACATGTTTTCCTTACTAAGTTCCTGACTGTAACAATGTTTTCTTGTAGAAATCCTACCACTTTTTAAAAGATGGTTGCTTTCACCTATTTCCGTCAATTTTAAATAGTTTTAATCGTTCATCCGAAGGCAAATCTTATTCTGGTTACTATGGTTTTTATTGCGTGCATACTAAATAAATAATTAGTTATAATTTAATATATCACAGACGCAGCTCCAAAAAAAAAATAATTTATAAGATGACGTTGAATTTTTCATGACAATAATTATAGTTTTTATTCTATGTATTTTTTGAAATAAAATACACATTTTGTTTTCGTCCATTCAAGATTCATATTATATTATAACTTCATAAATATTTCTTAAAAAATATCTGTCTGGGTACTTATGTACACGTGTACGGTTTCATTCAATAAATATTGAATAAATTATAATTCTTGAAAACACACCCCGGGAGTAGAAATCCAATGATTCTCATCACTGGTCATTGACCTGCTTTGAAATGCTCGTTGAAGTTGTTTGTCTGTCCGTCTTTCTCTATCGAACGCTCACATTTCTACTGAACCGATCCCGTAATGTTTCTACATCTCTCTTTTTTACAATAAAAAACAAACTGCAAACAGTTTTAACATGATACGAAATATAAATCCAAGACATGCGGTGAGAAATCTAATAATAAATAAATAAGTTAAAGCTTTCTGTTAGAGTTTGAGACGGTGGTCGAGACGATGGCGCATTTATTCAGAACAAAGTCTTGTCCGAGAGCAAGCTGTCTACTCAGCAGATAATAATAAAACCTTCTTGAGGAGTCGATGGACTGTAAATTACAGCTAACAATAGATGGTATTATATTGCACCAAGCTAATAGAAGAAAGAGACATTTACACATGTGTTACATCGACTACAAAAAAGCATTCGATTCAGTTCCGCATGATTGGCTATTAAAAACCCTGGATATTCATAGAATCAACCCAAGAATCAAACAACCATTGAAAGTCTGTATGAATAATTGGAAGATAAATCTGCACCTTAATCGTGATAAACTAGGTTCTGTGCTCATAAGAAGAGGTATATACCAGGGTGACTCACTATCTCCACTCTGGTTCTGCCTAGCGATTAATCCTCTATCAACATTACTCCAAGACTCTACAAACGGTTTTAGGGTTGACACTAAATGTACAAAATGTGTGTCCCACTTATTATACATGGATGATCTAAAGCTATATGCAGAAACCGAGCAAAAATTACACACCTTAATCAAAACGGTAAAATGCTTTAGTGACGATATCTGTACGTCTTTTGGCCTGGCTAAGTGGGGCATCATAGGCATTAAAAAGGGCAAGGCAACGAACACCAACATTGAATTTGAAGGCATCGAGGAATTGAACTCTGCCTCTCTTTATAAATATCTTGGAATAAACCAGAATGCCAAGATAAACCATAAGAAATTAAAAGAGGACTTTCTTAGGAAATATAAGCAAAGAGTTAATAAAATCCTCAACGCCAAACAGTCTGGCAGTAATCTCATCACTGCAATAAACAGCTGGGCCGTCCCAGTGCTCCTTTACACGTTTGGTGTGATCAAATGGACTGACACCGACCTACATGACATTGACAGACTCACTAGAAAATTACTAACCAAATTTCGATGCCTACACCCCAAGTCCTCCACCATAAGGTTATACTTGCTCAGGAAGGATGGGGGTCGTGGATTGCAGAACATCTTCAAATTGTGTAAGATGCAAGTTTAAAAAATACGATCAAAACTGCTCGCCTCCAGCAACCAATTAGTCTCCTTTCTACGCAAATATGACACCGAAGCAACCCCTATGAACCTACACAATGCTGATGTCAATGTCGGTTTGGACGACGTAGGGCATGAGATTCGCCAATGGGAAGAAAAAACACTCCATGGAAAATTTCCCGCTTTATTACATGGGGACAACATCGACAAGGCTGCCTCCTTAACATGGCTCAAAGCAGGTCATCTCTACCCTGAAACAGAAGGCTTTGTTACAGCAATACAGGACAGAGTAATCAGGACAAAAAATTACGAGAAGCATATCCTGAAACTCAATGTTGTCGACAAATGCCGAAAATGTGAAAATGTGGGTGAGTCGATTGAACACATTATGGCAGGATGTCCAGCCCTATCAGAATCAGCCTACCTGGGTCGCCATAACCAAGTTGCAAAGTTAATACACCAACACCTGGCTTTGACGTACAATTTGATCGGTAAGAACACTCCTCCTTATTATAAATACTCTCCACAAGAGGTTCTCGAGTCTACTGAACATCTGCTGTACTGGGATAGGCCTATTCTGACCGACAAAACGGTAGATTTCAATCGCGCGGACCTGCTGTTCACCGAAAAAAAAAACAAAAAAACCGCTACCAATATCGATATCGCCGTACCACTGTCTCATAATTGAAAAAAAACAACTGAGATAGAAAAACAAAGAAAATATGGAAACCTAGGCTTGGAGGTTAAGCGTCTATGGAAATCGTCCAAAATAACAATATACCCCATTGTTATATCAACCGAGGGGATAATAACAACTGACCTCACAGACACCTTCAAGGCCCTTAACATTCCTAGGAACATTCTCGTTGCCTGTCTGAGGGCGGTACTGCTGCAGACCTGCCACATCACCAGAAAATTCCTCAGTGGAAACTGTTAAAGGGACTACGATGAATTTTGTTTCTCTTTAGCGAAACTCGACCCTGACAGCGCCAGAGAATGACTACTCGTTCATTTCTAATATAATAATAATAATAATAAAAATAATAATAATCTTTTATTGTCCGTACGGAAATTTGTCTTACAATTTGTGCATTACACTAAACAAAAAAAAACCCATTATAATTTAGAACTATAACAAACCAAAATGTACATTCACACCAGAGTCACTCACAATTTACATGCGAAAAGTTTAGATCAGATTGTTTTTATTTAAAGATTTGATTGCCAGGGGAACAAAAGAGTGTTTGTGTCTGTTTGTCTTTGCTATCGGTGTCTTGTATCTCTTTTGTGATGGTAAAATCACAAAATCCTGACCCAAAGGGTGATTTTTTATTTCTAGAATATTTTTAGCTTTCTTATAGATGTTGAATTCACTCATTTTAGAATTCTTTTCAAGAATTTAAACAAAATAATATTTTACATTATCATTAGAACTGCCCAAAGGAAGGGACACTATTATATGTTTCTAAATGTTTTTAGTCATCTACCCGGTTACCTAACTTGATGTCAGTTGTACATCTAAGGAAGCAATAGACTAGGGTCGTTATAAAATTTAATACCAGTAGAGACAATGCTGCTCTCTGTTACGTCTATAAACACAAGAAAAAAAGAAAAAAAAACTTAAAAAAAGATTATATTAAGCGCTAGTTGTATCCGTTTTTTGGATCAGTCATAGAATTAAATTCGTAATAAATATTGACTAACAATAATAAATCTTGGCTTTCAAAATAATTTTACCAATAATTTCTGTTTAGCACAATTTTATGCCTTTAGGCTGAGCTTTCTCAATAAGGTATGATCCTACCATTTTCTATTGGGAATGGCGTAAAGCAGGGCTGTATACTTGCTCCTACCTCTCTTCGCTATCCACTTTGGTGTAATGCTGCGTCAAATGAGGCAGCGATTGCACAAAAGCCATCTACATCAGGTTTCGTTCGGACGGCAATGTGTTCAATCTTCGACGTTTGCTATCCCATACAAAAAACAAAGGAGATGGTCATAACGGAGCTTCTCTATGCCGATGATTGCGCCCTGCTAGCTCGCAATGAACATTATCTCCAGAACGCGGTCAACGAATTTGCATACGCTGCCGCTTCTTTCCATTTATCTATAAACCTCGGGAAAACAGAAGTCATGTTCCAGAAATCACCCAATAAAACCTACTCAGCCCCAAAGATCACCGTAAACGGACAGCCCTTTAATGTAGTAGGAGAAGGGGGTATCTGGGAGAAGGTTTTCCGTGCTACCTTCTTTAGGCGTTCAGTAAACACAACTCTGCTCGAGTCGGGTGTCGAATCTCGAGCCCCCTTCACGGGTAGCCAAGCCAAGCCAAGTTCAAGCGCACTTAGCCAATCGACCACGATTCCCACCATCGGAAGGTAAGTACAGAAAAAGGTGGAGTGATTGAGATTTGAGAGAGAAGTGAAAAAACCAAAGAAGAAGCCAGGAACACTGCAGAAAAGGAAAAGAAAAACAAGAAGAGACATTATAAAGGGAATTGTAAGATATGAGAGAAAGGAAGAAGTAAGTAGTGATGTTCACTTTCTCTCGTTTCTACTTTTCACACTATCCACTGTCACCCAACGGAATTACCTATCCACTGTCACCCAACGGAATTACCTATCCACTGTCACCCAACGGAATCACCTATCCCCAATATCCAACGGAATCACCTATTCCCTATATCCAACGAAATCACCTATCTCCTGCCACCCAACGGAATCACCTATCCACTGTTATCCAACGGAATCACCTATCCCCTATATCCAACGGAATCACCTATCCCCTATATCCAACGGAATCCCCTATCCCCTATATCCAACGGAATCACCTATTCCCTATAACAACCGCTTCTTTCCATTTATCTATAAACCTCGGGAAAACAGAAGTCATGTTCCAGAAATCACCCAATAAAACCTACTCAGCCCCAAAGATCACCGTAAACGGACAGCCCTTTAACGTAGTAGGGGAAGGGGGTATCTGGGAGAAGGTTTTCCGTGCTACCTTTAGGCGCTCAGTAAACACAACTCTGCTCGAGTCGGGTGTCGAATCTCGAGCCCCCTTCACAGGTAGCCAAGTTCAAGCGCACTTAGCCAATTGGACAGTTTCGTAACAATGTTAACCTTAATTGTTGTGTAAACCGGGAACTTGTGTTGTTGGCAATGTAATCTCTTCTACTGAATAGAACAAATAGTGGCAAAATATGTAGGCGTAGCTACGGGAAATATTGCATTGCTCCAAGACCAGCCTTATTATTATTAAATAGTTAAGGTAAATAAAGAGAACATTGGCATTTACTCTAGACAAGTGGAAAGCAAAATGATCTTTCTTAGAAGGCATAAAAAGGCAGTTTAGTTTTGCGATAGGGCAACTATAAATCAGTTTAGTTTTGCGATAGGGCAACTATAAATCAGTTTAGTTTTGCGATAGGGCAACTATAAATCAGTTTAGTTTTGCGAGAGGGCAACTATAAATCAGTTTAGTTTTGCGATAGGGCAACTATAAATCAGTTTAGTTTTGCGATAGGGCAACTATAAATCAGTTTAGTTTTGCGATAGGGCAACTATAAATCAGTTTAGTTTTGCGATAGGGCAACTATAAATCAGTTTAGTTTTGCGATAGGGCAACTATAAATCAGTTTAGTTTTGCGATAGGGCAACTATAAATCAGTTTAGTTTTGCGATAGGGCAACTATAAATCAGTTTAGTCTTTGGCAACGTGACACCATCTTAACTTCAGACTTTGTACCTATCCCTTAGTCTATTGGACCGTTGGGACTCGTCGACCGTCTTTCTCCTCTCTGTCTTTTGCCTTAGTTAGAAGCTCTTTCAATGGCAGGCCCGTCCATTCTTTTACGTTGTCCTCCCATCGCGTTCTCTGTCTACTTTTTTTTCCTGGTACTGTTCCCTGAAGGAAGGTCTTTGAGAGCCCCAAAGATCTTGTAATATGGTCATAGATTTGTAGCTTGCGTTTTCTTACGATAGTTAGCAGGTCGTCAGGGGTTCCAATCGCTGCAGTAACCCTGTCTCTAATCTCTTGGTTTGTGATGCGGTCTTTGAACGTGATACCTAGATCCTTCTGTGGCATCTCAATTCCATTGCTAGGATCTAGCTCTGCAGTCAGCGTCCAAGACTCACAAGCATATAAAAGTCTGGCCATGAACAGAGAGCGCATCCGTCTGATTTTGGTGCCGAGGGCTAAGCCTTTGTCTTTTCATATTATTTTAAGTTGTGAAAGGACTGCTGTGGACTGTGCTATTCGGGTCAATAGTTCGGGTTTCGTTCCCTCATCTGAGACAATAGCTCCGAGGTATTTGAAGCTGCTAACACTAGTCAGCTTTTCGCCTCCAATACTGATGCCTCTTTTAAAGCCCTGTTGGCTATTGGTCATAATTTTTTTTCGGCACTTATTTGCATGCCATATGCTGCGGAAGTCTTGTCAATGCGCATTACCAAGTCAGCTAGTTCTTCTGTCCCTGCTAGGCCATCAATATCATCTGCGAAGCGCAAGTTAGTAATTCTTCTTCCTCCAATGCTTCCAGTACCTTCATAGCCCTCGAGAGCATCTTCCATTGTCCTTTCAAGGAAGATATTGAAAAGTGTTGGTGAAAGTAGGCAGCCTTGTCTTACTCTAGCTGTGGTTTTGAACCAGTCCCAAATATTATTGTTAAAGTACGCCGCACTGGTGGCCTTCTTGTAGAGGTTCTGGATAAATTTAATTATGTTTTTATTAATGTTGTATTTTCCATTGTCGCCCAAAGTGCCCCATGCCAAACTCAATCGAAAGCTTTCTTGAAATAAAAAAGACATGGAAAAGATTCTCTTGGTGTTGGAGATATTTTTCACAGAGTATTCTGAGGTTTAGGATTTGTTCTGTTGTGCTGCGACCTTGTCTAAAACCCGCCTGTTCTTCTGATAGATTTTGTCTGCTATATTTTTAACAGCACTTTGCTGGTATGGCTTATGAGGCTGATGGTGCGATAGTTTTGACAGAGTTGTAAATTGCCTTTCTTTGGAAGGGTGATGATGAGTGATTGAGTCCAGGGTTTGGGCCGTTCTCATGACTGTCAGATCTTGTTGCAATTCGTACAAAGTGCGTTTATCATTGTTTCTCCTCCCTCCAACTCCTGTCGATTTTCTTTTTTCAGGGCTTTTACTGCTGATGCCACTTCCGAGCGAAGAATTGGATAGTCTTCTATGTTGGATACTGCCGGGACACTTCTGACTTTACATCTCACAATACTATTACTCCCACTTCGAGTAAACTGTGGACTAAAATTAGACTAGACTCTTTACGCAGATATAACTCTGAACCACAGCTATCGTTTTTAGCCATTATAGCCAAGTGGTAGCCAAAATAGAGCAATGTACAAAGCTGTCTGAATTCAAAAGTCATCAATCTTGACAGCTGAGAAAGTGTCTTTAGGCTCAGGTAAAGGGAAATAACTGTCAACGCCTTCTCCTTTCTCACAACATAGCGGGCTGTTTACAATGTGGGAGAACATATCTGTCATTCTGTCAGTATCTGTCAATATCTGTCAATATCTATCTATCTATCTGTCTATCTATCTATCTATCTATCTATCTATCTATCTATCTATCTATCTATCTATCTATCTATCTATCTATCTATCTATCTATCTATCTATCTATCTATCTATCTATCTATCTATCTATCTATCTATCTATCTATCTATCTATCTATCTATCATTGAAGAGAGGGTTAAGGACCCTCTTAGTGATATGTCGCATTTAGATTTTGTGTTGTCCGTCTGTCAGTCTCATTTAGATCTCCATGGAGATTGTGATTCTACCATTGCTTGGTTAGTAATCATACAAAGTACCTTGGTTTACTAAAAGCCAATCTTTTGTTTTTGAAATTAATTGTGAGTGTAACAGCTACCTATGGTCTTTCTTTAAATTTTGCGTTTATAAACTAAATTTACATATTGTATTCACATATTGCTTTCTTTTAAAAAAAAATTAATAGTCAAGTAGCACGCAAGTGATACTTATTTCGCATTTGATTGTGTTCTAGATAAATAAAATGAATTTGAATAATCCGCCCACGAGTTTCTGTGCAACACGAACTCCCTATACTATGTAGATAATCAATGGCATTGCTCAATTTAGTCGCTTAGAATAACGGATGCATAGGCAAAGTAATTTGAGATGGTAAGGAAACGGGGCAAATTTATTTTTAAATCTATGAAACTACCCACACCTCTCACCGCTCCGAATTCTATGAAAATAATAAATATCTTTTAGAATGGAAATCTAATCAGGACGTAGCCGAACTACAACATTCACACCCAAACACAATTCACTCATACCACACCACACACTTCAAAGAAACAAACACATACTCAATATTGATATACACACACCACACAAATCTATCACATAAACAATATAATCATCACACACATGTATCACTTAAATTACACAATCATTACTTAAATGTATCACTAAAACAACCGAATCATCACACAGATGTATCACATGTATAGCACAATCATCACACATGTGTATCGCAAATACAGCACAATCTTCACACAAGTGTATCACATATACAGCACAATCATCACACAAATATATCAAATATACTGCACAATCTTCACAAAAGTTTATCACATATACAGCACAATCATCACACAAGTGTATCAGATATACAGCACATTCGTCACACAAATGTATCACATAAACAGCACATTCGTCACACAAATGTATCACATATAAAGCACAATCATCACACAAATGTATCACATATACATCACAATCATTACAAAATGCATAACACAAACGCCACACACTCCTACCACACAAAAGTCCACTCCCATCTTCAATCAAATATCTCACACACCTCACAATTGTACACACACCACAGACACATAATACACACATAAACAGCAAGCCTATTTCAATCAACTTTTTAAAATGAAATAAAACTTGAAGCCAGAGAAGACGTAAACAAAAATGAACGCAGCGAAGCGCGACCTCCATCACCGTCACACCAAACAGAGATACCTACTCCAGTCACACTCACATATATCACATAGAACCATACACACAGACACAGACACACACACACACACGTACTAAAGCAACGCGCTGAAGCAAATACATAACATTCCAAACCTACTTTTGATTAGAAACTGTTTGCCTTGAAAGCTAAGGTTCAGACTTATCTTATAAGTTGCAGACGTTCCTTACAAAAAAAAAGTAAAGATTAACGTCCTACGTATCCATGTGTAAATCTATTCGTGCTTGTTCATTAGAGACTTTAACTCTGATAAGGCATAAGCTGACTCAGACATTTCGATCTATGCTCTGGTGGCCAAGTAGCACTTATACGAATTAGTCCTAACAAATGTATATACCTATAGGTTGTAGCTCACATTTGAGGGCTAAAAGTTTCGCTTATGAAATTTGTTTCGAGTCTATATTTCTAAAGCGGATGATGATTTGAAGCTACTTCTTGGCCTTACATTTGGTTCAAGTGTGCTTGAGATTTGCACGTGGGTCGCTCCTGAATGTCCGTGTGATGCTATTTCCCTGTTAATAAATTATTGATTTTAAAAATATAATAGAAAATAATAACCTTAAACTCTTTTAGATGTTGTCTCGACGGCAATCACCAGCTTATATTTTGTGAATCATTTTTATAGTACAATTGAAGCCTCATCTTTATAGGCCTAGTGATAGCGTGTTGAATCTTAAGATTGGGGTTCAAGTTCAAACCTTATGAAGACTGGTATTATGAACTTGGTGATTTTAGGTTGCCTAATGCAGAATGGGTGAGTTTCCACCGTATGCTCGGCCATCAGACTCGCCTCAAACCTTGCCGTTTTGGAATAAACCATCGGTAATGTAACAAATTTACATTTGGAAGTAAGCTACCATAGGCCTAGAGTTCTAACAGTCTTCGACTCAACTCTTTCGACAATTAAAAGGAAAAAAAAAGTCAAGTGTAACGTTGCATATGTTACAGTCTGTTATAAAACTTTTAAATATGTCCTATTATTTATATATTACAGATGTTCCTTGAAAAGTGAAAATAATTTCGGCTCACATAGCAGGCGATTCATTTTTTTAAACTGTCTTCGCCAATACATAACATCAACGTTGTCCTGGACCTTTTGTCTATTTGTAAGTGCTCGCACTGTCAATCTTCTTCAACACTAGGATTGTACATTGATTGCTCCATCCAATTTGACGTCTTTTATTTCTGAGTCACAAAAACACACACTATATTTGGGTCAAGAAAACAATACAGAGAGATATACACAAATACGCCCTAAATTCTCTCCCCCTCCCGTCTACATTCTTGCTTTGTGTATCCTCCCCTACCTAGTCTAGCCAACTCTCACCAGGCGTGGCCTTGTGTATTATTATAAATTATTCAAATTTCTGCAGCAGAAGACAGAGCACGGCCTCGGTAAGTTGTCTCAGTCATCGCTTGATCAACAGACACCCAATAAAGACTTATAGATCCTAAGTGTTTTTGAGAAATGCTATTAAGTTATTTGTTTTAGTCATCAAGAAAACAGAGTGTACATTTGATTGTTTCTTTATTTCCATCAAGGGATGTGTTGACTCCAACCTAAAGCTCACCAAAACGTGTTTTCGTTGTTTTTTGAAGAATTGAAAAGATATAAGAAGTTTTGAGTTCCTAGTTTGATACAGGTGTGTATGCAACCTGTTTGGTAAGTTTCACATAATCAGCATGCTTATACAAACTGTTCTAAAAGTTTTGTTTCAAAGTGTTTTTTTTTATGTACACAGTCACTAGTACATAAATACATTCTATTTTGATCCTTAAGGAATTGGTAAGACACAGATCCACTAGTCATTACAAACTATACATTCAAGCTTTGAATATTCTAGCGAGAAATTTTCCAACGTAAAAATGTTGAAATTTTATTTGCCTTGTAGAGTAGATAGAGCGATAGTGCTTTCTTGTACTTCACAATAACACTCTGGGGTCTGTTGTGTCTGAGGAGTGGATTGTGACATTAGGCTACATTATTGCCACCGATGTTCAGTACTAGACCATTGTTCTTCTCTATAACCAAGGCGAATGTAGCTTATCATTACTTGGATGTGCTCATCATAGTCATCTGTGCTTATCATATAAGTCTGTGCTTATCGTATACATCTGTGCTTATCATATAAATCTGTGCTTAAACTACATACATGTGCTAAGCATTACTAAAAAGTCCTTATTATACTTAACTTTGCTTATTATTTTAAGTTGTACTTGTTATAATAATAACTACTTAGCATACTTATTCTTGCTAGTTAATTTAAAATGCGCTTATGATACTTACCTTTGCTTATCATAATAAAGTGTGTTTTTCATACTAATTTATGCCTATCATACTTATCTGTGCTTACGATTTCAATATAATATCAATATCAATATAATATCAATTTATAATACAAATGTGTATTTATCATATACATATCTGCTTATCATTCTTATCGAATAAGATTTCGCTTATCATACTTATCTGTTTTTATCATATTAATAGGCACTTATTATGCTGCTTATCAAACTTATCTGTGCTTATCTTACTAACTATTTCTTAACTTACCTTCCGCATTTTTAATACTCATCTGTGCTTATCATACTAATGTGTGTATATCATTCTTACCTGGGCTAAACATACTAAATACTGTGTCGTCATACATATCTATTTATACTTATCTTACTTATCCTACTTATTGTACTTATCTTCTGTATATGCCACACAATAAATTTGTGAATTTTTGTTTTCTTTGATTCATAGCTATGTTGGGGGGGGGGGGGTTAATACTTAAGGCGTAGGCAAAGTCTACAGACTATTAGATTATATTAGATCGCTAGCGGATTCAGAACTTTGGAGTAGGGGGGGGGGGCGATTTTTTTCCAAACCCTAACCCTAACGCCCAGTGAACCCTAACCCTTTGCATAAACGTGCGAACAGCATATATCCATAAATAATAAAGGCCAGTCATGTTGAGGCCTTTCTCATGCAAGCTTGGGGGGGGGGGGGGATCTGGGGGAACGCTGTAAGCCAAAAGCGTTTTCTTGCATTTTTCACTGCAGAAAGGCTCCTCCCGAAATCTACATCTCATTATTCATCCTATTAAAAAAGGACCTTTTGAATAATGTTTTACTTGAAAACATATTCTAATATGAATTTGTAGTCCTTTAATGCAAATAAAACCGATTTGTTCCTTGAACAGATAAGATACACCACATATTTAGATTAGGGCTTTTAGGATCGCCGCCGAAAAAAATTATTCGAAAAATAATATTTTAAAAAAAAAGCACATTTGTGATACATTTTGTTCAATAGGCATGTTTGTAACTTAATGAAGTGGACCAATTAGATTCTACTCTACTTTTTTTTGCATTTTTAGGATTAAAACATAAATTATAGTTTTAGTCCCAAATTTATTTAACTAGAAAAATAGCAGATTTAGTAAAGGTTAGAAAAAGGCGACTAGGAAAAGAATATTTGGGTTCAGAACTCATCTTAATAGTTACTCTTATACTGAAAAAATTCGTATGAATTATAAATTTTCCAAAGCAAACTCTGTCTTAAGATTATTACGATAAATTCATGTGAAATTACATGTTTTCGTCTGGAAAGGGGAGGGGGATGTAGAGTGAAAAAGCCAAATCCTCGCTTTTTAAAAACAATTTTTGCAAATGATTGCATTTGACATTAAATAATAGGGGCTGGGCGACTCGATATAAGAATTTCATTTATATCATATATAAATTATATTAGTGATAGATTTTTTTAATATTTAGTAATTTCTTAACCATAATACAAAAAGAAAAAGTATTGGTTTGTCCGATGGGCGGAAGGCGATTGCATGTATTGCCCCTCCCGCCTGGTATAACCCTTTTTAATTTTATATTTACTTATCATAAAATTTGAGATTAGAGTGTGGTACGATAAATATACAAATGGGTTCACACATCAATACGTAGCTTATATAAGATAGATATTGAACTAATTTTGTTCACCAATTATGATTATAGGAACCCCCCCCCCCCCCCCAAATTCCACTCAGAGGGCTAGAGTGGGGAGGGCCGTAGATGCAATCGACCCCCCCCCCCCCTTTACCTTACCGAATCAGCCAAGATATCAGATGTGGAGCGGCATAATATAAAATCTATATATTAATTTAACTAATTTTGTTCACAAACTATGATTTCTCCATAAAAGTTGGAGCGCCCCCCCCTCCCAAACTCACAGGGTTTAGGTGGGAAGGGCAGTAGAGGTATTCGCCCCCCCCCCCACACACACAATTGGCCAACAGGGAATGACATAATGTAAAGATAGGTTAAAACACCAATAACACGTTTTAATCATATAGATATTTAATTGATTCTGTTAACAAGCTGTGATGCCATCGCCCCATCCTGACCCACCAAAGTGGCCAACATACTAGAGGGGAGGGGCGAAATAATCTAAAAATAGGTTGAAATATAAATAATTACTATATTTTTAAAATAAGTAATAAATTCGTAGAATTCTATGCTAAAATTAGTCCACCTCGGGTGGGGTGGGGTCGGTCGAGTCGCCCCCCCCCCTGGATCCGCCAGTGGATTAGATTAGATTAGTTTGTCATTTTAGCTCTCGTGTTTATGTTTGTAATGCTATAACAGCGCATTCAGCCTACATTTTGTTTGTTAACAGCCCTATATAAATTATTATTATTATTATTGTTATTATTATTATTGAAATACATCCAATTGACCTAATCTTTTCAGAGGACCGAAGTATTTAAAAAAATAAACTGCATTGAAATAAAAAAATAGGGTAAAACATTTATTGTTAACAGGCATTTAGAGACATGGATTAATTGAAAAACAAAACAAAACCCACTGTCAAATATTTTAGAATTGAGAATGACAAGAGAAACTATAAATTACAGAAATAGAGAGTTTATTTTTTAGAAATAGAAAAACTTAAACACTCCCAACATCTAAATTGTCGTTAAGTAAATTGTCTTTTGCCCCAATACCACTTATGGCGTAATCAAGTAGAGTGACACTGACCTACATAACGTAGACAGAAAGAACGAAGTTAACTTGATGTTGCTGTCTGCACTCTTGTCCTCGACAATACGTTTGTACCCTATCTATATATAGGTCTGTATTGTAAACTATCTTTACATAGGTCTGTGGGTTGTACCCTATCTATATATAGGTCTGTTTTGTAAACTATCTTTACATAGGTCTGTGGGTTGTACCCTATCTATATATAGGTCTGTATTGTAAACTATCTTTACATAGGTCTGTGGGTTGTACCCTATCTATATATAGGTCTGTATTGTAAACTATCTTTACATAGGTCTGTGGGTTGTACCCTATCTATATATAGGTCTGCATTGTACCCTATGTTTACACATGTCTGTTTTTGTACCCTATCTATTTATAATAGGTCTGTAATATACCCTATGTTTACATATGTCTGTGTTTCGTACCCTATCTATAAATAGGTTTGTGAGTTGCTACCTATCTTAATAGGCTACTTACCTACCCATGAATTGCGGAGGTTGAGGGTTAAAGAAGATTTACAAATAGCTAAAGAAACCTACACGTTAAAGAATAAAGTCCCACAATCTGCTTCCAGCGAGAGGATAAACATTTTTTTTTCTTCGACAACTAGGATTCAGAATTCGACAGTTCGGACTTTACTTTTGAATGTTGAATTCCGTGATAAATCTACAATATTGATTTCTTACATACTGTATGACTTGGTAAAAAAGAATCGTGAGACTTTAACATTCGGTTAAGTTCAGAAGGAAATCGCCATTATCCAGTTGATCGTTGGAAAGGCTTTTATCCAACGAACAAGCTTGGACCGGGAGCTTTTCAACCGAGACTTGAACCAGACTTTGAGGCCCCTAAAAGGTCGCAAACTTTGTACACCCTTGCATCTTGGTCTACTATTCAAGCTGCTTTTTTTTTTGTTGAGGAAACAAATTACAATATCTATTTGCCTGTTATAACATAAAAAAAAAGGAAAAAGAAATGAGACTCCACAGTTGAAGATTTCGCGACTATGGAAGCTGAAGAAAGCAACAATAGACTGTGATAATCTCTGTTGAATAATGGATGGGGTTTGGGACAGTTAGGGGTTGATAAGATTTTCAACGCAATTAAGCAAGTAGATATAAATACGCATACACATATCGAAAGTTGGAAAAGAATCTATTTTGCAAGTTCATATAAATATATGCATACTTAGGTGCACTGACTATTGACATATAAAAGAAAAATTAGGAACTCTACCCCTGGGTATGATGGGATATTCATGTGTACACTAAACAAAACATGCGACAAAGCGTTCTAAAGGTCGCTTATAGTTTTTGAAATCTGAACATCACAGGAAGTAAAAAGGAAATAAATATTTGAATGGCCACCTTCCCACCGAAGGATAAAAAAAAGAAAGAGATACTTTTTAAAATTTAATTGATGAATTCCTTTAAGATAATAAAAAAAGCTATTTAACCTACTCTAGTAAAATTTGCACATTTGTCACCTCCCTTTTACAGTTTTATCGCAATAAATTCTATATATAGATCTAGATTTAGCTATTATTGCTTCAGGGAAAACATACCGACCCTGAAATTTTAAAGTTCTTTTTTCTATTTGTATCGGCCAACTTTGTTCTACGTTCTTAAGCTGGAACAAACAAAAGAAAGAAATATTGATCGTATGTAGAAAGCGTATTGCATTACTTATGTGATTACCTTTGGACGTTTGTCTCTTGAGAGATATGAGACGCGGTGTTTGATTGGTAATGCAATTGACTTACAAACCGAGGGTCCCGTGTTCGAATCCAGGTGAACTGGGATTTTTAATTTTGGGATCTTTAGAGCGCCCCAGAGTCAACCAGCTCTACTGACATTAATGGGGGGATAAGTAAAGGCGGTTGGTCGTTGTGCTGGCCACTAGACATCCTCGTTTAAAGTGGACCATAAAAAATAGATAACCTTTACAACATCTGCCCTATAGATCACAAGGTCTGACAAAGGAACCTTATTCTATTTTTACTCTTTAAAGAAATCAACACCATTTTTGTTCAATTTTGACGAAGCTTTTATTAGAGAATTGGGAAATATTTAAAACTTGTTTGTAAAATGTTTTACATGTTTCGGATGTTTCTTCAGAGTTGAAGATAGCTTACTTCCTAGTCCAAACCTCCCGCAGGACGACAGGGGATGGGAGCGGGCAGGATTTGTACCCTCGACCAACGATAAATCCGAACGACAGTCCAGCGCGCAAACCGTAAGACCAGGCAGCCACCCAACTTTCCCCAACACACAGTTTGAAGTGGGTTTCTTCATTCAAAAAAAGAAAAAGGTTTTACTTCGTTGGATTGACTATATTGCCGCTATACCAAACTTTGTGTATAAACATGATCAAGGCCGAATATCTCTGCTAGTAAACAATTCTATGCCAATAATATCCTTTTTCTTCAATCACCATCACCCTTTGATCGCCCATTTGAATCAATGAAACACTCAGAGTATTTTAGTTGGAGAAATTGTTGTGATATTTAACTTTTTTCTTCTTAGTTATATACGATTGTAGGCGAGACCTTTATTTGTATACGTAGGACATTAGGAACTGACGTGGGTCTATTTTGTGTCACATGACATGTAGATACAGGTAAACAAATGGATCTAAGATACTGTCTTGATTATACGCTAGTTTCTCATACACAACAAAACCTAACCCCTCCAAAAAAAAAAAAACAACTTTAAAAATGTTTTCTTTTATGGATGGATACGCTGAGCTTTAAAAATAGTCCTCGCATTTTTTATGTGCTATGTTGTGTGTGTATGCGTGTGTGTGTGTGTAGGCGTGCATCAAGATTGATTGTCGGTCTTGTGTCTGTGTTTTTGTAAGAACTTGTCACATTCCATTCCATCTACGAGCTATTTAAGAATGTGTTTAAAAACCTAGCCTAGATATTTCAAGGCTCTATATGCATACTATTCCCTTACGATATATATGTCCGTTGATAAAACACCTGGATCTACCTCTAAATTGTTAATGCTAATGTTAATTTTTGATTTAATTTTTTTTATGTGACCTAATTAATAAGAGAAGTCAATGAAATAAGAGATTGACAATTAAGTCTTACATTTTATTATGTCAAGGTCATTTCTCGTCTCCAGAGTAGTCTGTTACATTTAATGTCTAAGTTCATAGTCTGCTCGTTTCAATACTATAACATAACTTAGACATAAAAAACAACAACTAACAAATACTAAAACATAGCTTAGATATAACTTAGACTTAACTTAGACATAACTTAGACGTAACTTAGAAATAACTTAGACATAACGTAGACATAACTTAGACATAACTTAGACATAAAAAAAAACAAACAACAACCAACAAATACCTAAAATGAAATAAAATTATAGCACATACAAAAACATGTCAAAAAAAAAATTGTCAATTCATAAGAAGATAAGCTCGTATGAACAGCATACAACTGAGAGTTTATCGTCTGCTAAGACAGCTCTTGTTTATGTGTGTGTATGTTGTTTGTGTCAAGATGACGATCAAAATAGCTAGTAAGCATGTTCAGATCTACATTGCATTTTTTAAAAGCTTATATTAACTCTGTCTGTCTGTCTGTCTGTCTGTCAGGATTCTTGTACACGTTTTCCCCTCTCTTTCCATTCTCGAATCCAAGTACAACTTTGTACAACTACTCACGTGAATCCATTAAAAAAACAACAACCAATAAGTTAATTGATTTGTGGTTATTAATTTATTTTATTTTATATAAAAAGGGAAAATACATATAGCAGCATTGAGAGAAAACACAGTAATTTAGCGGTTCTTTCCCTCATATAAGCTTTTTTAAAAAAAAGTATTTCTATTATTTTGCACAATGATATGTTATTAAGCAAGTGAGAAGAATGGGGTTTGTGTGAGTGTGTGCGTGCCTGTGTATGTGTATGTATGTAGAGAAAGATAGAAATTAACATTCCAGCATGTGTCTATTTATTGCTAGGTTATTATTACAAGGATGGGTATAAGAGATGGACTCGCCTCTTCAAGAATCTTAGTCAAACTTGCATTGGTTATTGTCTTTGTGGCTGAAGTCTGCAAGTAAGTGTCTAAAAGAAGTACACAAGGTAATTAAGAAGTACACAAGTTAATTAAGAAGTACACAAGATATAGATTTTCATATTTCAGCTTATCTACCAACCTAACTCCCTACTTTCGCATCTACCTGTATACAGAAGTGGGAGACCTGGTCGTGGAGAAGATTCTACCCCCCCCCCCCCCCCCCAACTGTCTTGTAGGCCTAGGCTGGGACGTAATGTTCTTCATTTTCGAAACCTGTTATACAAACTATAGCGCTTGGCTTCCAAACCGAGAAGTTCGAATTTATGTGAAGACATGGAATTCTAAACTTCGGGATTTTTAGTACGCTCTGTGTCCACTAATCTCTAATGGGAACCTGACACACGCTCTGTGTCCACTAATCTCTAATGGGAACCTGACACACGCTCTGTGTCCACTAGTCTCTAATGGGAACCTGACACACGCTCTGTGTCCACTAATCTCTAATGGGAACCTGACACACGCTCTGTGTCCACTAATCTCTAATGGGAACCTGACACACGCTCTGTGTCCACTAATCTCTAATGGGAACCTGACACACGCTCTGTGTCCACTAATCTCTAATGGAACCTGACACATGCTGGGGAAGGTAAATGCAGTTAGTCGTTGTGATGGCCACTTGAAAACCTTGTTAGCCGTTGGCCATCGAAACATTGAGCTTTTACATCACCTGCTCACATAGATCGCAAGATTTGAAAGACATATTTTTATTATTTGTTTTATATTTAAATAAATACACATATTCAAAACTAGATTCTCAGCCTGCTCTAAATTGTAACCATTTCATTGAAAATATTTTCTTTTCCAACAGCTGGATTGCTTTTTGCACGACATCTTGGTATGTAGAAGGCATAAATCATTTTGGACTATGGAGGCGTTGTTCTTCATCAATTATCACCGGTGGCTGCAGTCAGTTGGATGGCGTGGCCGATGGTATTTCAGCTTGACATTTCTGTTTAGTTGATATTCATTTTGTTTTTATTAAAGTGAATATTGTCTGGACGAAACGAACCTGGAAAAAAAAGGGAGGGGATGGGGGAATTCCAAGAAATACATTCGATAGGTTAATTCCAGTGCTTGTTATCTGCATGTTTCTATTGGCTGATGAGTTCTGATGTAACATTAGCGTGAAAATGATGTAGTGGATAATAAGTGGGTGAGCGGCGAATGAAAGTCAGTTGAAGCTAGAGGCGGGAGACAGAACCACGTGTGTGTTTCTCGTATGGCGAAGGCAGAATTTCAAGTGAGTTGAAGTTTAGTTTGATTACAAAGCTTATATCAACTCACTCGGACTATCTGTCTATTAAAAAAGTTGTACAAGTAATTACTCCCACTCCTTTTTAGAATCAAGCTGAAATTTTGCACATTTATTCATTGGAGTAGACAATGCACGGATCAATAAAAAAAATTAAATAATTACTGATTATTAATTATTTTGTTCATACCAACAAGGGAAATTTATCCTTCAGTGTTCGCAGATATGTTCAAATATGTCAGGTTTGGTCCCTTTATATCAGGCATGTCAAACACGGCGTTCGGGGGCCGCATGCGGCCCGCGACCACCTTGCATGCGGCCCGCTTGGCCACCTCAAAAATTGTTAAAATAATGTTAAACTATTACGCTGGAAAATAAAAGATGACAAGCTACTTAAATTGAAAAATAGCATTTGTTAAACTGAACAACGATATTGAATCAGCAGTGAAAGCCAGCTACATTTTTCAAACTTATTAGCAAGCCATAGCCAATCATTTAGTGAAAGGGATTTAATGAAGGAGTGTATCGTTAAAGCTGCCGAAGTAATTTGTCCAGAAAAGGTGAATGTATTCAAAGAAATAGCGTTAACTAGGAACACTGTGGCAGATAGAATAAATGACATGTCAATCAGCTCGCATGAACAATTAAAGAACAAAATAGATTTTGAATTATTTTCATTGGCTCTCGATGAGTCAAATGATGTAACGTGAGTAGCACAGTTGGCTATAATCATAAGGGCTGTGACAGGAATTTTGAGATACATCAGGAGCTACTTGAGCTTTGTTCTATGCATAACACCACAACAAGCGAGAATGGTATTGAGAAATAACAGGTGATATTGCAGCACAATTTACCTTTGGTAAAGCTAGCTAGTCTAACAACGGATGGCGCACTAACCATTATGAAATGGTTTTGATGCAAAGCTACTTGCAAAAATAAGTGAGACTAATGCTAATTTTAAATTTGCTCATTTTCAGTGCATCATTCATCAAGAAACATAACGCACAAAGCCATTACAATTCCAACATGTCATAAGACTGGTTTCAGTCACTATCAAGTTTATTCGTGGCGCACTAACCATTATGAAATGGTTTTGATGCAAAGCTACTTGCAAAAATAAGTGAGACTAATGCTAATTTTAAATTTGCTCATTTTCAGTGCATCATTCATCAAGAAACATAACGCACAAAGCCATTACAATTCCAACATGTCATAAGACTGGTTTCAGTCACTATCAAGTTTATTCGTGCCCGTGGCTTTAATCATTGACAATTTTCAATGTTTCTGAATGACATTGGACAAGAATTTGCTGGCTCTACTGTCATAAAGAATTGAAGAGATTTGTTGTACTGCGTGAAGAAATTGTATTGTTTCTGAACATGAAAGGTGAACCGGTTGAACATTTCCATAGTGACGAATGGGTTCAGGATTTGGCATTTGCAATTGATCTCACTGGTCACCTGCAAGACTTGAATTCGAAACTTCAAAGTAAAGACAAAATAGTCACAACTGCGTGTAATCATGTGAAGTGCTTTCAAGCGAAATTAAGACTGTGGATAAATGAAATATGAAGAGAAAACCTTGTTCACTTCGCAACGTGTCAGGAACTAAAAAGACTAAATACGACTACAACATTTGGTAAATATGTCTTACACCTGGAATCGTTAGTAGATGCTTTCAATGACCGTTTTCATGACTTCGTTTCATACGAGCAAGAATTTTCGTTGTTTTTTAACCACTTTCATTTGCTTCTAAAAATGCTGCTGGTAACTAGAGCTGATAGAATTGTAGTCAAATTCTTTGTTGAAAGCGAAGTATAAAGAAGTGGGTGCGCCAAAATTTAGTTATTTACCTAAACGGTACGTTGAATGGCAGAAATTTGCAGACAGAATTCTAGCTATTTTTTGCAAGCACTGATCTCTGTGAGCAGTTCTTTTCTATAATGAAAGCCACAAATCACCTCAACGTTCGAGATTATCGGATCAAAATTTGTCGTCAGTGATGATAGTGTCAGTGGCAAACAAACTTCCATCCGATATTAATAAACGTGTATCCCAGGAAGATGTCAAGCATCACGACAAGGAAAAAAATGCGCAATAATTTTTAATTACCAAACTGCACTACAAACTTAGCTAACTAAGGGACAGATATGCCATTAATTATTGTATTCTATTGTATTGTTTCTAATTTACATAAAACTAGTACGCAGTTTTGCAACGGAATTTTGGCTGCGGCCCCTCAGGCCATAGTAAGTGTTTTATGCGGCCCATACACCTTATCGACGTTCTCGGATCAAGTTGAAACTTTAAACAACTATTTATTATACCTAACGAAATATGAATCAATCAAATATTAAATAATTAGTCAATTAATAATTTGTAATTAATTATTATCTTCGATATCGAATAAGGAAAATAACTCTTACATTTTTTAGCGATACAGTTGTAAATGCGGAGTGATAGATTAACGTTGTGTTTTTTTTAAACAGAAATTTGTTTATTATGTTTGTGTTTGATCGTCCAACATTTTGTGTTTCTACTTAGACCTTCAGTGAGGTGGAAAACTTCGGTTATAGAGATGTGATGTGGCTGTTTGTATAAAAATGTTTAAGAGCTTTAAAGATGATTTGGGTGTAACTAGACATTGGTAATGTGACTAGAGAAGGACAGTGTAACTAGACATCAGGGCCGGTGCTAACAATCGCGAGGTCTATGAGGATAGCGCGGGGACTAGTCTGGCTAGGGATAAGCATAATGTCAAAATTTTAAGATATTGTATTAGAAAATACATTCGTCTTTGCAATAAATTTTTATTAAATGAAAGCTCACAATGCCGTCCTTATTTAATGGCACCCCAAAATGAAGATTTTGTCTATTTTTCAGTAGATTTTTATGTGTTTTCAAATGATTTAAATAATTTTAGATTTCCTCGGAACCCCTGTTATTATTTATAATTTATAATTGGTGTACTTTGCGCGGAGCCTATCAAAGTGCGGGGCCACAGCGAGCGCATAGGTTGCAGTGGTCTAAGGCCGGCCATGCTAGACATTGGTACTGTGAGAAGAATTCTAACTATGTGAATAAATTTTCATGTTATTTCTTTTCTTCCAGATAAAATGGAGGCTGTTCAAGCTTTTGCAATCTTTGGCTTCATGTCCCTTAACGTTGGCTTCTTGCTTATTCTTCTCTTTATGTTCTATGGAAGCTGTCGACTCAATTCTGAGGTGTCCATGGCATCGGGGATATTTCTATTGTTCTCAAGTAGGATATTACATTTGTTTTGGTTTCACAAAATAAGAATTCAGACATTTGTGGTATTTACCCCCAAAAAACATAAAAAAAAAGAAACAACTAAAAGTCTGTTTGTTACTTATTATTTAATTAATACCGCCCTTAACTTTGCTACATTACTATTTAATTATTGCCTTTCTGTTTGTTCTGTTTCACTACAGCTGCATCATGGATTATTTCCGTCGCAATCTATGGTGACCATTTCAAAGACAACATCGAGCGTTTGGATTTCTCCTTCGGGCTGGCAGTAGTTGCATTGGGCTTGTCTCTGATTGGTGGAATCTGCATGCTGATCGGAGGTCGAGGTCACAGTACTACAGTGACTCAGTGAGAAAGAGAAGACGACTCTGACATTTTCCAAAAATAAACAAACGGTTAACATAGAGAACAAAGAATTCCGTTGCTGGAGCTCGAAGTTGTCAATGACTGACATTTTACTTTTATATTTTACATTTAGTAGCAATTACTTGTATTTGAAGGCATCAATGTTGTTTTTTTTACTTGTTTGACATGTATTTGTACAGTTCTAATATTACCACAATTACATTTAGGATGCATTCCTACACTTTCGAGTGTCAAAATATTTTTTATTGGTCATACAATTAGTACAAAACATAATATAGTTGATAGGTCACGGGGTTTTGGACTTCATAAGTATGGGTCAATAAAATCATAAATAGATCATAATCATGCTTATTGGGCCGAATCCCCGTCTATAACCTTGGCCCCCAAACAGGGCCGGGCCTACAGGTTGCGGGCCCTATGCGAAACGGATTGTGCGGGGCCTAATTTGGGTTGTGATAAGGATAATAAGTGAAAATTTTGTAGATTTTGTATTAGAAAATAAATTCGTCTTTGCATTTTATTCATTCTTTACTAAGTACAAAATCACTGTCAATTTAACATTACGAGCCATCTACAGTAGATAGAAGTTGTCCAACAAAAAGCCGATAAACATTCAGATCTGCCTTTTAGATTTACTATCGACTAGCAAAATATCGCTTTTGTTTTTTGTTATATAAGAGGTCCAGATAGATTTAGATGTACATTTGTATGCCAGTGACTATTGAAGTAAATTAAGTCTTTGAACTTCTTGGTTTGGTTCAATTCGCCTTATTGTTATTGCCGACAATGCCTTTTTTTATTCGCGAGTAGGATTGGACGTTTTCCATATTGAATGTCACATCGAAATGACAATTTTGTCTGTTTTAAGATTTGCATCAGTTTTCAGAAGATTTTAATAATCTCAGGACATTTTCATGACTTTTTCTTATATTTTATAATTTCAGGAGATATCCAGGAACCCTTTAATAATAAGTTAAAATGGTTTAATTTAATAATTTACACCTAGAATTCGCATCGCGCGGGGCCTATGAAAGTCCGGGGCCCTCTGCGGCCCCATAGTTTGCAGTGACCTAAGACCGGCCCTGCCCCCCCCCCCCCCCCCCCCCCAAATATTGGCCCGAGACAGGCGAATCTTACTGATGTTTGGTCCACTGGAGACCAATCTCAGAATGTGTAGAGTTTCAGTTCCTAAAGTCTGACATAAAGAAACACAACCTAAAGTTGTTCAGTTTCTGCTTATCGTTTATTTTTCTTTTACAGAGTTTACTTTTTAAAAATGGTTTGTTCTATTTCAACTATTACAACTGAACTGTGCTGTACATCCACTGACCTACACAATAGCATCTTGACTAAATATTTGAGTGAGCTATAGATGCAAAGTCTTAGTTCTAAGGTGATAATCATCACGTGACTAGGAAGTCCTATCTATCACATGACTCACTGGACTAGAGATACTTCATCATGTACACACTTTGGTCTTAGAGTGTCAATAAAATAGTTTAAACCAAGTCTTATGTTTTTTTGTTGTATTTTGTTTTGTTTACTAGTTTAACATGAACTATAAATACACACGATCCATAAAGATTGAATCCAATGAATCCTTTTCCACTAGGTCATGTGGCCAATGCTGTAACTACAGAGTTAAATCTCTATGTATGTAGGTATGTATGTATGTAAGTATGTATGTATGTATGTATGCATGTAAGTATGCATGCATGTAAGTATGTATGTATGCATGTAAGTATGCATGCATGTATCTCTCTCTCTCTCTCTATTTATCTATCTATCTATCTATCTATCTATCTATCTATCTATCTATCTATCTATCTATCTATCTATCTATCTATCTAATCTATCTATCTAACTAACTAACTAATTTCAAACTGGCTTTGATTACAATGTATATTATGGCAATATTAATATTACCAGCTGGCCTACTTGTACGGACCAGTATTCTGACGTATTAACACACAATTGAAAAGATAGGAAAACAAAGGTTGATTATTGCAGATATTGATGACAAAAGCATGACTTTAAAATAGTGAGATCCTGGGTTCGAAACTTTGTAAAGACTATTTCAAAACATTTGACATTTGTAGAAGGTAAAATCCAAGCCATTGGTCTTCATAAATATGCACATCGAGTAATATATAATTCTCTTTTTGGAGGTTCCTGCAAAACCCAGCAAGGTTTCTGATCAGAACATCATTGGGTCTAACTTCTGTCATAATAAATTCCGCAATAGCAAGATAAAAACGCCAACGAACGAACTTTGGATTAAGCACATTGTGAGTAGGAAGTATCCTCCAAACTTTCTTCCTTGGAACAACATGCTCAGGACTTAGGCTGGAACTTCAGAGTTTGTTGAATCTCTTTTCCTTAAGGCTTTTAGCCTATGGCTGGGGGTCACTCTGTTCAGAATCAATCAGTCGCGACTTCACAAAGAAAGATTATTACGTACTATTCAAACATTTCTTGCAGGAACTGGCGGCCGGCAGGATTCGAACCCGGAACTTTCCAAACTGTATACCCATAGCACTTTTTAATTACTCAGAAAGTGTTACAATAATAAACTAAGACTGACTCAACGGGTGCGGTCCTCAGCAATATTGCCAGCTCTTCTCAATCTGTTATCACAAAACATTTATTTTATTATCTGTATTAACTTTGCTAGTTACTTAAATACACAATGAAAAACCATTCCTCGGATCTCAGAAGTCCAACAAGCTTTACAGCCTCTACCCCGTTGACCTTTACCCAGTTGACCTTTACACCATAAACATTTACATCGTTGACCTTTACCCCGTAGATCTTTACCCCATTGAACATTACCCCCTAGACCTTTACCCCGTTGACCTTTACCCCCTAGACCTTTACACCGTTGACCATTAACTCCTAGACCTTTACCCCGTTGACAATTATCCCCTAGACCTTTACACCGTTGACCTTTAACCCCTAGACCTTTACCCCGTTGACCATTACTTCCTAGACCTTTACCCCGTTGACCATTACTCCCTAGACCTTTACCCCGTTGACCTTTACCCCATAGACCTTTACCCCGTTGACCATTACTCCCTAGACCTTTACCCCGTTGACCATTACTCCATCTAGCCTTTATGAAAGAGATAGCAACACAATTTTTGAACCTTTCAAGCTAGTTTACAAACAAAAAGGTCTTCAGCTATTATTAAAACTATTAAGAGGTAGGCAAGGCTTTCAACTCCATAACGTTAACATGTTACATCTCAAGAGACTCTTAGCACAAGTTAGTACAAAATGTTGACAGTGACTCTACGTTCAAATGTTTGTTCATAAGCGTAAGAGATAAGATTCCTTAGGGGAGTTTGTACAAAGCTTACATCAACTCCCCCCCTCTACCTGGTAGATGTTTTGAGAAAGTGACTTCTCCCACTCTCCAATCTCCAATCAAGTACACACTTATTGACGATGACAATCAATAAAAAAATTAACTAATTTATTTATGAATTAGTTGTAATTAATTAATCTTTTTTTTTTATATAGACAGGGCACTAGCCAAGAGAAGATGAGCCTAGTGTATAATATCTGTAATATCAGGTCGTCGACTAAAAAGTTGAAACTAACAATAGTTAACTATAACAAGCAAAATCATTTTTTAAAAACCAAAGCTAATCAAAGGGGGAAACTCTGCATTTAAAACTATGTATCTCATTAATGTATTAGTTATTTCCTTTGGGAAAATAGAACACCACCAACACAACCACTAACACAACCACTACGACAACCACAACCACTAACACAACCACTACCACAACCACAACCACTACCACAACCACAACCACTACCACTACCACAACCACAACCACTACCACAACAACTACCACAACAACTACCACTACCACAACCACTACCACTACCACAACCACAACAACTACCACTACCACAACCACTACCACTACCACAACCACTACCACAACCACTACCACTACCACAACCACTACCACTAACGCAACCAAAAGAACTACCACAACAACTACCACAACCACTACCACTAACACAACCACTACGACAACCACAACCACTAACACAACCACTACCACAACCACAACCACTACCACAACCACAACCACAACCACTAACACAACCACTAACACAACCACAACCACTACCACAACCACAACCACTACCACAACCACAACCACTACCACAACAACTACCACAACAACTACCACTACCACAACCACTACCACTACCACAACCACAACAACTACCACAACAACTACCACTACCACAACCACTACCACTACCACAACCACTACCACAACCACTACCACTACCACTACCACAACCACTACCACTAACGCAACCACAACAACTACCACAACAACTACCACAACCACTACCACTACCACAACCACTACCACAACCACAACAACTACCACAACCACTACCACAACCACAACAACTACCACAACCACTACCACAACCACAACAACTACCACAACCACTACCACAACCACAACAACTACCACAACCACTACCACTACCACAACCACAACCACAACCACAACAACTACCACTACCACTACCACAACCACTACCACTAACGCAACCACAACAACTACCACAACCACTACCACAACCACTACCACTACCACAACCACTACCACAACCACAACAACTACCACAACCACTACCACAACCACAACAACTACCACAACCACTACCACAACCACAACAACTACCACAACCACTACCACAACCACAACAACTACCACAACCACTACCACTACCACAACCACAACCACAACCACAACAACTACCACAACCACTACCAAAACCACAACCACTACCACTACCACAACCACTACCACAACCACAACCACAACCACTACCACAACCACTACCACAACCACAACAACTACCACAACCACTACCACAACCACAACCACTACCACAACCACAACCATCACTACCACTACCACAACCACAACCACAACCATCACTACCACTACCACTACCACTCTTTGCTGTATACGTTGAAACTTGTGCTACATTTCTACTTCTTTATCTACTTTTTTAAGCCTGTCTACTTTTTATACCTTTTTTTTTACTTTTCTACTTTGCTCTTTCAACCCTTTCTAGTTTTGTACTTCCCCTAGATAGATATATCTCGCTCTCTCTCTCTTTATATATATATATAGTAGAAAAAAGGGTGAAAGTGCAACGGCCCTTGGTGATAGATGGATAACCTGTGACCGCAGCCGTGTAGCAAGGATTGGCCTCTTTAGTCGCACAAGAAGCTGTAAAGGGAAAAGATAAACTCCCGAAACGTAAAATGCCACAAACATATATGAATATATATGTGTGTGTGTATGTATGCAAATGTACACATTAAACATATGCAGCAAAACAAAGCCACACAAAGCTAAAAGTGTGGTCAATGTGTGGTCGATGTGTGGTCGACTGAAAGATTGTATGATAAAATAAAAAAATTTGCTAGAAATAAATCTAGAAAATATATTGATTATCTTTCGTGTTTAAATGTTAAGTACTATCATATTCTCTGCACAAGTTTCGACATTTCCTTTCCAAAAAAAGAGTTAATTTGAGACTTGGATGCCCTAGGCTGCTGCCTAGTTTGCAAAGACCTAAGACCGGCCCTGACACACACACATTCTTAAGGGACATACTTGACAAATGGAGAGAAAAAAAATAACCGAAAAACTCGCAGAAATGACTCAGAAACAGAAATCTGTAGAAGTGCGATTGAAAAACAAAAAAGCACGGAAATCGACTTCATCTTCATTGTATTGAGCATCATGGGAAGGAAACAAACGCGTAGACCACAAAATACAAAAGGCTCTTCGTTATCTCCTTGTTACTGGACAGTGGCCTGTGTTCTGGCGCCATGCTTTTGTTTTCTTTTCAGTAATGCTGGCGGTAAGATTATATCCTGGTCACTGCGACCTACCCTCTGCTGCACTTCTGTCCATTCCTGGTGACAATTTTAAAATAAACTAGTGTAACATTTACGTGACTTAAGTGGTCTGAGTTACAACAATATTTTCATTAAGATTGGTTGTAGGCTACGCGCAGTAACAGCTTAGATTGCATAGACAGTTTTGTTTGGGATAGGAGGATTTTTTTCCTTTGTTTTAAAAACTTCGTCAGGATATTGAGCAGGTTAACAATTAAGTTAAATTTATCTATCTATCTATCTATCTATCTATCTATCTATCTATCTATCTATCTATCTTTCTATCTATCTATCTATCTATATGTCTGTCTGTCTATCTATCTATCTATCTATCTATCTATCTATCTATCTATCTATCTATCTATCTATCTATATGTCTGTCTGTCTATGTATGTATGTATCTATCTATCTATCTATCTATCTATCTATCTATCTATCTATCTATATGTCTGTCTGTCTGTCTGTCTGTCTGTCTATCTATCTATCTATCTATCTATCTATCTATCTATCTATCTATCTATCTATCTATCTATCTATCTATATGTCTGTCTATCTATCTATCTATCTATCTATCTATCTATCTATCTATCTATCTATCTATATGTCTGTCTGTCTGTCTGTCTGTCTATCTATCTATCTATCTATATGTCTGTCTATCTATCTATCTATCTATCTATCTATCTATCTATCTATCTATCTATCTATCTATCTATCTATCTATATGTCTGTCTGTCTGCCTGTCTATCTATCTATCTATCTATCTATCTATCTATCTATCTATCTATCTATCTATCTATCTATATGTCTGTCTATCTATCTATCTATCTATCTATCTATCTATCTATCTATCTATATGTCTGTCTGTCTGCCTGTCTATCTATCTATCTATCTATCTATCTATCTATCTATCTATCTATCTATCTATCTATCTATCTATCTATATGTCTGTCTGTCTATCTATCTATCTATCTATCTATCTATCTATCTATATGTCTGTCTGTCTGTCTGTCTATCTATCTATCTATCTATCTATCTATCTATCTATCTATCTATCTATCTATATGTCTGTCTGTCTGTCTGTCTATCTATGTATCTATCTATCTATCTATCTATCTATCTATATGTCTGTCTATCTATCTATCTATCTATCTATCTATCTATCTATCTATATGTCTGTCTGTCTGTCTATCTATCTATCTATCTATCTATCTATTACTATTACAGTAGTTAGTACTTAACTCTTTCTCTCCTAATTGACGATACCAGCGTTGATTTGACCTCATTAAGTAAAATTAATGTTTGATTTAATAAACTTTATTTTGTGCTTTATAAAAAGAGCCTGCATTCTCCTTTATTCTATACCAAATAAAACATTTTCTGATAAAAAACGACAAAACTATTGAAGCTTAATACTAACATGGTATTAAAATAGTAATGAGCAAAATGAAAAATTCCCTCAAAAAACTTATAGAGATAATTACGGAGAGAAAGAGTTAAAAACTTGTAGTGTAGTTAAAATCTGATGTGAATGTTGGCTCTCTCCTTGTTGCAATTAGATCTATTTATATAACTGTTGCTTTGTTTTCTATAAGTATTACGAGTCATTGCCATCTAGTCCTATTATCACTATGTTTACTAATATCACTTTTCCTTGGTAGATCAAATCCTATTTTATTAGCACAACTCTCTAAACTTGTAAAAGTTTGTTAAGTCTTGGAATGCTTAAAACGTGTCCATGTAGACTGTGATACTTTGAACCTAACATTATTAGGTTATAGAATGTCTTATTGAACAACGTAATCACTTCCCCAGAGTTCTCTTCTTGTTAATACTAGTTATATGTGAGTTATAGCCCTTAGTCATTGTTAGTTATGTGTCCTATGTTTGGAACAAGCAATTCTGCCCAAGATAGCGTCGTGTGATGAATGAATAAAAGTGTACGGGCCAACTTCTACATTAGTTGCATGGATTCTTCAATTCTAATTAACAATTCTTTTAGTCAATAAATAAATAAATAAATAAATAAATAAATAAATAAATAAATAAATAAATAAATAAATAAATAAATAAATAAATAAATAAATAAATTAGTTTTATTTGGGAAGAAACGAAAGTTAGGTCTAGAATAGAGAGATATTGTGTGTGTGTATAGTTGCCACAGTAGAGTTTACAGTCGTACAGAAAAAAAGTTGGGCGATATTAAGCTTAGACTTTAGTGTGACCAACTGTTAGTGAAGGTGTAGCATGGGCAGCACAAGAGCCGCATTTTCAATCGGGAAATCTCAGATACACTAGAACTTAGTAGACTCAGCTTTTCAATGCAAAAGACAGAGAAAAAGTAAAAGAAAAAAGTAAAAGTTGGGATCTAGGAAAAAAGTAAAAGTTGGGTTCTAGAAAACAAGTAAACGTTGGGATCTAGGAAAAAAGTAAAAGTTGGGATCTAGAAAACAAGTAAACGTTGGGATCTAGGAAAAAAGTAAAAGTTGGGATCTAGAAAACAAGTAAAAGTTGGGATCTAGGAAAAAGGTAAAAGTTGGGATCTAGAAAACAAGTAAAAGTTGGGATCTAGAAAACAAGTAAAAGTTGGGATCTAGAAAACAAGTAAAAGTTGGGATCTAGGAAAAAGGTAAAAGTTGGGATCTAGGAAAAAAGTAAAAGTTGGGATCTAGGAAACAAGTAAAAGTTGGGATCTAGGAAAAAAGTAAAAGTTGGGATCTAGGACAAAAGTAAAAGTTGGGATCTAGGACAAAAGTAAAAGTTGGGATCTAGGACAAAAGTAAAAGTTGGGATCTAGGAAAAAAGTAAAAGTTGGGATCTAGAAAACAAGTAAAAGTTGGGATCTAGGAAAGAAGTAAAAGTTGGGATCTAGGACAAAAGTAAAAGTTGGGATCTAGGAAACAAGTAAAAGTTGGGATCTAGGAAAGAAGTAAAGGTTGGGATCTAATCTGATCTGATGTTTCTACTTTAATGAATTGTGTGTACACACCCACCAAACAATATTAGTGTCCTCACTGTTGGCTGTTTACTTGTTAAGCTACTACAAACTCTGCAGACACCCACATTTCCGAGTGGCACCATTTAATATTTAAAAAAATATTATCAATTTTTTTTATTGCTCATCTTGCAGAACACTTCTTACTATGGATATACCAAACAGTTTTAAGGCAGCCAGACCTCTGGTCAAAGTTGTAGTCATCCTACTTGTAATAGCCCAAGTATGCAAGTAAGAATTTGTTTTATTCTTATGACAAATAAGTGTTGTCTTAAAGATGTCCATTAGCAAATAAAAAAAAATATTTGATTCACATGATAAACGATATTTGTTTTTTAAAACTAATAGACTCTGCCCATTTATTTTCCCAAGTTTATGAGTGTACGTGTGTCGACATGCTTGCTGTTGACAAAGAAGGGTAAAGCTTATTCAGATCTTGTGATTCATGGGGGCAGATGGTATAAAGCTCATCGGTTTCTATGGCCGATAGTTAACGAGGGTGCCGTGTGGATAGCACAACGACCAATCGCCTTTTATTCCTCAACCCAAAATTCTGAAGTTCCAAATCCCTGTCTTCAACCAGATTCAAACACGAACCCTCTCGGTTTAGACGCAAAGCGCTTTACCCACGGTTACAACTTCCCTATGCTGACAGAGCAGGCTACCCACTAACCCTAATAATGTCGAGATCCAATATTATTAACTAAATATCAATACATTTTGCAATAGTGACCAAATTTCTGATGTAAAGAAGATGTTAGTTTTTAACTCTAGACCAGGGGTGGGCAACCTTTTTGTATCGAGGGCCGTATTAAGAAAATTTTGGGAATGGGGGCCGCAGATAAATATATTTAAGTACTTACAACTTTGAAAATACGCTAACTGTGTATAATGTCTTTTAATTCATATTTATACCGTTACGGTTTTATACATTCACTTTTCATTTTTCACACTTCCAATTAAGGAATTACAACATATTTTACGATTAAAAAAAAATAGCTATTGTCTTTTTCTGTCACAACATTTCACCACAAATACAAGTTTGTATAAAATGTGAAGTATTTAACTTTTTACACTAGTGCGTAACGTTTCCGAACAGTGAAACAAGCTTACTGGTTGTTATCCTTGTGACTGCTGTGAAATTACAGTCAATCAGGATCGACCTGTGATTACACTTGCTTAGTTTCCACAAACATTACATGTTCACATATTTATTTGTACCCAAATAATGTGAACGTTTAGCAGCCAAAGCTTTTTAAGTGTGGCATTCTAAAGCTCCTGCGGTAGAAATGACTGGAACTTCTCTTTCAGTTCCTAATTTGCTTGGAGTTGTGTCTCCTGGAGCTGATGGTATTGAAAACTGGTTCTTGACATCTTAACATTTGCTTTTATAAATGACACAATTAAAGAATCTAAATAAGTCTTGTACTCTCACACATTTCACTAGATATAGTTTCTCTAACTTACAAGGGATACACATTTGGGACCAAAAGAAAATCCGCTGCTGATGACAAAAGTAGACGGCGAGAAGAGAATCTAAATCGACCTCCTTAGAACAATGGTTATGCCTACGATAGTTGAGATAAAATATGTAGGTCACCGCTGGGTCTGCGTAACCAAGGGAGGAACTGCTTTTACTGGCTTGTCTTGAGAAATAGGAAAGCTTTGTTTAAAAGGATGGAATATGCACTACATTTCAGCCATCGGAATACTTTGTCTCTATATCTTCAAGTACTTTTCAGAACTGCTTATGGTTAACTCCCTTACACTGATTATTTAAATAAGCATCGTTTTCGTGTATTTACTATGTTGAAATTTTATTCATCTTTGTGCAAACTTTCCTGTTTAAAGTTTATGGTTGGGATATTCTTAATTTAAAAAAAATGTTTTTCTCAATCAAAGATCGATCTCCATCGGTTGTTAAACTTGCAACCTGAGACTGAGTGTATTGAAGTATAGCCAATGAGAATAATCTTCTGAGTGTATTGAAGTATAGCCAATGAGAATAATCTTCGTTTACTTGAAACTTTTTATAATTAGACAGTTACAATAATTTTTAGAGAATATTTAGAAATATTTTAATATATTTGCATTTGTATATGTGTGTACTGTGGTCCAACCTAATTTCTGTAGGTGTTCGGGGGCCGTATAAAACACTCTGGCGGTCGCATGTGGCCCGCGGGACGTAATTCGCCCACCCCTGCTCTAGACAATAGCATGCTGAATTAATTAACATTTAAAAATAGCATAGTAAACTGCTTTGATCATATCTCTATCTCTCTTTCTCCCTCCCTCTCTCTTTCTCTGTCCCTCTCTCTTTCTGTCTCTCGTATTCACACTTAAACTTTCATTCTCTCTGCATCACAGTCTCTCTCTCTCTCTCTCTTCATCAGTTGGTTGGCTTTCTGCACAACTTCCTGGTACGTACATCTAGACAATAATGCTTACATTGGACTGTGGCGATCATGTAGTTTGACCTATTGCAACCCACGTGACGGTATACCTGTGGGTGAGTACATTGAGTATTAATTTGTAAAGAGAAGTTTACTTTGGTAAATGTACAAGACTAAACTGTCGAAACTTTGGTAGCCATGAAAAATATTTTGTATTGCTTCATAATATCCATATATGGATTAATATATATACTCAAAGAAATCTCCTTATAGACACAATTCTAAACAGTCTTCTTACTTTTAGAGAATTTGATTTCTAAGATTTGCGGGTGTGTATGTGGTAGAATGTTTCGATTGGCCACGTTTGGATTTTCATTTAACAGAAGCTGGATGTCTTCAAAGAAGTTCTACGTGGAAACCATCCGCAGTGTTAGCCAACCCTTATGTCAACAATTCCTTTCCATTTCCTATGTTAACCAACCCTTATGTCACGTATTGTCAACGTATTGTCAACCCTAACTTGTTACAACTATCATGAATGTTACCCGTACCCTGTGGCTCACTGGGAATATTCAATAAAATGAAGGTGTCAATGACATGACATCATGACTTCTTATTCGAGACGATGTAATTGTTCCTATTGATTTGATGAGCATACTTTCAATACATCTTGATAACTGTTACTCTGTCCTCCAGCCCTTCAGGCGACCATAATTTGTTAATTTGTTTGCCTTCCTCAAAACACAATTCTAAAGTACAATAAATAGGTTTTTTTATAGACCATTAAGAACTATATACACATCTCTACAGCCTTTGTCATGGCGGTGCAGGCGTTCGCCATCTTTGGATTCGTATCCATGAACATCAGCTTCTGGCTAGTCTTGTTGTATACATTAAGCACTAAGTACAGACTGAGTTCTCCGACCTACAGGCTGGCTGCAGGGCTCTTACTTTGTGCCGGTAAGTTTTTTTTTCTTTTGTTAGTGGATACTAGCAAGTCTATTCTTGCTCTAGCGATAGTCGGATGGGATTTTATTCAGAGCAAATAAACTGACTGGCCGGGATTCGAAACCTTGTATTATCTGTCAAATTGCTAATCTGTTAAGTCTTTATGATAAGATTAATTAATGGGGGGGGGGGGATAAGAAGAATAAATACACGTGCTTTTAGCTTGTTTTTCAACAATATTGTACGGAGTTGTACGATTAATTAGGGAAGATAACAACTAAAATTGTGAATGCTTTTTCTGAGCCGTGCTCTCTGTTGCCGCGAAAGTTACGTGAGGTAACTCTAGTCCGACTTACAGAAAAAAAGAGTTATCTTTCGATGACTTTATCATGGTGTGCCACATGGTTGGGCCATGAAGAGAATTATATATAGAGACTAGCCATATGTTACCCGCAGCCCGCGGGTCTTGATTTGCGTATCACTGTCGACATAGTCACTGAGAGTGTTTTATAAACAATTAAACTAAATAATAATGTTATAAGTAGAGCGAATGCGTAAATGTAAAAATAGTATGAGTGGAGCTATCAAAATAGCTAATCGACCTAAATCCATTTTTTCAAATAAAAACATTTCCTTGTAGACCTACATATATTTTATTAAATATGAAATGAATAGACTTTATTTTGTATGTTCATGTGTTACAGTATAAAGTAGATCTATCATCTTTGAATTAGATCTTGAGTTAGAGATAGCCTAAATCTAGGCTAATCTAGAGTTAAATACTGGCTTGGATAGAGTCCTTTCTGCGCGTGCGTGGAAGCTTCGCTCTGCGCATGTGTGACTTTTTTTTTGGTTAGATGTACGGAATCATGAATGAAACTATGAAAAAATGTATGTCAATACGACTTAGCAGCTATAGCGAACGACTGTATGAAAAATGCTTTAGGAAAACAAACTTGAAAGTTGATTTGATTAAAATATGAAATGAATAGACAATAATTAGTATGTTTATGTGTTAAAGTATAAGACTATCTTTGCAAAGAGAAGTTCTATCGTCTTAGAGTTGAATTAGAGTTTTAGACCTAGGAATAGAGAGATGTGTAACATTTCGGTCTTGTCTAATGAAAGAATGTTCGTAAGGAATTCTAAATTTGCAGTTATAAGAAACGAATTTATATAAAAATGTTTTTGAAACACAAATTTGAAGGTTAATTTTATTAAATAATGAAATCAAAGATCGATGAAATTATACGTTCATAGAGTTGGTCAACTTTTTTGCTTGAGGGTCTTAAGTTTGTTTTAGGGCTACTATACATACGTCACGGTTCCAGTTAGTAACCAAGGAACATTCCTGCCTAGTTTTATCAATATTCGTCATACGGTTTTGATTTCTCTTCGTAAAATACATACATACATACATACATACATACATACATACATACATACATACATACATACATACATACATACATACATACATACATACATACATACATACATACATACATACATACATACATACATACATACATACATACATACATACATACATACATACATACATACATACATACATACATACATACATACATACATACATACATACATACATACATACACACACACACATACATACATACATACATACATACATACATACATACATACATACATACATACATACATACATACATACATACATACACACACACACACACACACATACATACATACATACATACATACATACATACATACATACATACATACATACATACATACATACATACATACATACATACATACATACATACATACATACATACATACATACATACATACATACATACATACATACATACATACATACATACATACATACATACATACATACATACATACATACATACATACATACATACATACGCCTCACTTTCTACTTTATAGTATGAAGATTATTATTATTATTATTATTTTAGAGACGAACAAGTAGTTTCGTTAAAGGGAAACAAAATTCATAGTAGTCCCTTTGACAGTTTCCACTGAGGAATTTTCTAGTGATGTGGCTGGTCTGCATTATTATTGTTATTATTATTATATTATCATTATTATTATTATTATTACATTGAAAATAAAGAACTAACTAAATCCAAACATTACATCAGCTGACAAATATCAGAGACTTATTCTCAGATAAGATCCGTCTTTCTATTTTTGTTAGTAAGCTGTTCACTCTGTCGGTCGTCTGTCATGATATTTCTCCCACTTTTTATTTTAGTATTCAATGTCCCTAACACAATAAAAAATGAATCAATCAATTAGTTAACTAATTAATTTATTTATTATAATAAATTGTTTTTTTTATAAATCAATTTGTTTGGTGTAAAAAATGGAAATAGATCGAACAGTATTTAGATATATGGCTATAAATGTGCAGTTCTTTCCATTATATAAACTGTGTTTTTTTTTACGTATTTTTTTATTATTTTGTTTGTATTTCCTTTAGTCGTGTCCTGGCTGATAAGTGTCGTCGTATTTGGGACAAACGTATGTATAAATAGTGGAGAGTATAACGGAAAGTATGTCGGCTGCCATTACAGTTATGGATTAGCAGTATGCGCTGTCGTCCTGTCGTTGACCGCCTGCATTCTCATTTTTATTGACACCAGAAGCGTAAGGACTACAGTTGTCAGCCAGAGGAATGTCCAAGTGGAGACCACAGTCACATATAGTACAACACAGCACCAACAGATTAGATAGGCAGACCTACCTTTAGATAAATAGTTCTATCATTAGATAGACCTACCATTAGATTGACAGACCTACCATTAGATAGACAGACCTACCATTGGATAGACCTACCTTTAGATAGACAGACCTATTATTAAATAGACCGATCATTTGTTTTTTTAGACACATCTCTCCTATAGACAGATCTACTATTCAGTGTCTCTCCCATAGACAGATCTACTATTCATTGTTTCCTCTCAGAGCTCTGAAAAATAATAGACTAAATGTGATCTCACTGTAAAAGACCTGCAAATATGTTTTCATAGCAAATATTTTATGCAGACAACAAATTATGTTATCTATACCATAAAGCAGAAAATAAAGCGTATGTATGAGTGCATGTAAGCTAGCCCTATGACAAGCTTAACACCATCAAAAAAAAAAAGTTGGTCAAATTTATGTAACTGTTAACTACTTCATGGATCTAGGTCATATAGCCATGTTTATTTTAGGAACTACACTTTGCAAATATAGTTTTTTACTTTGACACATGCAAATATTTAATATAGTCCATTCATTTAATTATTTAATAAAATTAACCTTCAAATTTGTGTTTCAAAAGCATTTTTACATAAATTCGTTCCTTATATCTGCAAATTAAGACGTCATGGCGTACTTTATATCCCATTCATCGCACGCTTCTTTCATTTCAATAGCTAAATTTATCTCTATTGAAAAATATGTTTATATTTGAAACTATCCCGTTATGTAGTATTTTACATTTAATATGAATGTATTAGGCTTACCAGATGATATTTTCTCCTCCCCTCTTCGTTTACCTTTTTCCATTCTATTCCATTGAGGATTTTCATACTTAAGAATAGAAACAGTAGTTAACATATATGATATACCACATCTGGTTTACACTCCATTATATATATGCTATATTTATACATGGCGGAAAAAAAAAGTTTACTTTTTGGTGTATCCGGTGTACAAAATATAGGAAGTGTTGATAAACTCTTGTTTTTTAAGCTGTACATTTTTTTTTTTATTTTTAGTACCACAAAATCAAATGTTCCTAACTCTTCAAATTCGTGCTCAAAATAAACTCGTAATGGGGAAGCAGGGCCCGCCTTAGGCCACTGCAAACTATGCGGCCGCAGTGGGCCCCGCACTTTCGTATGTCCCGCGCTAATTCTAGGTGTACATTATTCATTTAAATCATTATAACTTGAAATTGCAAAATATATGAAAAAGTTCTGGAAATCTCCTGAGATTATTAAAATCTCCTGAAAACTCATAAAAATGTCCTTAAAAAAAAAAGACAAAATTGTCAATTAGGGGTATTCAATATGGTAAACGCCAATCCTACTCGCGATATAGAAAAAAACACCATAAAACGACAGAGTCAACTTTCATTTAATAAAAATGCAATGCAAAGACAAAAATTTATTTTCTAATACAAAATCTTAATTTTTCACTCATCAACCTCATCCCTACCCTGACTGGGTCGCGCGCAATCCATTTCGCATAGGGCACCGCAATTGTTAGGGCCGGCACTGATGGAAAGCATCAGACTTTATGGCAGTGGCACAACAAAAAACAACAACAACAACAACAACAACAAACAAACAAAAAAACAACAACAACAACAAATGTGCAACTAACTAGCGGTAATAATTAAGCAAAGTTGATACGAAGATCAACTGAATTCAAAACTTCTTAGGTATGTAAAATTAAATTTAATCATTTTGTCAATAAATTAGAATTAGAATTAGATCTAGATCTAGATCTTATCTATTTAGACCATGTAGACCTTGTCAATCATTTACAAAAATAAAATCAAGTGACGTCACCAATAGATGGTGTTTAACTAACAAATGATAGCACTTACCTCTCTTTATACATTTAGACCTATCTGGAGGGAATACAATTGCATTTAAAAACAAAATTTAGAGATCTATGAGCAAGTTATTACAAAGTATGAGTTCATGATATCTTCGGGCTTATATATCTGACATACGGATACAATTCTGCATTATAAAACTATAGGCTAATGCATTCATAAAAAACACTAAGAATTTTAGTAGTTTTCATTTTTAATAGTTTGCAACATTAAGGGTCAATTTAGTGTCCTTGACATTGTTGAACTTGAAAATCTCCAATTGTATTATAATAACGATTTTTTTTTCCTTTACTTTGTGTGTGCTCTATTGTATTTCAGGTCAATACCATCAAGACCATTTTTTCCTTTGATGTCAACATTTATATCAGTCAATGTCATTCTCCTCTTACAATAGACACATAGGAATAAATCTATATTCTTTATTGACGTTTTTTTAAGATAAACCTTCTTTATTTTAAAAGCTATTCTATTACAAACATTATTTACATTTATAAAAAAGTACATTTTTGTTTCTAATCAGATATATTCCAGTGACTCAATCTCTTCTACTGAAATAAAAGTTATAAATTTACTTAATGATACCATACTTTCCTATCAGTCTGTGGTGATCCAAACTAAACTCCAGGACCTCTCGGTGTCAACTGGTGGAAATTAGTTGTCCCGGGACTTCATTGGGGAAAAAATTATCGCCAAACCAGACATACTAGAAAGCATAATCAACCTTGATTATAGCTAGTTCTCCAAATTCTTCATGAACTCACCGAAATGCTGTTTAGCCTCAATCTTGGTTTGATGACGTTCCCTTGGACCTGTATACAATGGCGCAGGACACGTGACTTATTCACAACGTGATAATGACTGAGTGATGTACAGGAACTTTTTTTGTGTTGATTAGCTCAGTTCTAAGTAGACCTTGTACATAAAAACAGTTACAATAGTATTTCAAGCTTGTTAAACGCTCCAACAAAACATTTATGTTTCTTGGAACCTTTGGGCTTCCATAGAAAATAAAGACAGTTCCTTTCAAAAGAATTCCAATATCAGGAACCTCGCTCGTGTACGAACATGCTCATAAACTTAATGTTAAGCCACAGGAAAAAAAAATCGTTATACACCGGAGGACAATAGACAACGTAATGATCGTCAAGTTTGAACTATTTCTGTACTATGTTAACCATAGGCTAATTGTTGTGGAAACATGGAACTTAGGGTTTTGTCTTATGTGTTTTTGGCATTGTAATCTTCTACTGATTAAAAATAATAATAATAAAACAACAGATTTCCTGGCAGTTGGACTTCATATTGTCAAACATCCAGTTATGACGACTGTCCGCTAAAAGAAAGTTTTTGGCCAGGTAAATTGTTTGCAACTAAGAGGTGAACTATGAACCATTTCGGATTAACTTGTAGTCACAAATCTGAGATCTCGGTTCCTTGTGAGAAACTGATCTCGTTTTCAATTCTCGGTTCCTTGTGATAAACACGAGAAACTGATCTCGTTTTCAATTCTCGGTTCCTTGTGATAAACACGAGAAACTGATCTCGTTTTCAATTCTCGGTTCCTTGTGATAAACACGAGAAACTGATCTCGTTTTCAATTCTCGGTTCCTTGTGATAAACACGAGAAACTGATCTCGTTTTCAATTCTCGCCTATGCTCCTACATTTGCTCCGGTGAAATGATGAACTGCGGCGGGTATATTACAATGAGCGAGGAGTCAATGATCATGAAGTATATTTATCGATGACGCTGACTGCTCAACAGTGGTATAGGTCAACTTGTTTGTGTGTTATTATAAGTTAAAATATAATCCAAATTTGAAATAAAATGAGGCTAAATACACCAATGAAACAAATTTTAATAACTTTTTTTTAACTGAAAGTTTGTACACCATGACCATAACTAAACCAACTTGTCAGGAAAGACAAATTATACATTGATCATTTTATTTAACATTCACACAGGGATCCTCACAATGTATTATGTTCTGTGTACATCTTTTAGCAATTTGTAAAATAGACCAAGGAAAAAAAAACCCAGTAAGTATGAATGCACCAACTGCAAGTTAAAAAATAAAAACTGGTGCAATTTACCAAAAAGGCGCAAAGCAGGTGCAAGAAATGGAGCAACGGAGATACGCAGAAAAATTGTGACTCACCAGTTAAGATATAAATGTACTATAGAATGTTCAAGTTTCAGTATCCACTTTTTCAGTTTGTTATCTATTTGTATTATAACAATTTTGTTAGTTCGTTAGTTGTGAAAAAACAAAAAGCAAAATAAAAAAAAATCCTTTAAAAAAAAAACAACTTATCTAAAGGGGAAGAACTCCAGCCTTAAAACTATATCTATCAATAATGTACAAGTTATCTCCTTTATAAGTTATCTAGAGTAAATGCTTATTATTAATTGACTAATTAAGTACTTTTGTTTATTATTTCATGTTTTGTTAGGTACAATAAATAGTTTTTTAAAGTATCAGCTTGATAGGAGAATACGTGAGGGGGAAATAGCGTTTATAGCGCTAACAAATGTAGCCATATCTGTGAATACTGAAGTATTAGTTTCCCTTGTTAATATCAAACAAAATAATTAATATACAGTAAATAATTGTCTACTTCTTTAAATTGATTCATGTCTTGTCTATGCCAAAGAATACTCGTGCGAAGTTTCGACTTAATTCGAGAATGGGTGTGGGAGAAATAAAGTCTATGCAGACAGACAGACAGACAGACAGACTGAGTTGATGTACTTTCGTAAAAAAAACAAAAAACAACAATAGTGAGGCCAGAAGCTCAAAAAGAGAAAAAAAAAAAAAGAGGTGAAGATGAAGGTCTCCTAGGATGTAAAGAGCTCGACAACTGATGTCAAATTAAGGGAAGCGTGGGAAGAGTGGTCGAGAGGCTAAGTGCGCTTGAACTTAGCTTGACTTGGCTACCTAGAAGGGGGCTCGAGGTTCGACACCCGACTCGGGCAGAGTTGTGTTTACTGAGCGCCTAAAGGCAGCACGGAAAACCAACTCCTAGATACCCCCTCCCCTCCACTGGTCCACAAATGAGATTGGACCAAAGCGCTCTGAGCATGCTTTAAGCATGAAAGTAGCGCTATATAAAAGCTATAAATATATAAAGTCACTAACAGATACTTTGTTCTTTCTCTTTACAGTTTGTATACGTGGTAGTCAGATCCTCCTGGATCTCCCGGTATCAACTGGTAAGACATTGGTTGTCGCGGAGTTTCATGGAGGAAACATTTCACCAGAACAGACTTAACCCATTGGTTTGTATGTATTATATGCCTCAACGCACATCTGCTTGGAAGATTTGAATCCAAGCCAGACAACAACAGGGTGATATTTCAAGAAACAATTTCAAACAATTGCAAACTCTGTAAATGATTACAACTATTAAAAATATGCAAGGAACAGTCGACATTTGTGATGAAGTCACCTTTATCCCCGGTGAAGTGGAGATTATAGACATTCAGTCAGAACGACAGCGCCATCGGAAGTCTTTATCCATCTGTTTGTTGTCCTGTATGTTGAGTATAACAATGTTAATGTAACCTGTTGAATACATAATTACTTTGCTTAATAAAATAATCAATGCAAATTGTATCTTTATAATTAGAATAATAATCTGCAGTTGTAAAATGGATTAACGCCTTTCTCTCCTAATCGACGATACCATCGTTGATTTTGAACTCATTAGATTAAATTAACTTTTGATTTTTTAAACTTGACTTAGATATATATAAGAGCATGCATTCCCCTTTAATTATATACCAAATAAAACATTTTCTGATGACAAACAACAAAGCTATTGAAGCCCAATTATAACACTGGTAGTGAAATAGTAATGAGCGAAATGAAGAATTCCTTAAAAACGTGAAAAAATAATTACGAAAGAAAGAGTTAAGGGAGGTAAGCACAGAATTACACGTTTTTAACTTCATTACCTCTCTTGCTTCAATGTCTGCTAATGTAAGTATATAAATCATCAGATATCAATAAAGATTTCATACCTTTTGAAATGAGTGAAGAAAGCAAAAAGATAAATGTGCATGTAAATTTTATTAGTTATTTCAAGGGTTTTATTCAGTGGTTCTCAACCTTATTAGCTCCTCGGCCCCATAATACCATTTCCCGATAGGCGGAGACGACGACCCCTAACCATACACATTTTTGTTCACATACGTGCTTTAGAAGTCGTTTCAAGAGGTTCACAAAACAGAGGCTCGTCTTTAATAAAATCGCCAGTATGCATATATTTACATCACGTAAACCAGGAATTGAGAACAATTTACAAGAATAATTTACAATGTCTGTGGATTCATCAATCTGGATGCTAAATATTGGAAGTGGAGAAGATATCATATTTTCTGAATTACATGATCGATGATATCAGCAGACATGTCAATTATTTTACCGTGAACCGTGTTGGCAGATAAGGAAATTGCACTAAATCTAGTAATGGATTCGGCTCCAAATTATAACAAACAATATTATAACAATGGCAATATTCACTTCTCAGCAATGGTGTGAGGTTTCTTAGCTCTGGCAAGTCTCATAGCCACCAAATAAGAATTTTCAACGATCCGTATGATTTGACTATGGTATTTACCAACTGGGTCTACTAGTCTGGATTGCTTGACTCCGTCAGCCTTCAAATCTAAAATACTTGTTGTCTTTATTTGCAAAGCTCGGTTACACTCTATTAAAATGGCGTTTCAGTTTGTTTGGCTTCATTCATTTGGCTGGATAGAACATCATTGCAAATGACGCATTGGGATATTTCAATTCCTGATTAAATATTAAATTAAAACCATACCGTACAAATTTGTTATTAATATTTTCTTATCTGAACTTTCTGTTATTCAAGATTCATTTTCATGGGATGTTTCCTAATGATTATATATTACCTTTAATAACATGGACTATAAAAAGATGGAGCATTATAAATTTCAATTAGTAATGTGCTTGCGTGCTTAAATTTTCACCCTAGAAATTTTGTTTGCTCCCACAATGGAGTTAATTAAGCCAAGCGTTTAATGGACAATAGTTTCAAAATATTTATGCTGTGTCAATCATAATAATGTCTGCAACAACTAATATATTTTCAAATGAAAATTATAATTTTTTGTACAAGTAGTAACCAATGGGAAAACATGCCTACCTCCAAACAATGAGGTCACACTAATACTCTACTCTCTCACTAGCGGATCAAGAACTTTGGAGCAGGGGGGAGAGGCGATTAGTTCAAACCGTAAGACCATGAAAACCTAAACCCTAAGTAATAACACACACACCCATAAATTTAGACCATTGTTTCTCAATGACCCTTTATTCTCCAGATTGAACTGTAAATGTTTACTACCAACTATAACAAATAAGTTTGTCACAACACACTAGAAACATGGAAAAAAAATGTTTGATGATAAATAGACAAAAAAACAACAAATTTCCAATAGACTAATACGTCCCCTAGCCAATGGTCATCCGACCCTTAAATGACAACACAGCTTTTAATTTTCCAGACATCACATAAGACATTACATCAGACATCAAACCAGACATAAAATCAGAAAAAACACAAAAGATATCACATCAAACATCATACCATTTGAAATTGTCACGTAGAGCTGTGCAAAAGCACTTGGAATCCTAAGGCCAGCAAAAGCGAACATGAGCTCCCTTCCACTTGCCTGAATGAACGGCGCACACCTCGCATCACACCAGACATCACACTAGACACCAAACCAGACATCATATCACCAATACACCAGACACCACATCAGCAATACTTGTGTGCGTACGACTTGTAACATTGTAACTCAGGTCAATGACCGCTGTCTTTGTGACATGACTCCAAAACTAAAACCAGAGCATATATTTTGTTTCATTGTTTCCAACGACCGAGTACTTTAAAACTGTCATGCTCCAGAAATTTATATTGATCTTATAAACTTAATCTTGCTTCTTGTCTTAATTAGACTTGGCAATGCAATTGTGTCACTACGTTTTTAGGATTGGTTTTTGCTGGGATAGAAGTCATACACCTTTAAACAGCTAATATCAACTCATGGAAACTCGGAAACCTGGACTCTGACTGGTAGTTCGAATACAGCTCAAACAATTTCCCTATAAATTTACCAGTTTATATCTTTGTGAAAAAAAATAGTAGCACTTTTAAGTTGATACTTTACACAATTATTCATTAGCATAGAGAAGATACGAATCAATTCTACCAATGATTTATTTTAGTACTTATAATTTATTACATTGTTTGATACAAGAGAAATCAATCGTTCAGTATTTACAGATATGGCTAATATGTATGATTTCGTTTAATTAGATAATTGAAACTTTAAACAATTATTTATTGTACCTAACTAATCACGAATCAATTTTAAAAATTAACCGAATAGTCAATTAATTATTGGTAATCAATTATTTTGTTTGATATCCAATAAAGAGAAATACCTTATAAATTATTAAAAGATATAGTTAAAGTGCGGATTTTTTTCACCTAGATACCCGGGTACGCTGTTCTGCCTCATCGTGGCACCCGGGTGGAAACGGCTACTTGAGGGGGTATTTAGGCTGAATGAATGGCGAAACAAAACTCCCGTGGGAGTCCAAGGGTACGCGAGAGTGAACCCATTGCACGGACGGAGTTGAAAGACCCTGTCAATAATCCATGCGCCGTTCCTCAAGGGGGCCGTTACATTAATGGCGAGCCCTCCACGGTTAGCTTGGTACAACATAGGAAAATGGCGGAGGTTCCCGGTGCACTCGGCCTTCGGCCGTGTCTAGCCCATGCGTCGGGGGCCAGATGCATCGGAAATAGCAGTGCTTTACATAGGCATTGACTTGGGTATCTTCCAGACAGAACTGTGTCTTCACACAGGTTTTTTTTTTTACTGTTTGACGCTCAAACAGGTTGTTTTTTTTTTAAATTAGAGCACGAAGAGCCTTCGGCTCAGCTCTTAGACGATCAAACGGTTCACTTAGATAAACCTTTTTTTCTTAAATTTAAAATAGGATTTAAAAAAAATATTTTGAATGTTTTTCAATTCTTTTATATTTATAATTTGGCCAATGGTTAAATAGAATGTCTCTTCTGTGACCATTCTTCATATCTGGACATCTGGTAAATGAAGTGGGCTGTGCTGGAACCGACTTTCAAATGTGTTTTTGTGAAAGTAACAAAAACAAAAACAAAAAAGAGAGGGGGGAGTAAGGTTTGAGTTGTAAATTCATTCATAGCTCGAACCAATAGCTACGGGGGTTCACTCACAGAAGCAAGTAGTCGATACTTTCAAAAGCGATTCCTCTCCGATCCGACTACCTAGCCGTAAATATGTCAATACTTTGTCAGCTCCTGAAGGTGTGTCTGAATCTTTAGAATGTCTGTGTGTGTGTGTTTATTGTATATGAGATAAAAAAATGTATCAGGCAATAAACTAACAGAATCGTATGATCCTTACGAAATTCTGTTGTGGTTGGTCGTCACGGAGACGTCTCTGTTGAGGTCAAAACAAGAGGATTCTAACTGGACCGCGTCATGAAAACATTTTCCCGCCGTCTTGTTTGCCACCGCTCCCCTCCACATTTCAGTTACACCTTATTTCTCTCTCCTCTTCCCCTTTTCACTTCCGAGTATGTTGTTGACCTTTAACCCCTTGTCACTCCAGTCATTCGTGTTGCTCCTCTTGGAGGCACTGAGTCGAGGACTTAATCGAGACAAAATTTACTGAAATATCGAAGGCTTCAATGGTATTTTCTTTCTGGTAAGGTCCGTACTTCTCTAAGCCCTTACCTGAAACCATCAAGTCTAGAATAATTTAAAGTTAATCACAGAAATCTTCTGTTTGCTAATATCTAGGTTTTAAAATTGGGTTAATTTTCTTTAAAAAAAAATAAGAGAGAAAGTAGAAAAAACAAATGAAAAATAATAAGAAAAAAAGAAAAAAAGAAATCCTATTTCAACCGAAGAACCGCAAAAAAAAACAAAAAAAAACACTGCCATGTCTCTCAATACTGTAAGGTTTAACTCCCTTTTCTATATAAAACAAAATTAATTAAGTATCACTACTTGATTAACTATTTGTTTAATTAGTTTAATTGATTCATGCATTGTCGTGGGTTATGAATAATACCGCAAAATATCAACTTAATCCGAGAATGGAAAAATTGAGAAAAAAACGTCTCCAAGCAACAAGACAGACGGAGTGAGCTAAATATAAGCTTTGTACAAATATGTGAAGATAGAATGAGATGTAAAGAAAAAAGTATTAGACAAATGAAAATCTCACACCAAATAGCTTGCTTTTGATAGATTAAAAAAATTAGGTAAGTTTAAAGAATCATAAACTTGTATAGGGTGCTCCTTTTGCCACAAAACATTAAGGCGATGAGAAAAAATAATCACGTGGGAAAGAACCGACCAATGAAAGATGTCCGTCTGCTGATAGGATAATTAAGTGCGATAGCCTGGAAAAAAAAAAAAGAAAGCAGATGAAATTTAATTGTATGAGCTATTTTTATGCTCCAAGTAAAATAGGACACCATACCAAGGAGCCCGATACGCCCGTGCGTTTACTCTAACACGTGATACAAGACAACATATGTCAGAATTCATTCAACATTTACTAAGTCAAGTATTACAGTTTTATTTAGACTAAGTTTTATTTTTAGACTTCTGGCAAAGGCATTGACACCACAGAAGGGCGCCTTTAAGAACAAAGAATCTTTTGTGCTTGAATTGATATTTTCTGGTCAGAGGGGTGATCGATTCTTGGGCGAGCAGTCAAGCGTGATGGGCGCTATAACGCACCTTGGCACAAACCAAAGGTAGGGACTCCTGTGAAAGTAGACCAGCATGACGTCATTGCACGTAGTCCACTGATACCTTACTTTAAGCTTATAATTAGAGAATGGCAGACTTAGAGTTGTTGGTGTTTTTGTTATTTGTCTGTCATGCTGTTCAACAAAAAAGGAGCAATAAAAAAATTGCAGCAATAAAAGAATAAAGCTAAACTGTTCCTGTGTGAAGATTTAGAGTGCGTACAATATGTCAAGTGGCTTGAACAATAATAACAATAATGTTAAGGTCTTTACAATGCTGAGTTTTAAATACTGAGAATACTTAGTTTTAAATACATTGTCAATGCACCTGTGGAAAGCTAACTTTAAAATAAAAAAAAAAATAAAAAAAAAATAAAAAAAAAAAAAAAAAAAAATTGTGCTAAATAAGTATATATATAATTATAATAATATAATATATTTAGTTACTGATTTTTGCTTTGATTTTGTGTGTTTTAGGTGAGATTTTAATGCTAAACCATCACTTGCCCCAGCACAACCAAAGGGGTTTTGAGTTTAAAACCCCCTACCAGGGGGTTTTGAGTTTAAAACCCCCTACCAGGGGGTTTTGAGTTTAAAACCCCCTACCAGAGGGTTCGAGTTTAAGTTTAAAACCCCCTACCAGGGGTTTTTGCAGTTAACTCCCCTTCTTCTATAAAACAAAACAAAAAAAAAAATGCAAACGACAATCCCCTAATTCCAAGAGCACAGTTAAGGAAGATTTTAATTTAAACCCCCCTCTTCAATATAACAAAAAGCTAATTACGCACTCAAAATGTTATGAGCGTAGCTAAATGGGTTTTGACTAAGTTCTGAGTTTAAACCCCACTTCAGCTGGGTTTGAAGGTAAAAAATACTTCTTTAATAATAAAAACAAAGCAAATTATACACTCAAAATGTTATGAGTGTAGTCAAAGGGGTTTTGAGTTTAAACTCCCCTCCAGTGGAGTTTGAAGCTAAAAAGTACCTCTTCAATATAAGTAAAAGCAAATTACTCACTCTAAAATCTATGAGCGTAGCCAAAGGGGTTTTGAGTTTAAACCCCCCGACAGGGAGGATTGAGGCTAAAAAGTACATCTTCAGTGTAAGAAAAAAAGCAAATTACGCACTCTAAATGCTATGAGCGTTGCCAAAAGGGGTTTTGAGTTTAAACCCATTCAGAGGGGTTTTATGCTAAAAATACCTCTTCAATATAAATAAAAAAATGCAAATTACATACTTAAATTATTTGAGCTTAGCCAATCCAATCGGGGGTTTTGAGTTTAAACCCCTCTTCTACAGATGGCTTTTTTAAAAGCTTTAAACCCCTCCAGATGGTTTTGAGTTTAAGATCCCCCTACAGAGCATTTTGAGGTGGAAAACCCCCAACAAATGATTTTGACGATAAAACTTCTCTTTTCGATATAAAATCTAAAGCAAACTACAGTCACTTAATTCCAAAAGCGTATTCAAGAGAGGTTACACATATTTTTACCAGTGGCAGGGCTCCATTAATAAACTGCAGTGAATAGTCATCTGCCGAAATTGAAAAACACTAAATGTGGCTCAACAAAGATGGCTACGACAGATTTAAGGAGTCAGTTATAGAGATCGGGTCTAAATCAAGGAAATCCTATGCCGAACTGGAAGTCGACCCCTTAGTAAGATTGTGAGAGAGCGACGCATGAGGTTTGCGGGACATGTTCTCCGACAAAATGAATTACGCATACTTAAGGGTTGCGATGACATCCTATTATAACCTGTGACAGATTTTAATGGAAACAGCTTGACGTAAAATGCGCCGAACGGCGCGGTAGGGTCTAAGTCAGTAAGAATAGCACATTAGGTTTTTGAAAAAAAACTTTTTTAATTGCAGGAAATAGTACTGTAGATACCTCAGAATAGGCATTTAGTTGGCTTTCAATACCAGAAATAGTGCTTGGCGGCGGGGCTCCGTCTCGCGCTGGGGGAGCTCCTAGCGCTCCCCCAGACCCCCTTGCTAGTAATGGCGGGGAATCTACAATTTTATGGAAACAGCTTGACGGCAAATGCGCCGAACGGCGCGGGAGGGTCTAAGTCAGTAAGAATAGCACATTAGGTTTTTGAAATAGAACTTTTTAATACCAGAAAAATGCACTGTAGATACATCAGAATATGCATTTTGTTGGCTTTCAATACCAGAAATAGTGCTTGGCGCTACTAGCGCTCCCCCAGACCTCCTTGCTAGTAATGGCGGGGAATCTACAATTTTTCCACTAACTCATGGAAGAACCTATTCTAGGGCACAATAAACGTCTTCCGAAAGAATGAAGGGTCAGAATGTAATAAAGATTATGTTTACACACACACACATAAATACATATAAAAAAAATTCACCGTGGGGGGTCGGGGGTCGGAGAAAAAATATCTACCCCCCAACCCCCCCCCCCGAAAAAAAATCCTGGCTACGCCCATGACTGATCTAGTGGATTTAATTTAGATTTATGTTTAACATGGCGAATGTTTCTTTAAAATTATTTTTTTTATTACGAAAATGAAAGTAGAATTGGAAAATGGATTTACCCGTTTAGCCGACATATTGATATTTAATATAGAGATAAATTTAGGTATTTTTATATTTTTAATGCCTTTCGGTTGTGGGACGGACATTAAACATACACTACTGTCTTCTCCATGAACTTTTATGGCATGTTTTATCAAGATTGGTCAAACAGTTCTGATTTCTATGCAGGACATACATACATACACCTTACATTGTACTTTATATATTAGATCATAATTTCTTATTCTATTCATTTCTTACAATGCTCCAAGACTGCAAGGAGTCTTAAGAGTGAGCTTTGCTCTGTGTAGAATCTAGAATCTAGTCTTTGCAAGTACTGAGAACCTTGTAATATGGCCATAGAGTTTTAGTTTGCGTTTTTGATAGTAGTTAGCAGATCAACTTTGGGTTTCATCGCTGAACTAGTCCATTCTCCCAGCTCTTCCTTTGTAAATCTAGATCTAGTCCAGTATTTACCAGTGGAATACGTACTTTACAAGAGTGTTAGAGTTTACAGTTACAAACAACAACAAAAACAAAACAAAAAAACTGTGCGCAAAATGTCTATGTACGACTATTTATTTGTTGTAATTGAATGTTTCGGAGGCGCTGTGGCTGAGCGGTAAAGCGTTTGGCTTCCGAACCGGGGATCCTGGGTTCGAATCCTGGTGAAGACTGGGATCTTTAATTTTGGGATCTTTGGGCGCCTCTGAGTACACCCAACTCTAATGGGTACCTGACTTGAGTTGGGGAAAAGGCACCCTTGTTAACCATTGGCCACAGAATCAGATAACCTTGACATCATCTGCACTATAGACCACTAGGTCGGAAAGGGGAACGTGACTTCATTGAATGATTAAATACAAAGAATCATTTGAATCGAGCAATTCAAGCCAAATTTTATTGTAAGTTGATGAAATAATTCTGCTTAATTAAAACGCTCTAATCAGAGTTTTCCTTGTGTGGCCAATTAACTGGTGATTTTTTTTTTGTTTCTAAATCTATACCATAGACTTATATATTATATCTAGAATGGAAACCGGAAATAAATTCTTATCCGCTACTGATCGACTTACAGCCGTATCTATATATAGATTTTATGTACGTAAACTCTTTTTTTTTGGCTCTAGGGGGACTCGCCCCAATTAATCATTTTTGTCTTAGTAAAGTAATGATCTTTAGTTTTCAAAGTAAAAAAAAATGCAAAATCATTTCTCGGATATTCACGCAAATATATGAAACAAAGCCATTTCCTGTCTGTTTCCATTGAGATAATGTTTCAAAAATCCTAGATGGAAATAATTCATGTTGATTTATATAATAATAATAATAATAATAATAATAATAATAATAATAATAATAATAATAATCTTTATTGTCCGTATGGAAATTCGTCTTACAATTTGTTCTTTACACCAAACAAAAAACATTATAACTACAAGAAACCAAAGTGCACACCCACACCAGACCCACCCACAATTTACACGTGACAAAGTCTACACCAGACTGTTCCTTGTTGATGTCCAAGGGCTGAGCCGAACTTTGAAAAAAAATCTGTTTGGACGCCAAACAGTAAAAAAAAAAAACAACCTGTGTGAACGCACAGTTCTGTTTGAGTAAAATGTAAAGCATTGCTATTTCCGATACCTTTGGCCCCCGACGCTGCTTGGCTGGACATGGCCGAAGGCCGAGGACACCGGGAGCCTCCGCCATTTTCCTTCGTTATACCAAGCTAACCGTGGGGGACTCGCCATTATGTGTAACGGTCCCTTGAGGAACAGCGCATGGATGTGTGACAGGTTTGTGGGGACTCTTTAGCAACCCCGCCCGTGCAATGGGTGGACTCTCGTTTACCCGTGGGCATCCCCACGGGAGTCTTGTGTTGCTACCCATTTAGCCTAACCACTTCCTCTAATGGTCGTCCACACGGGCGCCACGATGAGGCAGGGTAGCGTGCCCGCGCCAGACTGTTCCTACTTAACGACTCGACCGCCAGGGGAACAAAAGAGCGCCTGTGTCCGTCTGCCCCCGCCATCGGTGTCCTGCATCCCTTCTGCGACGGCAAAATCACAAAATCCCGACACAAAGGGCGACTCGCTACCTCGAGGATCCTGCCAGCTTTTCTACAGACGTCTGTCTCAAACAACTGCCCAAACGGGGTCCGTTTTCCGCCAACGACCTCACCAGCAGCATCCAGGATTCCATAAAGTCTATTCCTATTTTTAATGCTCAGATTTAAATCATCTTATGTACATTTAAATAGATTGATTACCTAGATCTTTCTAGATTATGTATCTGAAAATTGCAAAATAATAATTATGAAACAAGAGTACTCTTATTTTTGATATTCAATTACTAGATCTGGATCTAAAAATTAAATTATATGTTACATAGGTTACGGTTGAAAAAAAAACACAGCTTTACTTCTTTTATCTACTTTACAAAACAACGCCTTGATCCAACTTTCAAAAAATTTTTCACGACATTTTTTGTAGTGTTAAAAAGTCTCCATGTCCAGTCTAGATATTGTATATATAAGACAATATAAGTCTATGATCTATACATAAACTGTCAAAGTTTTAGGAATTGTGTTTTTGAAAATTGTTCTATCCATCTTTCCCCACCTCTGATTAAAAGTTCAAACTAATAGGAGGAATTCAACGCCTTTTCTTTGCTAATGTAAGGTTTTAATTGTATAGGTCTGTGCGGCTCGTGAAGCACAGTTTCCTGTAGTAGTGAAAGAGGGCTTTTTATTTTTCTCGTAAAAGGACAATTTGTCTGGAATATTTGTGTCGTTGAGGAAGTGAACAAAGATATGACGTTGAAGTAAAACTTTTCATGCGATGCCCTGACCCTCCCCCCTCCTAACATTATATCAAGCTAGTTCCCGGGGGGTGGGAGGGGAGGCACACTCGCTGATGAAAAAATATCACAATAAAAAAAAATGGAATGCACTGAATTGGAACTAGAATTATATGTAACCAAATACAACTATTACACTCGCTTGTACTTTTAACAACAAAACGTAACAGCTATTTGTGGATTAACTTTTTTTTTTTAGAAAGGAATACACTTTTGTTCATTACATGTATTTGGACACATACAAACACACATATGCATATAGTTTGACCTTCGAATTTTCAAGAAAAAAAACTTTATAGTAATACAAATCTGAAACTCTAGTACATTCTGATCTGGACTTCGCCATCATAGCACCGACATTTCCAGACTGTTATTTTCAACCATAATATATTTTAAATTTTACCATCCGATACGCGGCTATCCATTAGTTACAGTTGATAAGTGCTTTCATCTTTACTTCAATAACATCAACAGACACTTATTAATTTAGACGGGAGCAACACCTAACGTCCTGTGGTCTCGATAACTTCAGCTGGAAAAAAAGGGGCCTAGGAGGATTAGGAGTCCCTCCCCCGGTCTTAATGGAGGGGGTGAGGAAAACTTATGAAAAGAGCATGAGTTGTAGCCCTTGCTAACGTGGGTAGAATGTACACTCGGCAAACTGACTGTCTCGGCAGGGGGGAAAACTCAGGAGGGTGGGTACCATCTTGTCTGACAAACCGATCGGTTGGTGCTGTGAGCGGGTAGATTGCCCCTTGCTCCTTCCCGTCCATGGTGTGGATCTGCTAAGCAACCATGGGAAGGAGGTCACGGGTGTCTCCTGGGGCACCTTGAAGCCAGGGAAATGTCATGGTCTCCAGGCCGTTAAGCCTTATAATTGAAATCTATATGACCAATAATATAAAACATAAAAAAAGAGTCTAAACTACACTTGAGTTAAAGACCAAATATTTTGAAATATTATTTTCCTCCCCTCCTTTATTCTTTCTCTCTTTCCAACCATTCCCCCCCCCCTTTCTATTTCCCTCTTTCTTTTCGCCTCTCTTTTTTTTTTTACTTTCTTTCCCTACATCTTTCCAGCGTTCTCTCTTTTCCTTCTCTTTCTTTCCCTCCCTTTCTCTCTTTTTCCTGCCCCTTTCTCTCTCTCTCTCTCCTCTCTTTTTCTCTCTCTATCGCTCTGTCTCTATCTTTCTCCTCTCGCCCGTCTTGTATATCATAAGAAAACCATTTCAACCTGTAAATTCTATGACATTGTTATTGCTATAATGTACTGTTATACACAGGTGAGGGATCACTCGTGTAAGCACTTCAGTTTGTAAGATATTGCTTACCTGTTATCACCTGTTCGATCTCCACAGACCTCCATTCAACCATTATTGTAGACCTGTGTTCACCGACTTTTCATGAAGGTTTTTGATTGAACATGTATATTAACAAACCACTACAATCAACCAGAAGCCACTCCCCCTCAGTGTAACAGAGATTTGTTCTTTTTAACCCTATAAAATCTGGGGAAGACTACTTAGTGTTGTCTGGGTGGTATAGGTGTATTACCTGACTGAAAGGGTTAACTTAACGAGACACGTTGGAACTTGTATATCAATATTGAGTGGGAGAAAATGGATGACTCAAAATATTCACTTTTTCTTCCTCAATGCTGAAATTGAATTTATCGAAACGTAACTTGAACGCAGAAGATTAAAAGCAAAGCCAAGAAAGTGGACATTGTTACCATTTAGGTTTGTATTTTATTACAAAGCGCCTTGAGGCACAACAAACAACGTGATTGACAGGGACGACTGGGTTTTAAAAGATCGGTCCTGGCCTTTTACCATGGAGTCTGACCCACTAATAGCATTCCATAGGATTTGTAGCATTTGTAACTATCTTCATAGGCCACTGTCAAGCTTGAAAAAGACCTTTTACAAAAGGCGAGACGGGGCTCATTTCTTACTTTGATTAAAAACGGCACTTTGGCGGCAGCTCCACCTTCCCACTGGGTGCCGTCCTAACGGGCATTTCGCTGGAATGCCCATCCCGCTCCCTGGTGGTAGATCTGATAAGTAGTCCTTTGTTAATGCGATGAGAAATAAAAACAAATATTTCAATGTGCGAGCATATAGTGGGAAGCGTGGTCGAGAGGCTAAGTGCCCTTTTTTTACTTTCTTTCCCTACATCTTTCCAGCGTTCTCTCTTTTCCTTCTCTTTCTTTCCCTCCCTTTCTCTCTTTTTCCTGCCCCTTTCTCTCTCTCTCTCTCCTCTCTTGGCCTGGCTTGGCTACCTAGAAGGGGGCTCGAGGTTCGACACCCGACTCGGGCAGAGTTGTGTTTACTGAGCGCCTAAAGGAAAACCAACTTCCCAACAAACCTTCCCCCCCCCCCCCCCCACAAACGAGATTGGACCAAAGCGCTCTGAGCAAGCTTTAAGCTTTAAAGTAGCGCTATATAAAAGCTATAAATATATATATATATATCAAGTGAGACAACTCATAAGGTTTTAAGATTTTGGCCTTTGAAGACTTTATGAATGAGAATGAAAAACCAGAAAAAAAAAAAAAAAAGAATCACCATGGTAAATACGCGGAAAACACTATGAAAGGTATTGAGAGATGCTTTAACATTCAATCAACAATGCTACGAATTTTGGGGATTGACCATTTCTGCTAACTAACAAAATATTAAAAAATCATTTTTAATAAACACAAAGCTTATCTAGGGAAAAGAACAGCACACTTACAATTATAACTCTCTATAATGTAGAAGTTATTTCCCTTATTAGACATTAAACATAATATATGAATTACCAATAATAATTGATTAAATGATTATTATTTTTCTTTATTGATTCATGTTTCGTTAGGTACAATAAGTAATTGTTTAAAGTTTCACATTGATCCAGGAATGCGTGTGTTTGATTAATTATCTAAGGGGAAGATACCCTACATACTTAGCCGTATCTGTGAGTGCCGAAGGATTGTTGGTATCAAACAAAATAATGAATAACCATTAATTAATTGACTAATTGGTTTATTGTTTTTGTTTATTAGTGTCTTGTCTATGCAAATGAATAATTGTGCAAAGTTTCAACTTCATCCGAGAATCTGTGTAGGAGAAATAAGGTAGACAAACTTTTTTTCCAGACAGACAGAGTGAGTTGATATAAGCTTTGTAAAGAATACAGACACGATATTCTGGCCGCTAGATCTTTGGGTTAGAATGAGGCTTTCTATTAAATGTACTGGGATCCAATATATATAACAATCTAAGAATGTAAAGAAAAAGTTATTTCATTATTCAACAATTCTTTTCAACAGCATACGCCATGCAAACTGTAACAAGAAAAGAAACAAATCCAGAGAAATGTAGATTCTATTATTCAATGGACACACTTGTTGATTACTTTGCATTTATATAAAAATAAACGCGCCCTGCAGACTGTAACAATAAAACAATTAAAAAGAAACCAACCAAGGCATCAGAGAGACATCTACATTCCATTATTTCAATAGATACACTTTTGGATAAGTTTGCGTTATAAAAAATAACAACACGCACCATGCAAACTGTAATAAGGAACGAAGAAAACACAAGACTTCTGAGAGATCTACATTCTATGATTTCAATGGACACACTTTATTAGTTCGCGAGACATGGCAGAATGTATATCTGTCATGCTGTTCTTTAGATTGAGTTGTTGACTCTAAAACTTATGGAGGCATGCTTCTTTTCTTTCTTCATGTTAAAAAGCGATATTATTAATCAATCGAACAGATCCCTCATAGAAGACTGGTTACTAACTAGCTAATGTGTTTCATTCAGGTTACAACTCAGCAAAGAATTTTGTTTTTATTGAATATTGATTTTTTTTTTACCTGTTTGATCACAACAGCAAAATGTGACATTGAGCAATAAAAATGACTAATGAACAATAAACGTTTAGTTTGGTATTATAAACTTTTAAAATATAAATTTGACATATTAAACTGAAAACGTGACTTATTTTTTTAAAGCAACACCCAATGAACTTGACACATGTAGGCCTCATCCTCGATAATGTACGTGAATTGATTGGTTTCTCTTTAATGTAAACGAGTGTGGCCATTTCATACCAAAGGAATCCATCACTGAAAATCAAGACATGTTCATCTGTCCTATGAGTTTTGTTTCTGCACTCCTGTAAACACGGCAGGTGGCTCATCAATAATAGCACGTCATGAGAACGAAGGTGAAGACCAACCCACTGGACGTCTTTAAGACATCAAGAGATATGGAAAATAGCCTTTTTTAAATCACTAGCTACAACTATTGATTACAGGTATGGGCTCACGACTGGATGACATTATAAGCATTGACATGAACTTATATTGCTAACCAAGAATAGATCAGATCCTGGATTCAGGAGCATATTTAAAGTCGCGGTGTTCACAGAGATTGGAACCCGAGACAAATCAGTTCTAAGGCCAATACGCCCTCAATGTTTTATGTAGCAAGACTTGATTTAGCAAGACGAGTGCTTGACTTAGCAAGACGAGTACTTGAATTAGCAAGACGATTGCTTGACTTAACAAGACGAATGCTTGACTTAGCAAGACGAATGCTTGACTTAGCAAGGCAAATGCTTAATAATCTACATTTTAGTTCAAAGAATAAAATGCATAATTCTATGTATAGTTTTGAGTATAAATGTATCTTTTTTTAACCAAAGAAATCTGATCCACGTCTGAATAAAAATGAGGATAATACTAGAGAGGTGTGTATGGTGATTTGATAGTCCAGGAGCGCCTCCAAGTGACCAAAAAAAATAAAATAATCCATAACTCGCACTACCGCTAACAGTTTGTACTTTGTACTCTCCCTCAGTCACTCGCTCTGTTTCTCTCTCTCTCCGTCTCTCTCTCTCTCTCTCTCTATTGGGAGTATCTGGAAAACTCAAATCAGCTCGACTCAGTTTTCTACAAACAATCTGTTTTCGAACTTGACCCTCTTGTTAGGTAGCCAAGATGTTTCTGTCACTCAGCCACACACCAAACTTTCTTTCAAAAGTTTATTTTTTTTTTAAATAAAAACTAAACTATAATCTCCAACTGAAATGAAATTTAAAAAAAATAACGCCGCAATCTTTGATGAACTTTTTGTTTCCAATCTCTCCAACAGATTCAAACAGAAGTCGTCAAATAAAAACGGGACTGCCTAATTCTCGCTAACCAACGAGAAAACATGTGGGGGTCCTAAACTGTCACTTGCCAATGCTGTGAAAAGAATTACGGAAATGGAAAAAAATGCTATTAAAGCGAACAAAAAAATATTAAAAGAGTGAAGAAAATGTTCAGTTGTCGAATGGCACTCGCACGTGACGCTGGTTCCTTGAGATTCATTGGGATTCCAGGAACTGGCTTAGAAATCTGAGGAACATGACGAAAATAAAAACAGTAACAAAAGATTCCTTCACACTCTCGACATTGTGAGCTCTGACAGCAAAGTCTTTGAAGTTCGACTTTACGTTTTTTTGAAAGGAAAGTGTTGACAGAGCTTTCTTATCATGCTACAAAACAGATAAACAGTACGATAGATTTGTGTACAGTCTGCATTGTCTATAATGTAATACGTAGTTGATCTTTGATATCCTGTACATGTTTCAACCGATGCCTACTTCCAGTTGATTTGCTTTCACGGTCTTTGTGTGTGTGTTAATCTAAGCAAATATACTGCAGGACATTCCAATAACGCGCGATTAGGTGTGTGTGTGTGGGGAGGGACAGCGAAAGTGAAATTATAGAAATATTTATTTGAATGAAAAGATATGAATAGAACGCGTAGTCCAATATTTACGCGGTCATTGAAGCTGTATATATATGTTTCAACAAGTCACGAGTTGTAAGCATTAAGAGGAGTGTTCCTTTACTACAGCATTTCTTTCAGGCAAACATTTTATTTTCTTGGAAAAAATAGATTGTATTTTATTCACATAAAAGTGAAGATAATATCTTAGCACACTCACAAACAAACATATATATATATATATATATATGTGTGTGTGTGTGTGTGTGTGTGTGTGTTAACACCCACATACAGAGAACGAGGGAGAAAGAGACAGGAGGAGAAAGAAGAAATAGAGCGAGAAGCAGAGCGAAGAGAGATAGAAAGGCAGACAGAGAGAGATAGCAAGAGGGGAGTGAGAGAGAAAGAGAGAGAGAGAAATGGAAGGGGGAAGAACAAAGTCATAAAACATAATAATATCTACTTCCCCACCCACCCCCAACGTCGTCTCTAATATTGCCCCTACTGACGTTGAAGTTTCGAGGAAAAAACTCTCTAACCTTTGAGCGCTCCATTCAACACTATCTCCTGCAGTTCTGAAGCAAGTATCGTTGTGTGGCCCTGACTTTTTGAGTCCTCGGTGACAGAAAACAAGGAAGTGGACTTGAGACAAGGACTAGGAATGTCTTCATTCAATGATTATAAGATTTTACTTTCGTTCTTTAAACAAAGTAGTCGGTGAAGCGCCCCCCTTTGGAAGAGTGTTTGTTAGTTATCTGTACGGATTTTTACCTGGACCCTTCGATCACTGTCAGTAAACGTATCTATATATTTGGAAGCATTGAATCCAGCAGATGGTCTTCTAAATGAGAAACTTTCAGGTGTTCTCAAAAAAAATATTGAATACTTTGACTTTGTTTTTTTACAGTGAATGCCTTTGAAGTGTAAGAACCCAGGCCAGAACCACTTTTAGAACCAGTGTATCGGTCCATTGGAGATGCTCATGATAAAACTAAACAATGTCAAGGAGGGTTTTTAAAAAAAATTAAACTTCAATGTCGCCAACTAAATTGAGAATTGATAATAAAGAAAACTGAAGAGCTTGGACAATTTTGATTCTGCAGTTTTGAAAAGTGCACAAAAATTACCCAAAAACTTTCAACTATTTTCTTTTCATGATTTCGAACACCGAATATAAAGCTATAAATAGTGTGTTTTTTTTCGCCGTTTATAAAAATCTCTAATTAGTAAGTGAAATAATATTTCTTATCTTATAATAGGGAAAGAAGCAGCATTTTGTAGATAAACATTGAATTTAGAATAAATTTTGTTTTGTTTACGTATTGATAAGAATTGTCCACGTTAACAGTTCTTTCGGTTTGCGTGTTCATTAACAATAGCTTCACTATGTATGTGTGTGTACATAGGTATGAGATCGAGGCCACTGGTCTTATAGTGCAACGCTGTCTACTTCATGTACTTTAGTTGAATCTAGAACATGGTGTTCATAATTATTTGTTATATAGTACTTCTACTGTACTATTTTTTTGTGTGTAAATGTGACTGCAGAGATAAGTGAAATGAATTATTGGTCCAGATTGGGTTGATCTTGAATCTAGTTCTTTACTTCCTAAACATTTATCTTTGTTAAACATGTAGGTTAAATATGGAGTAGAAAGATTAACGACTAATTATTACGTAGATAGACAGACCAGTGACTTGGCAGAATTTAAGTCATTGGTTAATATGCATGAGTGAATGTATGACGCGTAGGACGTAATCATTTTCTTTTTTGAAGTAGCGTCTGTATTATATAAGATAAGATAAGATAAGAGAGAGACAGAGAGGGAGAAAGAGAAAGAGGTACAGAGGAAGAGAGAGAGAAAGAGAGAGAGAGAGAGAGAGAGAAGGAAAGGTTTGCTTCTATTGGTCAATTAGTTCAATAATTGTTTTGATAAACGTTTTTAAAAGCCGATGCCGAAAGTGAGATTTTTTTTTTCTTGGCTTTATTAATTTGTTCAAACAGATGATCATTATCATCATCATTATCATCATCATTATCATCATCAAACCTTTGAGTGAGGGTTCGTCAGGCTCAAGTCCTCTTTAGCCTTTGACAGAAATCTTTGCTGCTGTGTAGAACTAAGTCAATAAACAAAATAAAACAAAACGTGTGGCTTACGTCGAGACCGAATTCAGAAGACGATGAAATCCGACTCATAAAATTATCTGAAGTTTATACAATAAAGAAAAAAAAAAAAAAAAAAAAACTAGTCGACCCACGGAGTAGCATACGCCGTTATTTTGAGGGCCGGCCTTAGGTCTCTCGTTAGCATTTTTATCAATAACGAAATGTATTTCTATTTTCGTTTTTTTTGTTAATGACACCAGCTGATAAAGTTCGGGGGAGAGTTTAAAAACAATCATGCGCCCTCACCGACCCCCCCTCCCTCTATCTTTTCGTCACGTTTCCTTTAACTCTGTGGCAGAAAGTCAAAATGTCATGAAAGTTGTTTTTTCATCGACACTTCAAAGTATAATTAAAAATGGATTATCTCCCATGATATTGATCTATTCGCGATCTGATCAGGAGGTCAACCTTGACTGCACCACACGCCCTTTTCTTTCTTGGGGGTGTAAGTATGTGTGTGTGCGGGGTGTGCATTGTGTGTACTTTCATTTGTTTGTTTGCTTTTAGCGTCGCTTAGGTGATACAAGAGAGAGAGAGGAAGTTATTACCATAGCCTTCAGTTGAGCACAGTAACCTTACTGAAGATCAATAAGAAATACAAAAAAAAAAGATATTTCTATCCTTGGATCAAGTAACACATTCAACTACGTTTCTTATACAAACATCAAAAACTTTTCTTTAAAGTTAGATCATATCAGCACAACTTTTTGTTCACCAACTTTTGAAGAGCAGATAGCAGACGGCCGAGATGACATCATCAGAACCTAAATGAACTCTATATTCCGGACTCCCTCCCCCTTTTTGTTATATCAATTATTTTACTATATCATACTTCTTAAGTAACAAACTAAATCACACTTCTCATCTCAAAGGAACACATTGAATCATACTTCTTGTGTCAAGTTACTCATTACATCATACAATTTCTCTCGTGTAACTCACTAAATCACACTTCTTGTGTCAAGTTACTCATTACATCATACAATTTCTCTCGTGTAACTCACTAAATCACACTTCTGAAAACGTAAAGTAGCAATTAAACATAACGCTTTTCAAAGCTTACGTGTACAAAAACACAACTTAATAAAATACTCAGAAATACACAAAGTTAATGGCGCATTTCTTATTCCATAGTCTAGAACTCATTTATAGAAGTTCTCTTTCTTCCCTATTGCCATTAGAGCATGGCATGGGTAGCATGATTCAGCCAAGGAACAGCAAGAAATTATACAAGAGCTAAGCCTCTAATTAACATTGGAAGACTTGATTTACACATGCCTACGCATAGGACGTAATTATTTTCTTATCTTGAGAGACCGTCAGTAATTTATAAGATAAGATAAGAAGGGAAGTAATGGCAGAACAGAGAGGCGGAAGTCAGTCAACTTGTAAAGGTAAAGGTTGATCAAGTTTCCGATCAGTTTTAGATAATGAGATGAGAGATCGAAGTTACATTTCCGGTGAAGATACCAGGAATGGAGGGGTTGTTCCGATCTATTTTAGCTATTTATAACGCCAGTACTCCAGTCTTTAACTCGATCTAATTAGATATTACTTCAGCGACCAACAAGCCATCATCTGATTCACGCTGGAGTAGGACTTGACTTAAAACTAAAACCTGAACGTATCTTCAATACTGCAGGACTTTGATTTCCACCTGACATTGACGAAATGTTGACCCGGGGTCACAACGGCTAATACAAATATCTTGTATCGTTAGAAGAAAACTGATCGAATTCTAAGCTGCAGGATAAATTGTGTATGTGTCTGTGTGTGAGTGTGTGTGAATAAAATAAAACATAAAAAAAAAACGGGTCAAGTGGCAGTCAATCTGGCCCTCCTGGGACACGGTCAAGGAGAAAGTGTTGCATACTCCAGGGGGGGGGGGGGGGGACAGATATGGTGCCAACTTCAAAAAGTAGCTATTTGTAACGTAAAACTTTGGACGTGTTCTATATTTAGTCAGCCAGCAGTCAAAGTGTTTTACAGCATGGCATAATCAGTGGCGTAGCTGGCTTATCCGGAGTGGGCGGAGCAAGAAGACCAGTGTATAGTTGTTGTTCACTGTTGTTTTTAACAGAATCGGAAGTAACTGCTAACGGAATTAAATTTGATTTTGATAACCACTAAAATCTTTAGAGAAAAAAAAATAAACAAGAAAATTGATTACCAATAACTAATAGACAAACTAGACTGGTTATTTTTTATAATGGATGCATGTTTTCTTAGGTACAATAAATAATTGTTAAAGGTTTCCACATGATCTGAGAATGGGTGTGGTGTGGTAGAAATAACGTGTACAATTATTTCAAGGAAAAAAACAACTAAATATTCAGCGATATCTAAATACTTAAGGATTAACTTCCCTTGTTAGTATCAAACATAGTAATTAATTACGAGTAATTAATTGACTAAATGCTATTTTTTTAAATTGATTCATGCATTGCCTTGGCCACTGAATAATTATGTAAATTTTCAACTTGATCCGATAATGGGTGACTATATTTTGAAATTACCCATTGTAGCTTACTATAATGTTTATATAATGTTTGCATATTTATAGTTTAAGATTTTTAAACAGTTTCCTCCAAAATGACTGATAAATTATGTTAACATTAAAAGTTGTTTTTTTTTAAATATTGGCTCTATTCATTTTTTACGAAATCTAAAGTAGCAAAATAACTGAAAAATATTTTTTCCGCTATTTTTTCTCCGCGCTATTTTGTCAGCGCTATTTTGTCGGGAAACCGGTTTCTGAGACTTCTGGCATGCCCTAAGGGCATGATGTAAAGTTTCATGGAGGTTAGTAACGGTGTTAATAGGTACAAATTACATCCATCCTTGCATACAAATAGAATATTACTATTAGCCTGATACACCATTTGCTCAACTTGTTACATCAATGTTAAGAAGTAGTCAAATCATTGTTGCATTGTTAACAGAAAGCACTCACATCTTGTTTTGGATAAGGTATGATAAGGCAACTGAACAAGGTCTATGCATATAGTTCTAAACCTATCCTATAACTTCAATCGCATTTTGGCCTAATCTTCTTTCAACATAGTTGCCGTCGGTATGGTGAATATATAGTCTCTGAGCCATGCTTTTGACAACGTAACACGCAGAAACATTTATGTGTACACATGTGTTGACTGATCACTACCTTAGGTGTCACTTGCCCATGCATCCACACAAAAATCATGTCAACGCCATAATGGCTATGTCTTGTAGCTTGACTAGTGAACCTATTTACCGCTCATTGAACTGTGGATTGGAAATCAAATCTCAATCTATAAAGAAGAAAAAAAAGGACCCTATTCTAATTAAAGTCTTGACCATTACAAGCCGATTCGACAAGAAAATCGGACGATCGATCTATCGACAAAGAATAATCGATTTAATTATTGCCATTATTGACACAAAACGGCCTGTCAAGCCCAACTGGGCGTGTTTGCCATCTTGCTTTCTATACGTCAGAGTGAAGAGGCAGGTTAGAGCACGCGCTGACACACTGACACACAGCACAGCATTTCCATTTTTTTTTTCAACTTCAACACACTCGGAGAGCACACACGACAACGTACTCACTCCTGATAATGACGTCAGATGTACTACTATAACATATACAAGTAACGTAAAACAGTAATATATGACTGTAACATATGACTGTAACATATGACTGTATCATATGACTGTATCATATGACTGTATCATATGACTGTAACATATGACTGTATCATATGACTGTAACATGACTGTAACATAGAACTAAAACTTGACTCTGCTCAGACTCTGCATGATCAAGCAAGTTTTACTTTCGATAGAGGAGCGGGCGCGCGCACACACACACACACACACACACAGAGAGAGAGAGAGAGAGGCGACGATTTCTGTAACTTAGAGTTGGTAAAAATACATAACCTACAACTGACTCTGCATTATATGACCTTTGACCCATGAAGAATGAGCAAGCTGACTGTGTCTTCCACACGGCCTCCTCCAAGTCAGAGGCGTCTTCTGGTTAGAGGAGGCGTACTACTCTTCCATGGGAGTAGGTCATTTCCTGAACATCAGACTACTCGGCATTATGTGAGGTCATGAACAAATTTACACAGAATACTGGATTACATTGCATTTAATGAACACATACAAATAGCTCGCTTTTATATTATAGTCTAATGAGTAGCCTTGCACTTTGTAATACAGATTGACCTAATAACCTAAAACCTAGACAACCCAAATTCTTGTCTGCAGCTGGTTCACAGTGGAAAGAAGAGCAAAATGTCGAGGTCTCATTGTTTTTGTCTGACATAACCAGCAGACTTGAACAAAAAAAAGCATGCACTTTTAACCAATAAGCACAATGGATGTTAACCATTTAACCAACCAGTTCACCAAATGACCATTCCTGGAGGAGTGGCTCCTATAACATGCTTCTCCTATTATGGCAATGGAAATAACTTTGACCAGCAGACGACAATAGGTTGCTATGCTTTGCTACTGAACAGGAGACCTGGACAAATCAAAACAGGTCGCTGTCAGCCGAGTGACTTTTGCTTGGTTACCAATAGCCGTGTCCTTTGACATGGTTGACCGCCTTCCAACATTGCAAAACGTGTGTGAGTGGGGGGGGGGGAGGATTAATAGGGGAATAGTTAAGGCGGGGGGGGGGGGGGTTACTCTGGGTGTCAACTAGACAGTAGCAATAGACATTCTTCAGGTAACAACTTTCGTACCACACCAAAGGCTATAAATACGTGCACGACTCGCCTAACCGGTAGAGGGCGGTGCTGAAAGACATTTTGATGACCATAAATCGCCTTTTCTTTCATTCTTTCTAACAATTTAGTGTGTGTGTTGGTATTTTGAAGGCCATGTGGGGTGACCTTTGATAGGAAAAAAAATAGAAGTTGCCTCGGCTACATCATCACACAACATCACGTGACCACAGACAGGCTCAGACTTTAACCTCCTGCTGGCGGGACAATTCATAAGAAACTGATCTGGAGTAAGATGTAACACTGAGAGAGGAATGGAAGAGGGAAGGTAGACTTCCTCCTAACAAATAGAGGTGTCGATACAAAAGTAGACAGAAGGCAACAATCTTTTTGTCATTTAAAAGGAATTGTATTTGTGTGTGTGTGTGTGTGCTTACACTGGCATGGGTAGAGAAGAATATTTACGCTTTTCAATAAATCTTTTCAATGTTTTTGAAATTTTTTGTTTATATTAAAACCAGATAACATGTTTTAATATATTTTGACGTTGAAATTTCAAGACAATGGGCGCCTTGTACACTTTATAACATGTACACTGCATGGCTGGGTATAGGTTAGATCTAATGGTCTGCTGACTTGTTAGATAGCATGGTTTGAAACCATTGTTTGATGACCACTTAGAGGTGACATTTCTGGTCACACAAATAAGAGGGTACGGGTAGTTTATTTGGTAAGATTGACATTGTAACCTTTGCATAGAAATAGTTTGAAGTTTCTCTGATCTTAGGCCTACCGTTTTGCGTATTTGGAGGAAATTTTGTTTACTATATTATGTACCGATATTCTTTGCCCTTACATGACGCACACATGTAAAACACATATAGATATCGCATAAGCATAACACATTTTCAAAGGGACTGTACTCTCTGAAGCAGCTATTCACAAACAGCAGAGTTATCATAGATCTTATGTAAATTCTCGTCAACAGTATACTGTATATAAGTCTGCGTCTCCTCATTATTGGACAGACAACAATTGTTCAGGTCTAAATGATCTAGATTATTCTAGATAATGATCTAGATTATTCTAGGTACAGACTTTGCACATGATTCTATTTTTGGAGATCAATCCAATTATCCTTTTTTAGGGTCAGGACCACTCCTACTCTCCTTACCCAACACAAAGTACTTTCCCAAATCCAAATGGAACTATCGTAGAATTCTTAAGGTTAAATTTAAAAGAAAAAAAAAATCCAACGAAGAAGCTTCAGTAAGCAGGTCACGTGTCGCTGCATACTTTGTTATAAAATTTAAAGTGTTTCGGCTATTCACCATTCGAAACATTCTTTTTGGGCTCGGCCTAAGTTGAAAGAAATGTCAAGGCATAGCTAAAAATGTGCTACGCGTGTTTCTGGGGGATCTCCTGCCAACTTTGACAATGGGAATAGGAAGAGACTGCAATGTCATCTAAACACATTTCTTTATTCTTTATAAATGTATTAGGCAAAACTACAAGTCCAAATATTTGAGTCAAATGGGCAGCTAATTTTAATACTTATGAACTTTCTCAAGTAGCCGTTAATAAGAACTATTTAAATGTCATCGCGTAATGACAGTACTAAATGACAACACAAAATCAAACAAATTCTAAATGGCATCACTAAATGACATTGATAAATGACACCACTAAATGACAACACTCTCTTTTTTTCTTTCTCTCACTCTCTGTGTCTTTCTTTGTCACTCCGTAGCTCTGCTACTGTCACTCTTTCTCTGTCTTGATTTCTTTAATCTCCCCCCCCCTCTCTCAATCTCCCCCTCTCTCTTTCCAAACTTCTCTATCGCTCCCTCCAACTACTACACGACCAAAGATGTAATGCGTAGTGCGTAGTAAATTTTTTTTTTTTTTTTTGCAAGCCAGTCGTCACGGTCCACTGGCCTCAGAATGGCAAGGACAAGTTAAACTTTGACCTATTTCCTACTCAGCAGGGAGAGGCTATAAGCCCCATGACCTATGTGACTGACTTCAGAAATTATATTAATTTCCACAATGACTGCACACCTACCCACCAGGTACCCTTCAGCCAATCATACCCCCTCCCCCCCCCCCCCCCATCTACCAAGAGCTGTTATTATGATTGAGCCAGGGCTGTAGTATTCCAACAGTCTTCTTTTCAACGTCAAACACTGGGGCGGATATGCTGTGGGGGTGGGTGTCCTGTGGCATGTTGAGGGAGGGGCAACTGGAGTGGGGGAAAGTAGGTTTAGAAAAAGTTTGCTGTGTGAAAGTTATTTATAGACAACCCCGCCCCCCCCCCACCCCCCCGGTAATTTACGACATTTTTTATTTGGATTTCTAGCTTTGAATTGTGGATTTGTCTTGAAAAACTTTCAATTTTAACATTTAAAAAATCCCAAATAAACAACGTTACAAAGTCAGTTTGTGTGGAAACACAAACTCAAATTCAGCCCCCGAAGTGTTCCGCCAGGCAGGTAAAGAGACAGAATTTAATATTTTCAATCAGAATGAAATTCTACCAAAGACAAATAAGAATGGAGAAAGAATGTTGACAGATCTTGGGTTCAACGGTTCAGCAGACCAAGGGATAGGTGAATATCATGTTCGATATGAACATTGCATAAAAAATGGCTTATAATGATTATCTAATTGTTTTGCAAAGGGTCAATCTCTTATTCATAGCCTAAAGAGAAAAAAAAATCCTTTAGTTGTGACTTTCTGGTATGCAGTGTAGTGGCTATAATTCTCGCGATACTATGGAAAAATTCGTATTAATTGTTGTTTTAAATTATTTTACACTTATATGCATACTAAATAGATTTTGTTCTATTTAAAAAAAGTATTTTTTTGTGTGTGTAAAGTAAGAGTTAGTATGACAGAATGTATTTAGCTTAGCAATACAATTGTAAAAAAAATATTTTTTTTTGGACAAAAATTTTAAACCGTGGTAAAAATATTGTAAATGGTCATCTCCCTTACTAAATAGCGTCTTTCATTGTCTGTAACTATTAATAGTGAATATTTGTATATATAGTGAAAAAAAAAACTGCTTGCATAATTGATTTAAAAAATTAGATTTTTCAATTTCAGAAAAGAAAAAAGTAGCCGTTGCTACTATGATGTTGCATTTTCAATATCTTTTCTAGTTTACGAGATCTAAACGGGACGGACGGACTGACGGACAGACCACACAAAACTAATAGAGTCTTTTCCCCTTTCAGGGGCCTCTAAAAAGGAAAAAGAACGATACACGATGAGAATCCCTGGAACATAGAAAAGGCGATGGACATAAGATAAAACCAGAATAGACGCAAAATAGAGCCCCGATATCTATAACCAATAAATATTCATTTTTGACTAGAGGTACACCATTAGTTAAATTAATAAATTTAGAGACACCTCAGGACAGAAGACTAAAATGTATAATACTTAAAACACTAAAACACAATTTACATATGAAAAAAAAACACACACACACACAAATACAAAATTAACAAGATTACGAAGAGAGTTTGTGTTATTACACAAACTCAGAGGCGGCCACCATCGAATTCACCAATGGATCAGGAATACAATTTCAAAAATCAGTTGGCGTTATTTTCACAAAAAAGCAAACAGGACAACACGTCGTCTATGATTAGACTCTTCAAACTCTTCTGGAATAAGTAGAGTTTTTTTTTTTATTAAGGTTCCATTCTATGCCGCCATATTTCTCCATATTGAGATCGTTTATTTTTGTCTCCATATTTCCTACTCTTTTCCTCCTCCATTTTCTTTCTTTTTTTTTTAGATTCCATTATATGCCTCCACATTTGTTCACATCACTTTCTCTTCTTTTTCTCTTTTACTGTATTTTATATTCTATATAAATATTTTATTATTTATAGAACTTCGATGGAATCTCAGATATCAAAGTGTAAAAAAAGAGAAAGATCACTATGATTAGCTTAGAGTGTACAATCCCAAATATACATGTAGAACGTAGCACGGACCTAAGAAAATACAAACAAGAAGCAGATAACGGTGTTTAACTTAAGATTTTCAATTTTCAGATCCGTATTGTAGGGGGCGCGGTCACTCGGTGCGGTAAGCTGGCCCCCCCTCCCTTCCCCTAAACTTTATCCGAAAAATGTCACTGACAAAACTATCTTTGGTTTTTTCTTTTTATTCCAGCACAATCCAGGGAGATAATTACTTGCAATCATTGGTTCATACACAACGACACAGTGAGGAACGATTTTGTTTTAAAATTTCTTTATTAAATACATAAGGCTTATATTAAAATAAAGTTTATTAACATTATTATTCTTCGAGGTCCCAAGGACATATGATTTGCAATTAAGAAAGTACTGGCCAGTTTTTTTACTTCTTTAAGATTATTCATTTAAAAGTATAGATGTCTTCTAAGACTTATTATGTCTATTAAAAAGCTACCTTAATAAATTCACGTATGGAGCTACTAGAACTATACTCAATTGTTCACAATTTTTCATCGGTATCTAAAACAAAACGTGTTAGCCGATAAGACAAAACAAATGTACATCAATTTTGACCTCTCTGTGTGCAAGATGTCTCTCCATTATTTCATAGTCATGACTTCCCTGTCAATTTTACTTGTAGAGAAGTCTGACTGCCAAAATGTTTTTCATTTTTTAAAGCTTGATAAATGTTCTTCATGACGGAACTTTCGTTCAAACACAAAACAGGCATCTCTAATTTACAGACACAGCTTTTGTTTAAACACAAAACTGACATCTCTAATTTACAGACACAGCTTTTATTTAAAAACAAAACTGACATCTCTAATTTACAGACACAGCTTTCATCTTAACACAAAACTGACATCTTTAATTTACAGACACAGCTTTCATTTAAACACAAAACTGACATCTCTAATTTACAGACACAGCTTTCATTTAAACACAAAACTGACATCTCTAATTTACAGACACAGCTTTCATTTTAACACAAAACTGACATCTCTAATTTACAGACACAGTTTTCATTTAAACACAAAACTGACATCTCTGATTTACAGACACAGCTTTCATTTAATTACAAAACAGACATCTCTAATTTAAATACACAGCTTTCATTTAAACACAAAACAGCCATCTCTAATTTACAAACATAGCTTTTGTTTAAACACAAAACTGACATCTCTAATTTACAGACACAGCTTTCATTTTAACACAAAACTGACATCTCCAATTTACATACACAGCTTTCATTTAAACACAAAACCGAAATCTCTAATTTACAGACACAGCTTTTATTTAAACACAAAACTGACATCTCTAATTTACAGACACAGCTTTCATTTCGACACAAAACAGACATCTCTAATTTACAGATACAGCTTTCATTTAAACACAAAACTGACATCTCTAATTTACAGACACAGCTTTCATTTAATTACAAAACAGACATCTCTAATTTAAATACACAGCTTTCATTTAAACACAAAACAGCCATCTCTAATTTACAAACATAGCTTTTGTTTAAACACAAAACTGACATCTCTAATTTACAGACACAGCTTTCATTTTAACACAAAACTGACATCTCCAATTTACATACACAGCTTTCATTTAAACACAAAACCGAAATCTCTAATTTACAGACACAGCTTTCATTTCGACACAAAACAGACATCTCTAATTTACAGATACAGCTTTCATTTAAACACAAAACTGACATCTCTAATTTACAGACACAGCTTTCATTTAAACACAAAACTGACAACTCTAATTTATAGACACAGCTTTCATTTAAACACAAAAACTGACATCTCTAATTTACAGACACAGTTTTCATTTCGACACAAAACTGACATCTCTAATTTACAGACACAGCTTTTATTTAAACACAAAACTGACATCTCTAATTTACAGACACAGCTTTCATTTAAACACAAAACAGACATCTCTAATTCACAGACATGAATTTTATTCAAACATAAAACTGACATCTGTAATTCACAGACATGATTTTCATTCAAACATAAAACAGACATCTCTAATTCACAGACATGATTTTCATTCAAACATAAAACTGACATCTGTAATTTACAGACATAATTTTCATTCAAACATAAAACAGACATCTCTAATTCACAGACATGATTTTCAATCAAACATAAAACAGACATCTGTAATTTATAGACATAATTTTCATTCAAACATAAAACAGACATCTCTAATTCATAGACATACTATTGAGCATTCTCTTTAATACATGTTTTGTTTTAACACGTTTTGGTTGCATCCTCAGGAGTGAAATAATTTTAGTCCCAAAACTCACGCAGATCTGCATGGTTGAGTGCAGGATTTGAATTCGGGACCATTTAATAGTTCGAAGCGCTTGCCACACGAATGGACAGACATCCCTTGGATCGTATTCCTTCTTGGCTGAACCATTCGTCAATGACTTAAGAAACTGATGCGAAGTAAATAACAAGGCTGGACAAACAAGGGGTACAACTACACAACGCGAGTAGATCTATGTTTTCATATTTAGTTGATTGAGAACAACAAAAAGGTTGAAGGTCAAACCCACTATGACGACAGAGTTATTGTGAAAATACTTTTCAATCATAAATCCAAAGAAAAGACAGATTGCAAGAGGCTACTTGTGATTACACAGAACCGGATATGTGCATGTGTGGCAGGGCGCTTTGTTGATTTGTTGTATAGGCGCCCAGTTTAGTTTTCCATCTGTCATTTACAAGGATTAGATTGACTGGTGTAGGTTAACAAAAAAAAATAGGAGTTTCGGAGGAGGAGTTATCTTTGCACGTCGTCATGGAGTTGTTTGTTTACTTAACGAAACTAGTGAGGGTAATGGAGATATAAGCAAAGTCTTTTCTAACTCTCACTGCACATCATAGTAAACACAAGTGTATGTAAAGTACAAGACTCAAGTGAAGCAGGTACATGTGTTGGTCTTTACACAATAAGTTCTATGTGGAGTAATTGTAGCCTTTTTTTTTTTTTTTTTTTTTTACTGACAGCAATTGTTTTAGAACTACAAAATTGACTTCAAATTATTTTGTTTTCTATGTTTAAGCGTACTTGCGTTTCGAAATATTCATACATGACAGTTAACATTAATGGTAGCACACATTGATAAATGTTTTATTTGTAGCGAATTTTAAATAAAAAAAAAAAGGATATTAAAAAAACAACTGAATAAATGTGGCCAATGGATCATCCACTGTTTGCCGGGAATTTGTTTGTGCGCATGTGCTTTTAATAGTTTCTTTACATAATCACGAAGAAATCCCAAGTGGATTATGTGCCGAGTCGTTAGTGGTGCCCCGACTCAACGATCTTTTTGACATGTTGCTTTAAGAGTAGATGAATAATGAATACACCAAATGTTTAAGTCCATATTTGGTCAACGTTGCGCAAGAGTTATCCTACCCTGCCTCTTATATTGAGTGCTAACCAACAGGGCTATAGATGACAATTATTACAATGGCAGAGTAGTAGATAGTAAAATCAACTAAACAACAGTTAATGCTGGTACATTGTGCATTCTGATATTGTTGGTTCTCGAAAGATATTTTAAAACTTTCAGCTTTTCCGATTGGTGGACTATGCTGTGCATTTCCTGCATTGTGGTTTTTTTTTTTAAACTAGCTTTTATATAGCGCGACTTTCAGGTTTATCGTATGCTCAGAGAGCTACCGTCCAATCTCTTTTGTTGGTCTAATGTATCTTCCACGCAATTAAAAAAAAACATCTGCTGAAATCCATTACAATTAGAGACATCTGATGAATGTGTATAACATGAAAATAAAGATACATTCAGCTGGCAGCCATGTTTTGAGAAAGTTAAAATTTTAATGCGAGCACATCAATAAATGTTTTGGACATATGAACTTATTTTTAAGCTGATGTTTGTGTAATTCTTAATTTTTTTTATTACTACTGACCTAAGGGCCTCCCTCGAGTTTATGCGTAACACACACTCCCTTTATTATCTTTTTTTTTCCAACATGATTATATCATTTCTGATTTTTTAAAATGTTCTTAATGAACTAGGCTCTTAGTTGTTTTTTTTTTAATAGTAATGACTTACAACAGTTAACAGTAGAGCTTGTTTAACAATGTATAACATAAATGTCTCAATATTTCTTATAGAAAGTCAAACCAAACCAATCATGGGGATCAAGGACTCCTTTATGGCAGCCAATCTGGCAACGAAATTAGTTTTCTTTATCATACTTTTAGCGAACGTCGTCAAGTAAGTCAAAAGTAATTGATTTTTAGCTAGTTATAATAATAATAATAATAATAATAATAATGGAAATTTGTCTTACAATTTGTGCATTACACCAAACAAAAACATTATAACTATAAGAAACCAAAGTGTGCATTCACACAAGACTCACTCATAATTTACATGTGACAAAGTTTATATCAGATTGTTCCCGGGCATGCTATCCTGCCTCATAGTGGCGCCCGGGTGGAAACGATCGTAGGAGGAAACGATTAGGCTAAAGGGTAGCAAAACAAGACTCCTGTGGGGGTGCGAGAGCATCCTCATTGCACTGTGCTGAGTTGTAAAAAGCTCCCACAACCTTGTCACAATTCAGGCGCAGTTCCTCAAGGGGCAGTTTCATAAATGGCGTGTCCCGCACAGTTAGCCTGGTATAGAAAAGGAAAAAGGCGGGGGTCTAAGTGTACGCGGTCTCTTGCCGTGAGTCTGACCCACCCGTGTACACTGTTCTTATTCAGGCCGGTGGGAGGGAGCTGTTGTTCACTTTTGCTGGCCTAGAGTTCCAAGAGCCGAAGGCTCAACTCTACTTAACAGTTTCAAGAAGAAGAAGAAGATACCAGATTGTTCTTATTTAATGATTTGATTGCCAAGGGAACAAAAGAGTGTCTGAGTCTGTTTGTCTTGGCTATCGGTGTCTTGTATCTCTTTTGTGATGGGTAAAATCACAAAATCCTGACACAAAGGGTGATTCTTTATTTCGAGGATCTTGTTAGCTTTTTTATAGATGTTTGTCTCAAACAACTGCCCAAATGGGGTTTGTTTTTGCCAATGATTTTACCAGCAGCATTTAGGATTCTTAAAAGTTTATTTTTATTTTTAATGCTCAGATTGCCATACCAGGCAGTGATATTGAAACTTAAAATATTGCAGATGTGAGCGTGATAAAACATAGCCATGGCCTTTTCGCTAACATTAAACGAGGACAGTTTTCTTAGTAATCGTAATCTTTGCTGCCCTTTTTTGCTAATATAATCAGTATTTGCAGTAAAATTTAGTTTATTGTCTAGGATAGTACCAAGGTATTTAAAGGTTTACACAATTTCAATAGTCTCTCCAGCTACAGAAACAATTTCATTTTCCTTCTTGTCCCTACGAAAATCGATTATCATTTCTTTTGTTTTTTTTTACATTTAATAATAAAAAATTATCTTTACAGTATTTTTCAATGTGTTCTGTTTCTCTGAAATACTCATTTACGTCTGAACTCTCTGAGAGCAGGGCAAGAAGAGCCGCGTCATCAGCGAATTTTGTGAAGGAGAAAAAAGGACTATCGGATTGAAAATCATTGGTGTACCACAATGTCACAGCCCCCTAGGGCGCCCCTGTGTTAATTATGCGTTCATTTGATATAACATTGTTTACCCTAACCCTCTGAGATCTCTGGGTCAAAAATTCCCTAGCCCATAGTATTATGTGTGGACTAATCTTCAACGCTTTCATCTTTTCAATGAGTAAATGAAGTTGTATAGTGTTAAAAGCTGATGAGAAATCAATAAAGAACAATCTTACATAAGTGTTCGGTAAGTCCAGATGTTTGTAGACACAATTTAAATATTTAGGATGGCATCGCCTACATCTTTACCCTTTTGGTAAGCAAGTTGTAAAGGGTCTAACTTATTACAAAGTTCCTTCAGAAGAAACATTTTAACCAATTTTTCTAAACATTTAAACACAATGGAAGTAAGTGAAACAGGTCTATAGTCATTCATTTCCTTCGGTTTGGAAACCTTTGGCACAGGTACAATTATAGATGACTTCCACACAGGTGGTATCTCATGGTTTAGTAATGAAGTAAAAAAAATATCTTGGAAAGGTTCAGCTAGTGGTTCAGTACATTCTTTTAAGATTCGCCCTTTTATTCCATCAGGCCCACCAGCTTTCATTGGGTTGACGTTTTTGAAAATGTTACAGACTTGCTCTTTAGTAATCGCTAATTCTAAACAGTTGTTAACATTGACATCCTCAAGGGCTTTGAGTCTTAAATAATTAAAATCTTTCGAGTCGAAGCGACAATAGAAATCATTTAACTCGTTGGCTAATGTTTTGTCGTCTCTTGTTGCAAGATTATTTTTACTTCTTACTTGTGCTCCTGTTATTTTGTTCATGATACCCCACGCCTGTCAAATGTCACTTGTCTTAATTGAGTCTTCCAGCTTGGTGCGGTAGTTTCTCCTCCCTTCCTCAAGAACGTCCGTCCTTTTTAGATCTCAAAAACTAAAAAGCTTTTGAAAACACGAGTTCATGACATTATGCAGCCTGCAAAGTTTTGGTGCAGTAGTCCTTCACAGTCCTACTATATATAGCCTCTAAAAGATTTATATGGTAGAAGTGCATGTGAGACTATCTCGGACATAGGCGGACACATTGGGGATTTCATCAAAGTATTAATAAAACACACACTCTCTCTGTGATCTTGATTTTTGTTTTGTTCTGACGAGCATTCATAAAGTTAAAAAATGTAAAATCTAATTGTGGAATCCTTTTTTTTTTTTTTTTTTTTTTTTTTTAAAGAATATGAATGTTTTAGTCAAGTGAAAAATAAAGCTAACACAATTTCTTTTTCAAATATAAAATCTCAATTTTCTTTGGGGCTTTCATCATTAAAAAAAAAATAAAAACAACAACTAAAAACCTAAATCCTTGTTGAATTTTACCTAACAGCAAATAACTGTTTCTGGTAGATTACTTATGCGTTAATTAACTAATTTGATTTTTTTCCTAATAACAATAACAGCTGGATAGCTTTCTGTACGACATCATGGCATGTCTCATTTCTCAACTACAGAGGCTTATGGAGATATAACACTAGTCCATTAGATGGTACTTCAGACGGTAAAATTTTTTTTTTAATTAATAATATTAATATTCTCTTTTTCTATGCTAGGGTGTAAATAAAATCTTGTCGGTACTCCAAGTCTCTTTAGATAACGGATTAAATAGCCCTATAGCAATAGCGTGAATTGGTGGCTACAAACTAGTGTACATGGTGACTACAAACTAGTGTACTTGATGACTACAAACTAGTATACTTGGTGACTACAAACTAGTGTACATGGTGACTACAAACTAGTGTACTTGGTGACTACAAACTAGTATACTTGGTGACTACAGACTAGTGTACATGGTGACTACAAACTAGTGTACATGGTGACTACAAACTAGTGTACTTGGGGACTACAAACTAGTATACTTGGTGACTACAGACAAGTGTACATGGTGACTACAAACAAATACACTTATTGACTATAAACTAGTGTACTTGATGACTACAAACTAGTGTACTTGGTGACTACAAACTAGTATACTTGGTGACTACAGACTAGTGTACATGGTGACTACAAACTAGTGTACATGGTGACTACAAACTAGTGTACATGGTGACTACAAACTAGTGTACATGGTGACTACAAACTAGTGTACTAGATGACTACAAAGTAGTGTACATGGTGACTACAAACTAGTGTACTTGGTGACTACAAACTAGTTTATTTTTTGACTACAAACTAGTGTACATGGTAACTACAAACTAGTGTACATGGTGACTACAAATTAGTGTACTTGGTGACTACAAACTAGTGTACATGGTGACTACAAACTAGTGTACATGGTGACTACAAACTAGTGTACATGGTGACTATAAACTAGTGTACATGGTGCAGGCAGCCAGGATTTTTTGAGTGTGTTGTGTGCGTGTGTGTATACATAATTAATCTTTATTACATTATGACCTCCATGAAAGTGTGGCGCTAAGTTGTTCTAGGATTTCACTGTTTGCGTTTTCCTCGTAATGGCCTCCATGTCTTAGCAACTCTTATTATGCGTAATTCAATTTGTCGGAGAACATGTCCCGCAAACTTAATGCGACACTCTGTCACAACCTTATTAATGGGTCGACTCCCAGGATTTCCTTGATTGAGACCCGATCTCTATAACTGACTCCTAAAATCCGTCTTAGCCATCTTAGTTTTAAATTTCGGTAGATGACTATTCACTGCACTTTATTAACGGAGCCCAGCCACTAGTAGAAACTTGTAACCTCTCTTGGCTACGCTCTTGAAATTAGGTGACTTTAGTTTGCTTTAGATTTTATATCGAAAAGGGAAGTTTTATGGTCAAAATCATCTGTTGGGGGGTTTCAAACTAAAAAAATCTCTGGAGTTATTTTTAACAAATTCAATACCCCCTTAGCTACGCTCATTGAATTTGGTAAACTTAGTTTGCTTTAGAATAATATTGAAGACAGAGGTTTTCAACCCCAAAACTCTCTGTAGGGGGATCTTAAACTCAAAACCATCTGGAGGGGTTTTAAACTTTAAAAAAGCGGTATTAAACACAAAACCCCTCTTGGCTACGCTCATAGAATCTGGTGACAGATGTATTGATAGTCTTATAATTGAAGAGGGGGTTTTATCGTAAATTTCGGAGGGGGTTTTAAAGTCAAAACGCCCCTAAGCTATGCTCTTGGAATTTGGGAATGGTCGTTTACATTATTTTGTGTACTTAGTGACTACAAACTAGTGCACTTGGTTATAGAAAAAATATTTGTTTAGTTAAGTTATAATAAGGATGGCCCTTTCTAATCAAGACAATCCGCCGTAGATTAACCTATTGAATCTATTAAATTAGGGCCTAATTTAATTATCATATTATGTCAGTTTAGATAAAGCTTTATCAATTAGGTCATTAAAATGTTTATAAATATTATATTATTAGAACTGCACAAGACAGTTTCGCAATAAAAAATACAAGTAATTGCAGAAACTATTTGTTTGTTTGTTACAGATGAGTACATCGCCATCCAGGCCTTCAGTATCTTCGGATTCATCTCGCTGAATGTTGGCTTTGGACTCATCGTGTTGTACATGTTCTGGGGAAGTTGTAAGGGAAATTCTGAAACAAATCTTGCAGCGGCCATCACTCTCTTTGTTTCAGGTAATTGTAACTATCACTTTGTTCCCCCTTTCAGACCTTGCGATCTATAGGGCAGACGATAGTTCTTTGACATGTCTTACAGACCTATGACGTGCAACTAGCTATTGTCTCCACTGCGCACAAGTGGCAGGTCAGTGTTCAGGTCGTCTATGATGATTAGATCTCACCCCCCCCCCCCTTCTGCTGCAGAGCTAAAATATTAAACAGTGAACACAAGATGGCGGATTTTGTAAAGGAAAAATTAGGATAGGTTTTAAATTATGCGCCATAAAAAAATCAAAGTGAAACCACAACTGTTCATAACTAAGGACTTATTACTTTTTAAAAAAATTGCTAAGTTTATACAAATTTACACAAGCAGTTTTAAAACATCAACAATTAATTTGAAATTATTTGGTGTTGGTAGTCATTGTATAATGTACACATGCACCATATAGGCTACTAAACCGCAGTAGGCGTATTTGATCTTTTTCATAAAACTTAAAATAACTTGAGTAACTTCTTTGAGAACAGAAATAAATATAACTTTTATTATAATGTAGACACAATCAAGTTGATATTGAGATAAAATAAATATTCTAGACTTTAGTAATACTATTTTTTAACAAAAATCTAACTCACTACAATAACACAACCGTTCAGTCTCACGTTCTGGAGTCGTCTAAGAACGCTGACGACAATGCCACCTGAAAATAGATAGAATTTTGTTTAAAAAAATCTGAGAATATGTTGATAAATAAAATTGACATGGTCTTTATTTTTCCCCCTCTAGCTGGTAGCTGGTTGATTGCTGTAGCCATCTTTGGAGCTAAGTTTGAAGGAACTGAAAGGTTCGGCTACTCTTTCGCCCTGGCAGTGTGTGCTCTCATCTTGGCACTTATAGGTGGAATCATTTTGATAATTGGTGGCCGAGGAAACAGCTCAGTCAGCTCGAAGTAGGATCACCACTGGGGAAACATGCATATTAATTATTACCTCTGTTTGTTTTATACCTGAATCTGTATTACCCAGAGTCTGTTAACTAGCTGTCTAAATTTAAACTGCTATATCTTTATCTTAAAACATACAGATTCCGTGACTCTCTTCTGTGCTACTTATCGTCAAACCATAATAAACTCTACTTCTAAACCTAAGATTCAATCTATTTCAAAATTATAAGAACAAAATTTCTAGAATTAAAAAAAAATTCAATCCTATTAGAGAAAATCACCTTTTTCTAAACTTCTAGCATTGTACTGTTACCATCTGCCTCTGTCTTTAAGAATCGTTTGCCATATCAACAGTCTGTAAAATCAGTGTGTCTCCATGGTAACGTCAACATAGTAACCATGTAAATTACTCATCCGTCCACTATTTATTTATTTTTGTACTGCTTGTAACTGCAATGATGCTTATGAGATTTAGAAGAATAAAGTTTTCTTTTAATTATTGAAGTAAATTTTTTTTTCTCAAGACATTGAGGATGTTCAAGACAGGACCCAACAATTTTGTACAAAGAAATCTCAAACACTTCAAAGAGTTCTTGAATCTCCAGCTTTGTCTGTTCGTTGTCTGTTGGTTGTATTCTCTTGATCCACAAGTTCAATTATAAATAATGAAATATTAGATTACCACTATTGGAGTTAGAGGGCCGACTGTAACATTTTTATACTGTCATTCTTTGATAAAAAAAATTAATCAAAACTTTATACTTTTTAACTCTCTCTCTCCTAATTAACGATACCATTGTTGTTTGACCCCTTAAATTTAATTTAGTTTTGGATTTATAAGCTTGAATTTAAGTTATATAAAAAGAGCATGCATTCTCCTATAATTCAATACCATTGGTTAAGTTTTCTGATTACCAACAAAAATGTTATTAAAGTTTAATCATAACAGGGTAGAATGTACAAATGTTAAAAATAGACAAAGCTGTCAGAACGTGGACAATACTTACAGAGCTAAAGAGTTAATGGACAAAGTATGAATAACAAGTCACTATGTAATCCTAAGCCTTAAAGACTATAAATAGGCCTAATGTTGAGAACTTTTTTTTTTTTAAAAAAAGCTCTTACTTACAATCATTATATTTGAATGCACGTGGGTATAAATTGATGATACAAACTTGATTTGCTAAGTAGTTTATTAGAAAAAAAAAAGATTACAAAGACAGTTTGTGTGGAAAAACAAACTCGAAATCGGTCACCGAAGTGGTCCATCCAGGCAGGTAAAAAGGTAGGTTTCAATATTTTCAGAAAAAATATCAAAATGAAATTTTATAAACGGCAAATGACAGAAAAGAATGGAGAAAGAAGTTTGACAGATCTTGTGTGGTGCCCCAACGGTCCAGCAGACCAAGGGATAGGTGAAAGTGAAGATTAAGTTAGATATGAACCTGGCCTGATGACTTATAATGAGTATCTAATTGATCTAATTGATTTATAAAGGGTCAATTTATTATTCAGTCTCAAGGAAAAAAAAACAAACATTTCCGTGAAAATTTTTTTTTTTTATTCAGTGCTTTATAGAATAATCAAAGTGAGGCAGTTCAGGTGATATTATGAAAAACTATTGATTAACTGTTGTTTTAAATTATGTTCAACTTATAGGCAGACTAAATAGATTTTTTTCTCTATGAAAAATAGTAACCATTTTTTGTAAATGTAGTATTCAGTAGGTCAGAACCTATATAACTCCGAATTACATTGGTAAAAAAAAAAAAACAATATTTTTTTTACAAAGAATTCAACCCGTGTTAAAAATATGGTAAATACTTGATCTCCGATTTTCAATATCTTTTCTACTATACGAGATGTAAATGGGACAGACGGACGGACGGGCGGACGGACAGACATTTCACACAAAACTTATAGCGTCTTTTCCCCTTTTGGGGGCCGTTAACAAGATTACAAAGAGAATTGTGTCATTACACAAACTGAGAGGCGGCCACCATCGAATTCACCAACGGACCAGTAATACAATCTCAAAAATCATTTTGCGTTATTTTTCACATTAAAGTAAAGTAACTCTCTCTTTGCATTTCCTTACATTTTTTTTTATTAAGGTTCCATTCTATGTCGCCACCACATTTGTTCACATCACTTTCTCTTCTTTTTCTCTTTATGTAAAGGACTGATATAGAATCATATAAAAATCAAAGTGTAAACAAAGAGAAAGATCACTATGATTAGCTTAGAGTGCAAAATCCCAAATATACATTTAGAACGTAACAGAAACCTACGAACAAAACGTAAACAAGAAGCAGATAACTGTGTGTTAAACTTAAGAATGTCAATCCGTGGCGTCACTCCATGCGATAAGCCCGCCTTTGGTGTCGACCTCCCTCCCCTAAACTTTATCCGAAAGATGTCACACACACACACATTGTAGCAGGTACACAAAAAGTTGTATGTAGAGTAATTCTAGCCTTTTTTTTTTTTTACTGGCAGCGATTGTTTTAGAACTACAAAATTGACTTCAAATTATTATTTTATTCTATGTTTAAGCGCACTTACATGTTAAAATATTCATACATGACAGTTAACATTAATGGTAGCACATATTTATAAATATTTTAATTGTAGTCTATTCTCAGTAAGAAAAAAAGGATATTAAATGAAAAAAAAAAAAGAGCATAAATGTGGCGAATGGAGCATCCACTGTTGCCGTGAATCTATTTGTGCGCATGTGGTTCTAATAGTTTCTTTACATATTCACGAAGAAAGCCCAAGTGGATTATGTGCGAGAGTCGATAGTGGTGCCCCAACTCAATGATCTTTTTGACATGGGGCTTAAGGAGTAGATAAAAACATCCTATCTGTTTAAGTCCATATTTTGACTACTTTAGGCAAGAGTATCGTATCCTGCCTCTTACATTGACAATTATTACAATGGCAGAGTAGTAGATATTTAAATCAACTAAACAACAGTTCACTCTGCTGTACCCTAAGTTCTGATATTGTTGGTTCTCAGAAGATATTTTAAAACTTTCAGCTTTTCAGATTGGTGGAGTATGCTGTGCATTAACTGCGTTTTTTAAAATAGATTTTATATAGTGCGACTTTCATGCTTATCGCATGCTCAGAGCGCTATGGTCCAATCTCAGAGCGTTATTATGTCCAATGTCAGAGAGCGATATGGTCCAATCTCATTTATGGACCCAATGCATTCTTCCACGGATTCTCAAAGCAAAGAAACATCTGCTGAACCCAATAAAAATTTGGGACATCTTATGAACGTGTATCGCTTGAAAATAAAAACACATTCAACTTGCAGCAAAAAAAGTAACAATTTTAATACGAGCACATCAAAAGTTCATTTTTCTTTGAGATCTATCGATGCATAAACTTTCTGTTTCTGAAACAGCTGACCTTCATAGGCCACAAGGTCTAAGTAAAGTACCCATTTCAGACCTTGTGGTCTATAGGGCAGATGATGTAAATGTCATCTGTTTCTGTGGACTACGGTTAACTAGGGTGTAATGTGGCCAGCACAACGATCAGATGCCTTTACTTTTCCGTAACTAATGTCAGGTACCCATTAGAGCTGAGTGGATTCAGAGGCGCCCGAAGATTCCGAAATAAAAAATCCCACCAAATCTTCACAGGATTCGAACCCCGGTCCCCGGTTTAAAAGCCAAGTGCTTTACCGCTCAGCCACCGCGCCTCCCCACAAGGTCTAAAGGAGATCTGAACTTTTTTTATCATGAACTTTTTTAAAGCAGATGTTTGTGTCATTTGTAATGTGTGTTTACAACTGAACTAGGGGCCTCCCTTGAGTTTCTAGGTGATTATATTAGTTCTGTTGTTTTTTTCCCCAATGTTCTAAGGCTCTTAGTTTTTTTTAATAGTAATGACTTACAACAGTTAACAGTAGAGCTTGTTTAACAATGTATAACATAAATGTTTCAATATTTGTTATAGAAAGTCAAACCAAACAAATCATGGTGATCAAGGGGACTCCTTTATAGCAGCCAATCTGGCAACGAAATTAGTTTTCTTTATCATACTTTTAGCGAATGTTGTCAAGTAAGTCAAAAGTAATTGATAATACAAGAACTTTAAGCTTGTTATCATTACGTTACAAAATTTTTAGCGGTCCCAGTTATGAGTTAAGTCTGGTCAGTCTGTCCATCCGTCCGTCCATTTAAGATCTCAAAAAAAAAAAAAACAACAAAAAAAAAAACAACTAGAAAAGATATTGAAAACCCTAATTCCTGATATTTTGCAGCCTGCAAGGTTTTGATGCAGTGGCTACTTTTTGTCATCTAAGCTAACCAGCCGTGGTGAGGCAGTAGACCTAGTATAGTAGTCCTTCTTATTTCTGAAATATAAAGCAACTAAAAGTTTTATATGGCAGTGGGGCATGTTAGACTAACTTGGACTTCATTAGCGAACACATAGGGTATCTCCGTCGAGTTTCTAGTAAAACACACACTCTCTGTGTAATGTTGAATTTATTTTGTTCTGACGAGCATGATTCATATTGTTTATGAAATTGAATATCGAATTATGGAATAATGTTTTTTTAAAGAATGTGAAAGTTTTAGGTAAGCGAAAAAAAATAACAATAATAAAGAACAAGGTTACAAACACAAACTCAAAATCGGCCCCCGAAGTGCTCCACCCAGGCAGGCTTCAATAATTTCAAAAAGAACATCCGAATGAAATTACATCAAAGACAAATGACAGATAAGAATGGAGAAAGAAAGTTGACAGATCTTGTGTAGTGCCCCAACTGTCTAGCAGATCAAAGGATAGGTGAAAGTGAATGTAAAGTTAGATGTGAACCTGGCCTAACTAGTTCCCCTTTTAGATCTTGTGGTCTATAGGGCAGATGATGTAAAGTTCATCTGTTTTTGTGGCCTACGGTTAACGAGGGTGACATGTAGCCAGCAGAACGACCAACCTCCTTTACTTTTCCCCAACTAATGTCAGGTACCCATTAGAGCTGGGTGGACTCAGAGGCGCCCAAAGATTCCGAAGTTGAAAATCCCAGTCTTCACCAGGATTCGAACCCGGGACGCCCAGTTCGAAAGCCAAGTGCTTTACTGCTCAGCCACCGCGCCTACCCTGGCCAAACTGATGTCTTATAATTGAACTAATTGTTTTAATAAGGCTCAATCTCTTATTCGAATCCTAAAGAAGTCGAACAAACAAAATAAGTAGACCTCTTCCTGCTGTTTGGTTTAGAAGAAAAGACAAGAAAATGCAGTTTACTAGATTACTATTCGTTTTAAATTATGTCTACTTTATAATGCATACTAATTAGATTTTTCCTCTTTTCAAAAGAATAATCATTTGTTCTTGTGTAAATATAGTATTTAGTATAATAGATCCTAATTAACTTAACAATACAAATATAAAAATAAAAAAATTTTTGACAAAAAATCTACAACCGTTTGCATAAATGTGTTAAAAGATACGGAGTACTCTTGTTACCTATAATAAAGAACCTCAAGTGTAGGAGTGTTTAATAGTTAATAGTTGTAAAAGTGGTGTAAATTTATGAAAAAAACTGCTTGTATAAGTGATTTAAAAAATTAGATTTTTCGCTTCCAGAAAAGAAAAAAGTAGCCGTCGCATCAGAGCTTTGAATGGTCTAAAATATTGTGATGTCGGATTTTCACTATCTTTTCTAGTTTACGAGATCTAAACGGGACGGCGGAAAGACGGACAGAAGCACAGACATTTCACACAAAACTAATAACGTCTTTTCCCCTTTCGGGGGACGCTAAAAAAACACAAACTTAGTCAATTTCTTTGTCAAGTATAAAATCTTATTTCTTTTAGGGGTTTTGATAATTAAAAAAAGAACAACTAAAAACCTAAATCCTTTTTTTAATTTTATACCTAAAACATCAAACGTCTGGGGGAGATAACTTCAACGTTGATGAACTTATATTTCTAATCACACTAACAGCTGGATAGCTTTCTGTACCACATCATGGCACGTCTCACCGTTAGGCTACACAGGCTTATGGAGATTTAACACTATTCCTTTAGATGGTGCTTACAACGGTATATTTCTGTTTTTTTAATTGAATATTAATATTAACTTTTTAAAAACTATATTGTCAATACTCGAAGTCTCTTTGTATAACGAATTAAAAAACGCTGTAGCAAAGTTATTTGACATATTAAACTACAGACAAATGTACTTGGTCAAAGAAATATCATTAAAATAATAAAAGAAACAATATTAAAAGAAATATTTTTGTTTTGTTTGGTTATCGTAGGGATGGCCATTTCTAAGACAACCCGCTGCAGATCAACCCCTAGACATCCATTAACTTAGGTCCCATTTTAACTGTTAGTTCAGTTTAGATAAAGCTTTATCAATTAGATCATTAAAATGCTTAAAACTATTATATCATTGGAATTGCACAAGACAGCTTCGCAATAAAAAATACAAGTAATTGCAGAAACTATTTGTTTGTTTGTTACAGATGAGTACATCGCCATCCAGGCCTTCAGTATCTTCGGTTTCATCTCGCTGAATGTTGGCTTTGGACTCATCGTGTTGTACATGTTCTGGGGAAGTTGTCAGGGAAATTCTGAAACAAATCTTGCAGCGGCCATCACTCTCTTTGTTTCAGGTAATTGTAACTATCACTTTGTTCCCCCTTTCAGACCTTGCGATCTATAGGGCAGATGATGTTAAGGTCATCTGTTTCTTTGGCCAACGGTTAACGGGAGGGGCGGCATGTGGCCAGCACAACGACCAACCTTCTTTTCTAAAGTCAGGCACCCATTAAAGTTGGCTGGACTCGGCAGAGCCAAAAAATCCCGTATTCAAAATCCCAGTCTTCACCGAGATCCGAACTTAGGACCTCAGGCTCGGAAGGCAAGCACTCAGCCCATCAGCCACCGTGCTTAAACTATCACTCTGCTTCAAATAATTGTAGTAGCTATCCTTCTGTTTCAAGTTATTGAAAGACCTGAAAGTACGAATCCATCATTTTATACACATAGACTCTACTCGTCGGTACTTACTTAGTTGTCCCAGTGCGTAGAGGCGGCAGTACATGGCACCACGTGACGTGTCACCAGCGATATCGACAGTTACTTCCCATCTTGCTAATCATGTCAACATGTCTCTCTGGGGCCCTTGGGTCAAGGTTCTAAGGTCAATTAAATAAATCTACCTGTGGCGTTCAACGAAATAAAAAGAAAAAAAAAACTCTCATTAGGTCTTTTTTGTTCTTTGAATTTATCTTTCACTAAATACCCCCCCCCCCCCTTTTTTTTTTGTTTCCTAAAAATACTTTTAAAATATAATACAGGGGTAATAACAGTAAGGGTACATTTCTACAATAAATAACTGCTGGAACATAAATGTTAATGAAATGTCCATGGAAGTCTGTGCTAGACTTCGGGTTGATGCAACGATTGGTCGCACGTGAGCCACGTGACTCATCGAACCGAGGCCAATCGTTATAGTAGGCCTGTACACTGACCATCAGGTTGCGACGTTGCAGGTCAGTGTTCAGGCCGTCTGTGACGATTAGATCTCAGCCCACCCCTCTCCCGAGGTGCTAATAAATAAAATAGCGAAATCAAGATGGCAGCTTATGTAAAGAAAAATAAATGGGAAAAAAAAGAAGGGTGGGGGGGGGGGGGGTAAAATTATGCGCCATAAAAAAACTCGAAGTGAAACTACAACTATTCATAAATTAGGACTTATTACTTTTATTTAAATTGCCGTTTACGTTTATACAAATTTACACAAGCGGTTTTAAAACACCATCAATTAATTTGAAGCTATTTGGTGTTGTTGATGGTGGCAATAGTCTCCACACTGCTGGCTAGCTGACAACCAAATCGCTGTACTCGTATTACATCGTTGCTACTAAAACTTGAAACAGCTGGAATAACTTCTTTTTTTATCAAAACTAAATATAACCTTTATTTAACTTTATTATAGTGCAGACAAAATCAAGTTGATTTTGAGATACAATAAATGCACTAGACTTTAGCAATAATATTTTTTAACAAAACCTAGCTCACTACAATAACACAACCCTTCAATCTCACGTTCTGGAGTCATATGCTCTAACTAAGACCCTTGACGACGACACTACCGGATCCAGAACTTTGGAGTCGGGGGGGGGGGGCGATTTTTTTCCAAACCCTAACCCTAACGCCCAGTAAACCATAATCCTATGCATAAACGTGCGTACAGCACACACACACACATATACACACACACACATATAAAGCGTTTTCTTGCATTCTTCATCGCAGAAACGCATTCTCCTGATAAGTACAGCTCATTATTCATCAGTGGGGTTCGGGCGAAGACCGACGCCAAAAAGGTTTTCTTGCATTCTTCACAGAAGACACGCATTCTCCTGACCTAAAGCTCATTATTCATACTATTAAAAAAAGGACCTTTTGAATAATGTTGTACTTGAAAAATATTCTAATATGAATTTATACGCACTTAATATATTGCAAATAAAACCGATTTGTTCCTTAAAAAGATAAGATACCCCACATATTTAGATTTTGGCTTTGGGGATCGCCGCCGAAAAAAAAAATATTCGATAAATAGTATTCAAGAAAAAGTAAGTATAAATTGTGAGTTATAGTCCCAAATTTATTTAACTAGAAAAATATCAGATTGAGTAAAGGTTGGGAAAAGGCGACTATACAGAGATCATTTCGGTTTAGAACTCATCTCAATCATGACTCTTATACTGAAAAATTTCGTTTGAATTCTAACTTTTGAAATGCAAAGTCTTTCTTAAAATAATTATGATAAATTCATGTGAAATTACATAAACTTTGGAAATGGGAGGGGCGGTAGAGTGAAAACGATTAATCCTCGCTCCTTTAATAATTTCTGCTAAAGATTGCATTTTGCATTAAAGAATAGGGGTGGGGCGACTCGATATAAGAATTTCATTTATAGTATATATAAATTTTATTAGTGACAGTTTTTTTAAATTTTGTAATACCCTAACTACAATACTCAAACACTTCAAAGAGTTCTTGAATCTCCAGCTTTGTCTGTTCGTTGTATTCTTTTGATGCACAAGTTCAGTTTCACAAAATCATTAAGATACCACCATTGGAGTTAGTGACCTAGAAATAACATCTGTATACTGTCACACTATTATAAAGAAATGAAACAAAACTTTATACCGACTAATTAATCGACAAAGCATGACTATAGGCCTAATGCCGAGGAAAGTTTATTTGTAAAAAGTTTTTACTTACAATCATTATAATTTTATTTTTCTTTCTTGCTGTAGGCCGAAAGATGTAAGCGAAGTCAAGTTTTTTTTTCCTTTCTTGCTGTAGGCCGAATGATGTAAGCGAAGTCAAGATTTTTTTCCTTTCTTGCTGTAGGCCGAAAGATGTTAGCGAAGTCAAGTTTTTTTTTCCTTTCTTGCTGTAGGCCGAATGATGTAAGCGAAGTCAAGATTTTTTTCCTTTCTTGCTGTAGGCCGAATGATGTAAGCGAAGTCAAGATTTTTTTCCTTTCTTGCTGTAGGCCGAAAGATGTAAGCGAAGTCAAGTTTTTTTTCCTTTCTTGCTGTAGGCCAAATGATGTAAGCGAAGTCAAGATTTTTTCCCTTTGACGTGATATGGAAAATTTTCATTCATAAAATATTCTAGTAAAATTTTTTTTTCTGTTTTGATAATGAAACATTTCAAACCGATATAACTGTCAACCTCGAGTTTTCATGATGTGGTTGTTATGAAAATCATATTCTGTATCGGTTGTCGTTCTTATGTTTACATGTGCTTGTAACTCGTCCGTAAGAATGTGTTCACGAAATGTTTGTTGTGTAGTCATTCAGTGTATTAAAGCCATACTATACAGACATGGTTTTTGACTCTCTTATTGTTCATAACAATTTAATACACTGAATCCAAAACTGTGAACTTGTAAGAATTTCGAAATGGATAGGATATTTCGCCCAGAAAAGTTTGACATCGAGCCCACAGCACCTCAAGCAGCAGAGCATGGCAGCACTGGTATGAAACTTTTAAAATATTATATCAGTAGTATCAGTAGATAATCTTGATACTAAGAAACTACTGATAAACTATATCTCTCCTGCTGTATATCAAATGATACTTGATAAAGAAAAATTTGATGAAGCAATCCAGACTCTAATTGGCATCTACATTCAACCAAAGAATGAAGTGTTTGCTAGGCACAGGTTAGCTACTTGCAAACAAGAACAAAGTCAAACTATAGACACCTACATGCAGAAATTAAGAATTCTATCCAAAGATTGCAGCTTCAAAGCGGTGACTGCTGAACAACACCGAGAAGAGGCTATTAGAGATTTGTTTTCAATGGACTAGTGTCCAACGGCATTCGAAAACGTCTACTTGAAAAGACTGTTTTGAGTTTAAAGGACGCCTTCGAGGAGGCTTGCTTACTAGAACATGCTTATCAGCACTCATTACAGTATGAATCATCACAGCCGGAAATTAATTGCGCGGCAACTACTCCCACCAATTCTTTGGCCTCACCCTTGCCAAATGTAAAGATTCCTCAAAATGCATTAGATTACAAGTGTTACTTTTCCGCAGGGTTAAGCATCCCCGCTCTCAATGCCCTGCAAGGGAAGTGACATGCAATCAGTGCTTCAAAAAGGGCCATTTTCAAAGAGTTTGCAAATCTAGATCGTGAACAGTTTCGGCCATCGCTACTGTACAACCTTTGAATTTAAACAAATCTACAATACCGATTTGCATCAACAACGTGCCATTGAAAGCCCTAGTAGACACTGGCAGCTGTGAAAGCTATATTTCGACGCACATCGCTAAGAAGCTCAAATGGCAGACATGTTCCTCAGGCAACAGAATCTTTATGGCTTCCACCCATCTATCTCGAATCACTCAAGGACATATCTACGCTAACATACGTCTCAAAATTGAACGATACGAGGGAGTTAGACTTTCTCTACTAGACAATTTATGCTATGACGTAATTCTTGGACTTGACTTTACAAGTTTGCACCAAAACTTGTTTATTCCTTTCGATGGTCAGAAACCATCGTTGTGCCTGAGTACTCTCCAGCCAGCGAGGGTAGAAGCTCCTAGCCTATTTAGTAATCTGTCACCAGACTGTACCCCACTGGCTACAAGGTCTCTCAGATACTCAGTTCCAGATAGAAAGTTTATAGAGAAGGAAATTCAACAACTAATAAATGATGAAATTATTGAACCATCTAAATCTCCCTGGCGTGCACAAGTCCTAGACACAACAAATGACAGACATAAGAATAGAACTACAGCCAAACCATAAACCGTTTCACTCAACTAGACGCCTACCCTATGCCCAGAATTGATGAACTTGCAGAAAAGATTTCCCAGAATTCTGTATATAGCACTTTAGACCTGAAAAGTGCATACCATCAGATTCCTATAAAAGAAAAAGAAAGGCCGTTCACAGCCTTCGAAGCATGTGGGAAACTGTATCAATTCCGTCGGATTCCGTTTGGCGTTACGAATGGAGTCGCCTGTTTTCAGCGTACGATCGACAAAGTCATCTAAGACGAACGACTCACTGACACTTTTGCTTATGTGGACAATAAGACCATCTGCGGTATGGACTCTGAATCACACGACCGAAACCTATAGCGATTTCTTGATAGTGCTTAAAAGTATGGAATCACTTTTAATGAAACAAAAAGTGAAATTAGCACTGCTAAAGTGAGACTGTTAGGATACGAGATTTCCAAAGGACAACTTAAGCCGGATCCTGAGAGATTTCGCGCTCTAAGGGAATTACCCGTACCAGTGAACATGCGTGAACAGAAACGAGTAGTGGGTCTTCTGGCTTACTACTCACAGTGGATACCTAGCTTTTCAACAAAAATTAGCCTGTTAACAAGAAATCAACAATTTCCTGTCTCCGAAGAAGTCAAAAGAACATTTGAAAGTTTGAAAAATGAGCTTAAATAAGCCGACGTATATACTATTGATCCGAATCGCCCTTGAACCGTTGAGACGGATGCTTCTGATATAGCCGTTGCAGTACCCTCAACCAAGATGGCCGGTCCGTTGCTTTCTTCTCTCGCTCATTAACAAAAAGGGAAAGAAAACATTCTTCAGTTGAGAAAGAAGCATATGCCATTGTTGAGTCGTTGAGGAAATGGAAACATTTCTTAGTTGGTAAAGCGTTCACACTTGTTACGGATCAGCGATCTGTCTCTTTCATGTATAACAGGTCAAACGAAGGAAAAATTAAAAATGAAAAAATCCAGAGGTGGAAACTAGAACTCTCGTGTTTCCACTATGACGTCATCTATCGCCCTGGCAAGCAGAACACTGTAGCTGATACATTTACCAGGAACTATCTATCTGCTATCACTCGCAATGACCTTAAATTGCGGTCTTTGCCACCCGGGCGTTACTCGACTATTGCACTACGTAAGGACTAAAAATCTTCCATTTTTCTGTGATGACGTCAGAACTGTAATAGAACAATGTCAAACTTGTGCAGAACTAAAGCCCCGTTTTTTTTCGACAGCCGACCGGAGAACTGATTAAAGCAACTCAACCTTTTGAGAGAATTAGTATGGATTTCAAGGGACCTCTCTACTGTTTCAAGAAATAGATATCTACTTACCATTATAGATGAATTCTCTAGATTTCAATTTGCATTTGCATGTCCCGATATGTCTTCCTCTACGGTCGTTAAATGTCTCAATGAACTATTCGCCTTATTTGGATTTCCAGCGTACGTCCACACTGACAGGGGAACTTCGTTTATGTCTACAGAGGTGCAGCATTTCCTCCACGAGAGAGGAATTGCAACCAGTAGAACGACCCCTTACAGCCCGAGAAGGAACGGTTAAATAGAGAAACTTAACGGGACTTTATGGAAAGTTATCACCTTGGCTCTACATTCTAAGGAATTGGACATAGCCAAATTGGAACTAGTACTAAATGATGCTCTACAATCCATCCGGTCATTACTAAGCACTGCAACTAACAGGACACCACATGAACGACTTCTTGGGTTCAACCGAAGAAGTGGTTCCGGGACATCCTTGCCAACATGGTTGACCAGTTCTGGTCCTGTCTTGCTGAAGAAGAACGTTAGATCATCTAAATATGAAACTACACATACATACAATCTTAGAGTAAGGAGAACTAGGCCCAACTACAAAGTGTAAAAGCTCACCAGCTTACTAGAACTCTTATTTTGTTTATTTTACTTTCATTTGGCTTTGTTGACTTGACTTTAAGGTGATATTTGATCTATCATGATATATTTTAATAAGCTATTTGAGTTACCATGTTATATCAACATGTTACATTATGTCATGCTATTCTACATTGTTTGTTTACTTGAATCTCTATTATTATTCTGCACTTACTTAATTCTTTTATTGTTTATAATACTAGTTAGCATTATTAGAACCGGGGGTGAATGTTATGAAAATTATATTCTGTATCGGTTGTCGTTCTTATGTTTACATGTGCTTGTAACTCGTCCGTGAGAATGTGTTCACGAAATGTTTGTTGTGTAGTCATTCAGTGTATTAAAGCCATACTATACAGACATGGTTCTCGGCTCTCTTATCTTTATGTTCATAACAGTGGTTAATAGGTAGAGAATTTTTTTCGCATTTCTCATTTATATACATAACTATGTATATGTATTATGGGAGCTATGGGAGTTATCAGGGCAATAATAAATATAAAAAAAACTTGCCTTATAAATGACCAATAAAATGACAGAGCTAAAAATAATAATGTTATATCATACCTTGAAATTTTTAAGAAAATAGTTAGACCCGTTTTCGAAATAAAATTTATATATAAATATGTGGGTGACGCGGTGGCTAAGTGGCTTACGAACCTGGGGTCCTGGGTTCGAATCTTTAGTCAGGGAAAGTAAAGGCGGTTGGCCACATGACTCCCTGCTCGTTAACCGTTGGCTGTAGAAACAGATGACCTTAACGTCATCTTCCCTATAGATCGTAAGGTCTGAAAGTGGAAACTTTACTTTTATACATATAGACATACATACAAGAATGATATAGGATTCCTTAATATTCTTTACATAGACAGATCGTTTTATCTGCTCTCCAACCTATAATTATACTGTAGCCACAGAATGTCTCATACATGATACAACCTAAGGTCAAGTCAATCAAACGTCTTATGCAAACAAGCAATGGCATAAGCAGACTTGAGACACATGACGCAAACATGTTTAAATGAACGATTTCAAAGAAATGCTGTGAAAAGATTTCCTTCTGACATGCAGGTGGGAGGGTGAGGGGTTGGGGGAGAATGAGATCTTCTGAATGGAAAATGTCATTTGGTCGTCAAGGCTTCCGAAACTTGAACTGAGATGAACGAATATAAAATGCCAAGATACAATCAGACAGTCAGACTTGTGTTTCTTTGCAAAGTGTTAGAAAGCAGAGTTTGTCGTAAGTAAAGCTTCTTGGTGGATTTAAGTGTTACTGCTGGTAGCTACATTATTAGTCGTGGAATAGCTGATGACTTTTTGGATTATAAAAAAGGCTTGTTTTCAACATTAATATATATATATACTTTTTTCCCGCACTAGTGCAAAAACGCTGTCCGCCTGCGGTCTATTTAAGTCGCAGGTCACAACTGGGCTTGCGTTGTCACTGCAATCATCATTAATTCTCGGAATGGAAGACATTGTGATGTGAAATAGAAATGAACAGTTCAAAGTTTGCGTATCAAATAATTAATAATTGCTCAAATATAATTAATAGAACTAAATCTGTTTAACTATGTATAGTTAGGTTCAATTATTTCACTTGACATTGTCTTGTAATTTACAGAATTTATCTTGAAAGTTAATGATCACATTTGTTAGCCCTCCAGTGAGACAGTTTTTTCGTTGTTTAAACCTACATTCAAATAGACATTGTCTCATGTTTCAGTTTCCAAATGTCCTGTTTTTGAAAACAACAAAAGGATCTATGGAAAGATTATTCCTCCTCTGTAAAACTTATAGAATGATTATTTTACTATTAATAAGTAATGAATGGAGTTAGACTTTAAAACAAGAGGAGCTATTAACCACGCCCTATCTCCATCCACCCTAGTAAATTTATAAAAATCCAATAGACTTTATATTATTCTGATAGGCTTATAGATCTAGACTTAGAATGCGGTGCGGAATTTATTAAACTACATGCGGAAATACCCGAAGATGTAAGCCAAGTTTAAATTAACTTTTGTTATATTTTGAAACATTATTACTGTCAAACTAGAGTTTGTGACTTGGCAGAATTTAAGTCATTGGTTAATATGCATGACTAAATGCATGACGCGTAGGACGTAATCATCTTCTTTTTTGAAGTAACGTCTGTATTATATAAGATAAGAAGATAGAGTTTTCTCAGAGTAGTAAGTGTAGCTAGTACTTCTTTTCTCGAAGATAAACATGATTTGTGAAACTTTCTAGGAAAATCGTTAAAGCCGTTTTTGAGAATCACGTCCATCCAGCCTTTGCCCAGGTTCCACTCCGAAAGTGTGACTTGAATAGAGATATTGAAGAAATAGTTTTAAAATAACAAAGAGAGGAGACCCCAAGGCAGGATTTTATTGTGGAGGTCCATTCACATTTTCGAAAGCTTTAATCTAAATATTTTTTTAAAAAATGTAAGATACTTTTTTTTAAAATGCTGTTACATTTTACTAGGAAGAAACAGAGTATTAAATCATTGTCCTTGTTTGAATTTGTCGAGTGTAAAGCATTTAGTTTACGCACTGACGCAGGTCTGGAGCTACTAAGTGGACAACCGTATGGTTTAAGTATTGTCGGTAAAAATGCGAAAAATATATTCGACGGAATAAGCGTGAAGGTTTCTGTGGACGTGCCTCTCTTGTGGAGGCCCCTGGACAGTAGCCCCGTCTTATGTCCCCTTAATCCGGTCCTGAGTGCAGTAGTTCATGTTTCCAAGTAGTACTGAATAATTATATAAGTACATAAAGAGAATGATTTGGGAGTCCTTATGTGGGCAATAACTTTAAAATATAATAAAAAAAAAAGAAAAAGAAAAGACTAGGCTGAGAAGGGGAATGTTGACACAGTAGAGAGGATCTCACGAGTTCCGCTCCCAGGTCTCTAGGACTTACAAAGAGGCTGTGCTCCATGCAGACATTGTTCTACCTGTTTGTTATGTCCCCTTGTGAATAGACACTTGTTTAGTTGAGTTGGCTCCCTTTACTTCATTACAATATTAATACAAGAAATTGAAACCTACGGAAAGTAATCAGCCTTAACACTTCCTGCTGGAAGAGGCCAGTATTTACAAGTTCAATGATACATTGCTTCCACCAGATCTACTGTGTACTGATAGGAAGGTAAAGGGAGAAAACTATTGCTTGAATATTACGATGTTTTGAAAATTCTAAGCCTTGGGCTAGTGGAACACTTTTGAAGGTCAAAACTGAACAAATATAGTCCAAGAATAGAGAAAATACGGTTTGTTATTAACGATTGAATATCGAAATGTGTTTATTTTTAGCAAAAGGCAGATAGAATGTAAGTAAACAGTCAGAGTCTAAGACTAAGACAGCTTTATTTATTCTTGTAGAAATTTGTTATGATTACAAGGTCAATAACTCTTTTCACAAAAAGAAAAAAAAAAAAAATTACATTCACCTAAATAGAACAGACACAACATAGAAAGTTCATTGGGTGACTACACACAGACGTCTTGGTCCTTTTCATGTTTCCTAGTCAACGAGTAGCGCTGATACAGTCTGACTGACTAAGGAACAAACAAGTTCTTGTATCGTTCGGTTATCGTCTTAAGGAAGTCGCCCAGTTCGCGACGACTTGACCTAGTTATGATGGAGCGTGTGGCTGTTGTCTTTCCAGATTTTTCCGATTTTTCTGAGACTTTTTTGTTTAAAAAGTTCTTTTAAATTTAGTAGCGTTGTGCGTGTGGTTTTTAATGCTCTTTGTGCAAGATTAGGATAGCCCCCTAATTCTCAGCTGTCTCTCACTAAACAATGTTTCTAAATAATTCCAAAATGTTTATCTTCGCTATTTCTGTACAAAGTGCACTATGTTTAGGCCTATATCTTCTGTTCTTGGGCGTCTTGTCAGCTGACACCCTCTATTAGTGGACGTTGATAAGCTAATACAATTTACAAGCAGACGACTGTGCGTCCAGCTGACAATTTGGCGTACGATCCACTACCCAAATATCTCAATCTATCGTCTGCAAAAGAAAAAAAGTCTCATTTCCTATCAACAAACGATAATGAAACCATTCAATATTATAATAGACTCAATAGGAAACTATTTTTGTTAGCGCGTGTCTTTAGTTTTCAGCTTTTAAATAAAGAATATTGTTTTGTTATTATTTTTTGATTTCACAACAGGAATAGATAAAATTGTTGAAACACTCTAGAATTAACCAGAAAACAAAATAAAACTTTGTTTAAAAAATCAAAGCTATTATTAAGTGTAATTGTATCAATAAGTTTGGATCAGTCATGTGATCAAATTTGTAAAAGATCTGGACTAACAATACTAAATCATACATACTAAGAGAGAGTTCATTTAGGCTTTGTAAAAGGTACTTTGTGGTATCTGGATCTAAGATATAAAAAATAAATAGGTTTACAAATAAAATTGTAATTTTGAACTATTCAATTGTAATTTATATGTGTACCTTTCATTTTGCGTACCTGTATTTTTTGCCGATATTTGTGTACCTATTTTTGGAACATGTATTTGTGTACCTGTATTATATGCATTTGTATGCCTGTATGTGTGCACCTATTTTTGGTGCCTGCATTTGTGAGCCCATATTTCATGTATTTGTGCACTTGAATTGTGTATCGGTATTTTTGCATATGATCTTGTTGGCTTGTATATCTGCAGCTTTTCTGGTTTCTTTTGTGTTTTTGTAGGAAAACAACAGCCGCTACAATCACCATGGGAGTTAAAGATGGTTTTATGTCAGCTAATACAATAGTGAAGATTGTTTTCTTTGTCGTTCTGTTGGCAGTCATAGTCAAGTGAGTAGCGAACGTTTTAATTACTATCCAAGAGCTACCGCTCATCTAGATTTAGAAATTAACTACAAATGTATGTATTGTTTTGGATGTTTACATGCTTTTAGCTATATGAATATAAACAACAGTCTTAGAACGTTTCTCGTTTTTTTTTTTATTTCTTAAACTTGTAAGATTTTCTGAACTGGTAATCTAAGACCGTGTCTCAAAACTAGGACAGGGGTGGGATTGTGGTATAACTAACGGGGACCTCAAACTAAAAATGAAAGTGGCAAAACAAGGCTTTTGGGGAGTCCATCAATAAATGTGTACACATTGTCCTTTTGGGGAGTCCACCAATAAATGTGTACACATTGTCCTTTTGGGGAGTCCATAAATAAATGTGTACACATTGTCCTTTTGGGGAGTCCACCAATAAATGTGTACACATTGTCCTTTTGGGGAGTCCATAAATAAATGTGTACACATTGTCCTTTTGGGGAGTCCATAAATAAATGTGTACACATTGTCCTTTTGGGGAGTCCATCAATAAATGTGTACATATTGTAAAGTTTTATATTATAGCAACAAGATTACAAATAGAGATCACCCAGATAGACCTTTCTTTCTCACCTCACCCACCACTTTTCAACTGCTCCAGGCAAGTGATGGGATCATAGTGTAGTGAGAAAGCTAAAATCATGAATTTGAGCTAAACAAAAATAATTGGTATAAAAATATTTCTAATAGCACAGATTTAATATTGTTAGTCAAGATCTAGTACAAAATCATTACTTGTCATCGCTGATCCGAACTAATTCATACAACTACGCTGAATAAAAATTTATGTTTTTCTGGGTTTAAATCTTTTTAATGCTAATAACAAAGCTCGACCCCGTGTATTCATTTTCATAGCAATAATAATTTAGACTTGCTATTGGTTAAAATTGTGTGTGTGTGTTTCCCCCCAGCTGGATTGCCTTCTGCACAACATCATGGTACGTGGTGAAAGGAACTCCTCCCTATAGATACCGTGGTCTGTGGAGATCATGCAGTGGCACAGCATCGTCATTTCCACCTGCTGAGTGCTCTAATGTGTACGACGGCAGCCCCGACGGTAAGATCTGAGACTTACAATTTATACTATCCTTTTTTTTAAAAGCATGTCACATTGTTCGTATTGTGTTATTTACATTTCTTTAGAATAAATTAGTTGACAGGGGGGAACTGCTGTGTGGCCGATTTTAGCTAATACCCAGGCATTCATCTCATTCTCCATGTATCTATCTATCTATCTATCTATCTATCTATCTATCTATCTATCTATCTATCTATCTATCTATCTATCTATCTATCTATCTATCTATATCTATCTATCTATCTATCTATCTATCTATCTATCTATCTATCTATCTATAAATCTATCTATCTATCTATCTATCCTATCTATCTATCCTATCTATCTATCCTATCTATCTATCCTATCTATCCTATCTATCTATCTATCTATCTATCTATCTATCTATCTATCTATCTATCTATCTATCTATCTATCTATCTATTTATCTATCTCTTTCTCGCTCGCTCTCTCTCCCTCTCTGTATATATATACTATATATATATATATATCACAGATTGTAACACTCAGCATTCAGGTAACCAGAATATAGTTTTATGTGCATTCATTTAATGCTTCTAAATCGTAATTAGTCTTAGGTACTTATTTCCAAATCTTTGTGCACTAGATGCTGGAGGCAAAGAAGTTTTTATAGGGCAGCTCTCTCTCTCTCTCTCTCTCTCTCTCAACTTTGGAAGGCTCTTCAACTCTTTGGTTTTCTCTGGACCAGGTTCTCATCGCTAGCGGAGCCAAAACTTTCGAGTAAGTGAGGGGCGATTTTCTTCCAAAACCTAACACTACATCAGTACAGTAAACCCTAACTCCATGTATAAACATAGACACACTCCACACAGCATATATAGCCACCAGTGTACTAGATCTATACATTCGCTTAACCAGGATTCTCTCTCGGGTAGAATGGGGTGGGGCGGGGGGGGGGGAAGGGGCGGGCTAAAAAAATGTTCCATTGTTTGTGAATCTAACATTCATTAATCATGAAGAGAAAAACAATCGCTGCAATAAAAAAAAGTTTTTAAAAATGTTTTTTTCTTGTGATATTTCAGACGACTTGGACGCTATTCAGGCTTTCGCCATCTTTGGTTTCATCGCTTTGAACGTCGGCTTTCTATTCATCGTGTTGTACATGTTCTGGGGAAGTTGTAAAGGAAATAGTGAAGCTGGTCTAGCTGCAGCCATCACTCTCTTTGTCTCAGGTAATTCATAGTTTCTTGTGAGTACATGTAGAGTTGTGGCCAATCAGGTAATACACTTTTATTACATCGTTTTATCTAGGTTGTGGCTGTGTTTGATTTTTTTTGTAAACTACAAATTGCCTTTTTTTTTGTGTGTGTGCACTAATCTAAATTACGTTTCTCTTTCCATCACAGCTGGCTCCTGGCTCATTTCTGTAGCCATCTTTGGCGCTAAATTTCAAAATCAAGGCGGGAATTTGGGTTACTCCTTCGCCCTGGCTGTGTGTGCACTTATCTTGGCTCTGGTTGGTGGAATCCTGATGATTATTGGTGGTCGAGGTAAAAATTCTGTCATCTCAAAGTAATGTCAGTGTGACTGGTTTGTAGCAGCAGAGTCAACCAAGTTGAAGAGCTAACTATTTCTTCGCCTACAATGCTTTGTCCATTTGAATCAATATATTTATTAATTTACTATAAAATATATCAACTTACGAGTGGTATTCGTGTCTGATTGAATTTATAAAATGAAATATTGAAAAAAAAAATCCAATTAAGATTTTAAAAAGCAAAGAATTGAAAAACTTTGGTTTTAGAAAAAAAAATAGCTTTTCCCGACTGTTCAGCAACTTTTTTCGAGTATATTGGTCTAAAATAAATTATTTTATTCAATAAGTTGAGAGACTTTTTTCCACATACTAATTGAATACATTTCTACATTTCTGATAAATCCAGGTTTTAAATGAAAGAGACTAGTCAATAACGCTCTTCTATTGTTTCACTATTGCAGAATTATCGTACTGTAATGTTTTCTCATGACAAATGTAATTTCTGTGAATGAGTTATTTCAAAGCTTGATCTAAAGTGGTCAAATTTTTTTTTTATGAATGCGTAAGCAGTAACACATGATTCAATCGATACTTAGGCCTACATTCTGATCCACATTCATTTTAAACATCTTCCATTTTCCGATCATGTCTTAAACACATCTATAGCTGTAGAGGCCAGCCATTGATGCAGCCTTTGCAGTAACGTTTTAAGACCTGATTGTTTAAAGATTCACAACTTTATCTTCTTCTTCTTCATCATCATCATCATCATCATCATCTTCTTCTTCTTCTTGTCTTGTTTTTACATACATTTTTTTAAAAACCTCCGTCCATGACTTGTCTCATTATTTATGTGTATTTTGAAACCCACACAGTTCTAGTGACTTTGGTTTGTTACACTTTCTTCAGCTATGGATATCATGTGTGATTTTAGTTTATTATGCCAGTAACCATGAACATGGCTATGATAACAATGTAACTAGCTTTATGGCTGGAGTATGCACCATTTGATATTCATATTCTGTTTCTCAGGTGTTTCTTTTTGTTTTGTTTATAGTGAGTCTGTGATTCCACCTAGCTCATATTTATACTCAAAAAATTGTACTTGCGTGACTACTGTAAGCGTATTAACATATATATATGTGCATATTAAAAAATAAAAAAAATGTATATGTGTTTTTTTCTATTTCATTTCTATCTATCTGCCTATTTGTCTCTATCAGTAATGCTCAAACTACGACCCGCTTGTATATATGGTTTGAAGAAGGTTGGTCACCACCGGTCTACACTAATACAGCATTACTTGGGATGATGTTTTGCAAATAAAGTTCTTCATTAATACAGCTGAGGATGAGGGCTACTGATATTTGCGTTAGCTTCGAGAACAGGAATCGTGAGATTCTGAGGAGGACAAAAATAACTTTTACTGGCGAAGCAATCTAGTATCAATAGCTACCAAATGATTCGGTTACCATTCCAATTCCAACATTTCTTTCAACTCTACCGATTACTGCCGAATAAATATCTCGAAATATAGAGAAATATAGGCTTACTTTTTTTCTTGAAATATATTTTACATTTACAGTGATTAACAATAAATCTGAACGATATTAGAAATATTTTTTACCAATAGTTTTTGGTTAGCGCAATTTCATGCTTTTAGCGTTCTCGATACTCTATGATCCTGTTCCTTGGCTGGACCAGTTGGAAAGTGTGAGAAAGAATGGGATATCTGGGTGATCGCTTTTTAAATGTATTTTTAAAAAAAGGGAACGACCTGAATTCGAACTTGTGGGCTAAAACCATCTCAGGCTTCTCAAGCCAAGGCGGTTACCTCTCTGCTAGCGAACATGGACGATTGTATCGATTGTTTCAATTTCATGTTGGGGTTTACTAAACCACTAAGCCTCAGAGACAGACTAATACACAGGTGACTAATTCAGCTTGTACTACCACTTCAGTCAAATACTATTTCTTTCCCTTACTTGAGAATACCAATCAAAATAATTTATTACCAATAGTTAATTAAGTAATGTTTTATTTATTGATTCTTGTGTATTCAGGTAACAGAAATATTTGTACAGAATTTCAGCTTATTCCGATATTGGAGAAATAAGGTGTACAAACTTTGGGCCCGACAGACAGAGTAGAAAGTATGTTAGGTTGATCGTTAAAATATAGCCGGTTATTAAAAAAAAAAGGATAATCCAACCATAATAAACAATAAAAAGCCTTGGAACAAATCACCGGGCGTAGTCGGTGAGTTCTACTAGTAGTTACAGATTACAATATTCATATGTAAGTTACAAACTGAATATTTGTAATAGGATTTAACATATGAATTACCTGATTAATAAAAATGTTCCAAAAGATTTAGTCTTTATGTCGTACAACCCGTAGTGGAGAAACATTTGTTCTTGCTGTGCACTGCATGTCACATTTAGATGGACTGAATCTTAGGAAATGTTTAACTACAAACATACAAAGGCTATGTTTATCGACGGCAATGGACTTCTATAGGCCTATGTAAATGCACAAACAAAGAATTCCTGCTGGCATAGTCGTTAATATTCAACTACGTCAAGTCAGTGAAGAATAAAATTAGAATTCAATACAGCTCCTTTTTATAACGTAATGCAGGGGCGGCCCTAGGCCACTGCAACCAATGCAGTGGGCAACGCACTTTCTTAGGCCCCGCGCTAATTCTAGGTGTAAATTATTAAATTAAACTTTTATAACTTATATCAGGGTTCCCGCGGCCCCAGAGCTCTTGAAAATCTTCAGAAATTATTAAAATCTGAAATCTCATAAAAAATCTCCTGAAAAATAGACAAAATTGTCATTTTGGGATATCATTCTATATGGAAAACGGCAATCCTACGCGCGAAAACAGAAAAAAAGGTCACTGCCAGCTTTTAAATAATAATAAAATGTAATATGTCTGTAAAACTTCTGTGCTATTAAGGTGGGGATGTAGAATAGATAGTGTCAAAGCACTTCGTTTTCTGAAATGTGAGCGTGATTTAAGTAAGTTACAGTATTTGGATGATATACTGTATGACTTTACCAATAACATTAGTTGAGCAGTGAACGTGATTTTGTACTTAGTAAAGAATGAATAAAATGCAAAGACGAATTGATTTTCTAATGCAAAACTTTAATTTTCACTTATTATCCTTATCGCTACCCAGACAGGGCCGAGCGCAATCCGTTTCGCATAGGGCCCTGCAATTGTTTTCATTTTATGAATATAAAAAAAATTGATGAATAAGATGAAAATAAAATGAGAAATATAAAAAGAAATGAGAAACAGATACAATAAGTTTAAATAATGTTTCAAAGCTTATTTCCATTGACAACTTTAATCTCATTTGTTTCTAAAGAACCGCAATGTATATTACTAAACTACTGGTCGAGTTTTACAGTTCTCTTTTTTAACCTTAAGATTTATAAAGCAGACGATGTCAAGGCCATCTGTTTCTATGGCCGACGCTTAACGAGAGTGTCATGTGGCCAGCACAACGATCAACCACCTAACTAATTGAAGCTGGATGGACTCAGGAGCGTCCTAAGAATCCAGAAATTCAAAATCGAAATTTTAATCGAGATTCGAACCCAAGACATAAAGTGCTTTACCACTGAGCAGCAAACTCCTAAATAAATTTCTTTATACGTAGTGATAATAAAAAAAAATGACTTCCAGTCCGAATGCATTCATTATTATGCTTTTAGTGGATACAGGAACACTGGCTGTAAGGCATTGAAAGTCCTATAAAAGTAATTATGTATATGGCATGTCTAATGTACTTTGACAACGCCGATGAGATATATTAAGTTCATACAGCTTAAAGAATGTGTAACAGATTTAGATCTAGACTTAATAACAGTTCTCTCTGCGACTCGAAAGTACTCCGCTCAGAGACATGAGCTACACACGATACCAGGTACTTCAGAGTGTATGTACTCGTGACACTGGGCAAAGCAGACAGTCTCCAACGTCCACTATAGCCAATTGAATATGAATAATGCGGGTCAAAAGGGTTTTGGGTAGTACTTTCACTCATGCGTAGCGTAGCTAGACCATTATTTGACATTTTTGTGCTTTATGTGTGCGAGGTGGGTGGGGTCAGGTGTGTTTGGGCTGGGGTGGGAACAGAGTGGTGGGAATATTTCGGATCAAATTCGTCGCTCTAACTCGTCACCAAGGAATCGCTGTAACAACACAAACAGGGCTCATATTTAACCACTTTAGACTTCGGAAACATTCACAATTTACCAGTTGGACGCCAGTGTGGTCAGACAGCAGACGTGACCTTTAGTAAGTACAACGTAGAGGATATAACAGAATGAAACTATTTTTGTTCGATGGACTTACTTATTGTGTGATTTCTTAAACACTTATCCATTTGCTCTTTATTCTCATAAGTGTTTCAACAAATTCTCATATGTGCTATAACACAAAGGACTGACAATTAGCTCTAAATTAAAAATTCTTTTTTTGTCTAAAAAAATTATTTTAAAAAATTAAAAAAGAAAAAGAGAGATAAAGAATTGAGCCATGAAAATGTTTCTGAACTGAAACAAGGTATTTGTTGCAGATAGAAATTACGATGAGACATTGTTTACATTTTCTCGATCCAAATACAATTCATTTCATAGCAATGTTAGATAAGTGTGTCCTTTGGACCAAATAATAGATTACTAAGTTTCCCTTTCAGGTCTAAAGGACAGATGATGTAAACGTCATCTGTTTCTGTGACCCATTGTTAACGAGGATGTCACGTGGCCAGCAAACAACCACCAGGCCGGTCATAAGCCACTGCAAACTATGCGGCCGCAGTGGGCCCCGCAATTTCAAAGGCCCCGCGCGAGTTCTAGGTGTAAATTATTAAATTAAACCATTTTAATTTAATATTAAAACACTCCTTAAATTCTCCTGAAAAAGTGAAATATACGAAAAATTCATGCAAATCCCCTGAAATTATTAAAATCTTCTGAAAACTCATGCAAATCTAAAAATAGAAAACAGATAAAATTGTAATTTGTCAGTGTCAGCTTTCATTCAATAAAAATGTAATAATAAGGCGAATTTTAACTACAAGAAGAAGTTCATATACTTAATTTACTTTAATAGTCCCTGTGACTGGTGTACAAATATAGATTTTAAATCTATCTCGACCTTTTAAAAAATAAACAAAAGCGATATTTTGCGAGTCGATAGTAAATCTAAAAAGCAGATCTGAATGTTTATCGGCTTTTTGTTGTACAACTTCTAGCTACTGGAGATGGCTCGTAAAGTTAATTTGACAGTGATTTTGTACTTAGTAAAGAATGAATAAAATGCAAAGACGAATTTATTTTCTAATATAAAATCTTAATTTTGAATTATTATCTTTATCCATACCCAGACTGGGCCCGCGCAATCCGTTTTGCATAGGGCCCCGCAATCTGTAGGACCGGCCCTGACGACCGCCTATACTTTTCCCCAAATATCGATCATTAGCAATAAAAAAAAGATATTTTGTTAATGTGACATTAAAGGATGTGACTTCTGATGATTTTTTAGACGTAATAAGAAGCTCGTTCCATTCTTATAAAAACTTAAAAGTTAATTGCCAGACTTTAAATAGCATTGCATCGAATTCTAATAATTTCTAAAACATGTGAAAAAAAATGTTTCGCTTTAAAAGGAACATCTTATTTGTGCTGTTTCAAGATAAGAAGAATAAGAGAATATCACTGAACAACCCAGCATAGAATGTAGCTCCTATGACAAGATCTTTTCCGTACGTAAAGTCATAGACGCACAGTCTCACACGCAAACAGAACATATACCACACAGATTCGCGCAAATATAGCACACAGGTACATGTAAACATAACATATACCACACAGATACACATGCCTACAGAACATATACCACATAGATACACTCACACATGACATGTAGCACAGAGGTACATGCAAACAGAACATATAACACTCATACAAAGCCAGATCTATATTCTCTACACTAAGAAAGCTTGTTGTGGACAATAAAGTGACTATCGAAGTTTGTGTGATTGACTTATAAATGACAAACTTTCTATCCAAACGACCTAAGCGTGTATCCAATAGTTCAAACTTACTGAACGTGCTAGCAAGAGACAAACTTCAATTAGTTTCCCTAGCAGATAGAGAGAGGCAACCTGCTCTTACGGCACTAGAGGAGAAGGAGAACTAGTATAAATATTTGAAGGCATTGGGAACAAGAAACGTTCCTTGATCTCTTTGTCTTCAAGACTATTTTATTAGATAGTTTTTTTTTTTTGCTTTTGTTTTTGTTTTGTTTTAAAGTAATGCATTAGTGTTCTAGGAATGAGTGCAATTTTACATTTATAGTCTCTGTGTCTATCGAAGTACAGTGACTTTATAACATTGGTATTAACCTAGTCAAATGTGAGTATTTATTTGTAATAAAAATATCAAGTCTCGGTTTTTTTCATATGCTCTTGTCCAGGGGTGGACAAATTACGACCCGGCGGCCACATGTAACCCGCCGAAGCGCTTTATGCGGCCCGCGGGCACTTACAAGGATAAGATGTACTCTCAGATTATAGATATATATAAACACACAGACACACACAATGCTTTGTTATAAAATATTGAAACTTCTGATTCTTTGAATTAAGGGTCTAAAGAAACATTGACTCTACATGTCATTCTAAAAAGTTAAAACTAAACGAAGATTATTCTAATAGGCAATATATCAAAACATTCAGTCAAAGAAAAACTCAGGCCAGTATATATTCAATGCTATGAAGAATTGTGTTGAAAGTGTTGAGCTGCATTGAACAATATGGCAACAACTGGTGGTGGCCGTGCTTTGCTTGGGAAAAGGTTTAGGTTTTAAATACAAATTAAAGAACAATATCTTAACCATATACACGGGAAAGCTTATGTAAAGCTTCATTAATTATCAAACATGTTATAATACAGTTTAACAGAATAAATATGAATCAAAAGACACACATGGTTTACTATCGTATTTTTTACAGTTGTGAGTATATATATATATATATGTGTTTGTGTGTGTGTGGCGTCCGTTCCCAATTTTTGTTAATGCGGCCCTCGATAGAGAAAGGCTGCCCATCCCTGCTCTAGTCTATCGTTAGTAGTTGCAGAATCCCAAACAGAGGATGTGTATTGTAAACAGTATTTTAACTACATATTCTGGTTTAATATTTTTTTTTAAATCTCTTTTAATAAACTTCATTTGTACTCTAAGTTTCTGAGTCATATCATAAAGTGGCTATTGCACGATACATTTTATTAATCAAACCTAATCTTTTTAAGAGAGCAATTTTTTAATTGTTTTATTTTCCATTTATTACTCTAATATTTGTTTTTTTTCCCCCTGTGTGGTATGATGCTCTAATTGAATTCCGATTTCTGTACTTTATATAATTCTTGTGTAAAATTTCAATTCCTTGTATTGTCTTTATTGTTGTTTATATACTAGTGAACAGTCTACACATACATGTGGTCCAAATATTGTTCTTGGACAAATACTGTTAAGTAGACCATTTAAATTATTGAGCTTCGGTGATGGGTTTAAGACTGTTACTTCATGTACAACCGAGTGTTATGTGATTCGTGTAGGCCTATATTTGGAGTCATTGATTTTTTCAGGCTTCGCCCTACTTAATTAGACCACAGACACTAGACTGGAAAACGGAAACAAAGTCTTATCAGCGATTGATAAACTCACAGACCTATATAACAGATTGTTATGTATTAATCACTGAACTATATGTTCACGCAGATAACGCCATTTCCTGTTAGTTTTCATTAGGAATCAAATTGGAGCATGTCTTTCCACCCAGAAATATGTCAGCTATTAAGAGTAACAAAAAATATAACAAATTAATTCCACTTATCTTATTCATGGTATACCAGTAACACAAACTAAAAACGCAAAACACCTAGGTGTTATAATAAATGAAAAACTGTCATGGAATCCACATATTGATGAAACTATCAAAAAATCAAACAAAGCATTAGGGTTTATTAAAAGAAATTTCTATAAATCAAATAAGAACATAAAACTAAAATGTTATTTAACCTTGGTTAGGCCATTCATAGAATATGCATTCTCTGTTTGGGACCCCTCAACTCAAGAAAACATTAAGACTGGAACAGACACAAAATAGAGCAGTGAGATTCATAGCAAACGAATATTAACATCTGACTAGAGTAACACCTTTAGTAAAATCACAGAAGACTCAAAATTAAAGTAGAAATTACATAACACATAAAACACTGAACCATAATCTTCAAATACAAAAACAAAATTTAATAAAATACTCAGAAAGACACAAAGATAAAGGCACATTCCTCGTCCCACATGCTAGGACAAGTTTGTACAAATACTCCTTCTTCCCTAGTGCTATTAGAGCATGGAATGGATTGCCTGAGCTAGCCAGTGACTTAGCAGAGTTTAGTTCATTAGTTAACATGCATGACTAAATGCACGACGCGAAGGACGTAATCATCTTCTTTTTTTTTAAGTAACGTCTGTATTATATAAGATAAGAAGATAAGATAAGATCATGTTTCGAAAATCCTAGATCGAAATAATTTAAGTCTATTGATTTTAATCATCTTTTGTAGGCTCAATTTGAATAGATAGATTGATGACCTCGATCTTTCTAGATTATGTATCTAAAAATTGCAAAATAATATTTATGAGACAAGAGTGCTCTTTTTTCGATGTTCAAATACTAGATCTAGATCTATATGTTACATAGGTTAGGGTTTTAAAAAAAAACCAACTTTACTGCCCTTTTTATAACTACTATTCATGACATTTTTTGTAGCGTTAAAAGATCTCCATGTCCAGTCTAGATATTATATATACATTTAGGTCTGTGAATAAGACATTCTTAAATGAATTGGGCTAATAGATTGTACTTGCCAAATTTTTTGTACCTCTGAAGCAAGCGAGTGATTAACTTTGTCAAATGGTTTAGCATGGAATCGTAAGATGTATTCGCTTATTATTTTAACCCAAATTAATTAAACATTTTAATTAAATTTCACACACACGTAAATTTCATCTCTTCTAGCTCTTTTGCACTTTTCCCACGAAAGGTTATGGAAATGACGCTTCAAACTCGATCCCCCAAAACTTATCACATCTTTCTTTACTTTCAAGAAAAACATTAGCATTTTAAGACTTATTGATACATTTAGAACCAAACCATTGAGATAAAGATGCTTAAAATGTATTTAGAATGGTCGGACTTATTAGTGATGTCTTACATCCGTATTCTTCAAGCATCTTGTACCTACATACATAGTTTCTTTAGCAGCCCTATATAAAGTAAATTATTAATACTACATAATAACACTATATATATATATTTGTTTAATCAACAAAGGTCGAATCGTATCTCTGAGACAGAAGCTTCATCATGGGAGTCAAGGATGGATTTATGTCAGCCAATGTCGCAACAAAAATAGCTTTCTTTGTGATACTCTTAGCAGATGTCGTCAAGTAAGTACAGTTCAATAAAATACACCGAAGGCGACCTATTATCTACTCATCGTTATAGGCTACATTTAACACAGACACTCCAAAATATCATCTATATGATTCTATATGATTCTACATGATTCTATATGATTCTATATGATTCTATATGATTCTATATGTTTCTATATGATTCTATATGATTCTATATGTTTCTATATGATTCTATATGTTTCTATATGTTTCTATATGATTCTATATGTTTCTATATGATTCTATATGATTCTATATGTTTCTATATGATTCTATATGATTCTATATGTTTCTATATGATTCTATATGTTTCTATATGTTTCTATATGATTCTATATGTTTCTATATGTTTCTATATGATTCTATATGTTTCTATATGATTCTTCATGTTTTAGAGATGATAGAAATGTTTATGAGATTTTAAATATATATAAAGAGAAGAAATTAAAATACGAGATGGATGTTTTAGAGCAGACACGCAGGTTTCTGAGATGATACAATCGTTTAAAAAAAAAAGTTTAGAGACGATATTAAATGATCGAGTTTTTTGTTTTGTTTTTGTTTCTTAAAGAGATGATACAAAGCTTATAAGGCATTGACTTCACTTTTACAGTTGGATTGCTTTCTGTACGACATCCTGGCAAGTTATTGAGTCAACCAAATCGTACAGAGGACTGTGGAGGTCCTGTTTAGGAGCAGGGGTATGCGGTATGCTCGATGGGTCAACTGACGGTGAGATGCTAAGGAAAAACACAAATAAAATCTAGATTTAACTACAAATTAATTAAAAATGTAAAGCAATTATCTTATTGTCTTATAAATACCAGACGTGCTTTTAAAACAAATAAATAAACGATAAATGCGTTCTACGCGTATCCTTGTGTTAATCAAATCGTGCGTATTGAAAGGGTTAAACAATTGACTATAAATCGCATGGCAAGTGATCAGAGAATCAGAAATGTCTTCCTGTGAGAGCAGTGAGACAAAGTTTAGATAGTTGTATGTGACCCACTAGGAAATGAAGTCAACAATTCCTAGACATAAAGAGAAACAGGTAACATAAAGTCTTTTCTTTTTTTTTTTTCAATCGAGCCCTACTTTATAAATATGCTGATGTGTTTCTCATTTTGTTCATCTATTTAATTCTTGTCATGTTTCATGACTGCAAGAAGTCTTGCCAATTGAAGCTTTGCACCACTAAATTCTTCCATGAACAGGCCAGCTCCTGACATAAGACGGTGCGCTAAAAGTTCGCCTATTGACATCATCAACTTTTTACTGATTACAAAGAAACATTTGAGTCGAGTGCGGTAATTTCCGCTAAGCCGTGTTCCTAATTGAAGGCAAGAGGAGATGATTCTAAGATTTGGAAAACAAAATTATAACGATCAAAGCAGAGTTTTCCCAGTGTGAAGTATTTGACCCTAACCCACCATCTAGTACTAGAGGATTGAAAGGACCAAATGGTTTATATACATACATATATATTAGACATAACTGAATAGCAGCACCAAGGACCAAGTTTTTAAGAGAGAAAGTAGTGAATTAAATGCTACGAAAATAAGGGACTGCGCCGACCATGTTTTTTGGACATTTCGATGGTCGAGAGGTTAAGTTCGCTTAGTGCTTTATCGCTAGGCGGTGTTTTCGTTTCCAGGGTCTCTGGTTCGAGCCTTGTACATTAGTTTCAGCAACTAGCTTCAACTCTATATTGTTTATATAGAAAGACATCTAATCTTAAAAAATTGAAGCTTTTGATTTTCCCAACAATATTTTGTTTAATGTAAAGAACTCCAAAAGCTCTGGTAAGACTATTTTCTTTATAATTACAGATAACGTCGATGCCATTCAGGCTTTCGCCATCTTTGGCTTTATTGCACTGAACGTCGGCTTTCTTCTCATTGTCTTGTACATGTTCTGGGGAAGTTGCAAAGGAAACGCTGAAACTGGCATTGCTTCAGCCATCACTCTCTTTGTTTCAGGTTTGTATGCAGAATTCTCAATTCTAAATATTAGTATGTTATAAGTATCTCAATACACTTATACTTTATTTATCGGTCAATATAAGTAGATGTTTTCATAATTATTTTGTTCCACTTTAAAGCTGGCTGTTGGCTGATTTCTGTGGCCATTTTCGGTGACAAATATGATGACGCTGGAAGGTTCGGCTACTCCTACGCCCTGGCCGTCTGCGCTCTCATCTTGGCTTTGATTGGTGGGATCATCATGATCATAGGTGGCCGAGGTAACAGCGCTGTCAGCTCGAAGTAAATGGAAAATGTAAAAAGAGATGAGACGAGATCTAAACTGTTGTATATTTAGAGAATTTCCATCGAAGCCAGTATTTACATTGACTAACATGCAGCACTATAAAATGTTACGGGCTAAAGTCTCGCAATATGAACTAACCAAACGAAACATAGATGTACTGAATCTCATATACATACACATTCGAGAAGCATTCTCTCTTGTACATCAGTATGTCTGTTTTTGTTAGTATTTATTAGTATTTTTATTAGTATCATGTTATTTATTGACAAACTAACACACGCTTTAGCTTCTGATTGATTATAATGAATTATAACATCAGGCAAACATTACTTTTTACTTACATACAAACATCAGTAATGTATCAGACGAAGAGGCAAATTTAAAAAGCATCATCCTAAGCAAGCTTGTTCTTTTTACTTATTAAATATAAAATCATGTAAGTTGAATCACAACCTTGGGTTAAGTTTAATTCTTTTTGAAAAGCTTTATCTATGTACAGTTTTACTTTGTCACTTTTCCGTCCATATTTTATAACTCAAACAATTATTCATGTATTCTGAGATCAATTATATATGCAATGCAATGCATTTAGATGTTTAGGATCGAATTAAATGTATATCCAGAATGTACATAGATTTATGGCGATGACATGATTGTTAGGAAACGATGCAAGTAATTTAAGGTTCATTTCATTTGATAAAACTTGCCTACAAATGTTACACATCTGTCTTAGCTTCTCATAGTTTATACAAAGATTTATCTACGCATTGTATTTTCATTTAATGTAACAGCCTTTTGAATAGCTACGATTTTCAAAAACAAAAGTAAAATGTTTCTGAATGTTCCAATGACGTGTTTGTATGTTTTTTTTCTGTCTTCAAAGTTACATTTTTAATGTTTTCATAAAATGGTGTAAGAGTAACTGTAAGACGTGTAGACTTTAAACCAAAAATTAGCACAAGATGTGTGGGGAAATTAATCACACACACACACACACACACACACACGACATGAAGGAAATGTAACACACACACAAGGTGTGAAGAAAGTCTAGACCAGGCCAGTCAAAGTGTCTTTGTTGTAAGTCACCCACATTGTGCGTTCAATAACTACCAAAAAACCTGTACCAACATAGCTAGATAGCATTCTTTCCCTTGCGGAAACTTGGATTTTTGATGGGCCATTTCTTAACGTCCCGATAGGGGAAGAGCCGCTATTAGTTTTGTGCAGTCTGTCTGTCCGTCCATCTTCTTGACCGTCCGGTTTAGATCGCAAAAACTAGATTGATATTGAAAATCCATTATCAACATCATGATCTATTAGATCTTACAAAGTTCTACGTTTTTTTATGCTGACAGCGAAAAAATTAATTTTCAAAACGAACTTTGCATGAAGTTTTTTTTTTCCCTATAAAAATACACCAATGTTACAACTATTCACTATTTTCTGAAGAAAACTAACAGGGAAGAATACAATAATAAGGGACGCCATTCCTCTGTGCATTAAAAAAATATTAATATAAGTAACTGCTTTTTTAAATTAAATAATGTGATATAAAAAGTGGGTATTAATTAACTAAAGGTTTTCTGTTAAACGAGCTACTAAATGTTTGAATGAAATGTTTATTTTTATTTCTTTAAAGAGAAATATATGTATATAAGATAAGAAGTCCAATATGTTTTAAAACATTCGATGAGCAGAGTGCTAACTGTGCAAACAAATCCACCCCCAGAGAACACTCCGATATTACATAACGAGTAAGGGAGGTATAAACATTTCTTATGATTTGAGAGAAAAGGGGGGGGGGGGGTCCAAAGAATGGCTGCGCAACAAAATAAAAAATATTTAAATGAAATAACTGAGTAGAACAGTGGTGCGCAACCTAATTCGACCTGCGGGCCATTTAAATTTTCCGACACTTGTGTCGAGGGTCACATGAATGAAAAGGTACAAAAACGAAATGAAATTGACCTGAAACTATTTCTTTGGAAACCCATGGATCTAGTAGTTATATTAAATAATGGGCTAGTTAAAGTTTGTCTTTTTTTTACGCTTCGGGTAATGGCTTTTATTTCACTACTTAATATGTGAGCAACATTGTAACTAGCTTTTCTTGTCTCTTTATGGTAAATATTCCCATCGATCCCAATCTCTAGGCCGTAGTTTAACAAACTAAGAATGACATCATATTTGTTTTACAATGCCGTTTATTATTATTTGTTTTGTTTTTTTAACAGCCACACACTTTCCTTACAAAACAAATATGTTGGCTTATTTTCACATTCCACAAATAAAGTAAAGATCCGTTCACTTTTCCTGGTAGATTCTACATTCAGAGTCCCATTCTATAAGTGTACGATTGTTAAAATTTATGGTACAACCAATCCATCAGAGAAAAAGTGAGGAACCTAATTTAGGTAAAGATACATTTGTCTTTATGCCGATCGGCGGGCCGGATGGAACCACGTTGTGGGCCGAATCTGGCCCGCTGGCCGAATTTTGGGCATCACTGGTGTAGAATATGTGTGTTATACAAATAGCAGCACAAGTGTTGACGAAGGAAGACATATTAGGAACTGCCTTTATTACGTAAACACAAGCAGTGTTGCACTGACGCGTTAGTGTGCAAATGTATATATAATGCAACTAAGTTACATCTCTTTTCTTCAAGTCATAGAATCTATTTATCAGAATAACTAACACAACTATTTCAAAGATTAAAGTCCTTACGTTAGATACGTCTGGTCCTGAGGTGTTAGAAGAAGAAGTGTGTAGTGACGGCTTTACATCTAACGCAGTTGGTACTCTTGGAGTCTCTAGATTTGTGGCTCTGAGATGTCACCTGGAAAGTCAAATCTATTTGCTTTCTCATAGGCTTTCTGATGTGTTTTCTGTTTCTTCTGTAGACCTGATTTCCACTTTTGATATTATATGAACGAGGCTTTGAATGTTTCCACTTAGAGTTAAGTTGTAGTCTGATTGCCGTTCCTTCCTGAATAGGAGGATGTTTCTTAGCGTACTTTTTTCCTTTAAGCTAAACAGGTCACATCCTACCATCGTGGTAGTTATTTGCGGTTCTGACACTTATTGATTGTGTATCTTAATAACGCTATTCGGATTGGTTTTGTTTATTATCTAGACCACGTCTACAAGGAAGTGGAAATGACGTAAGGCAAGTTTTAAAAGTTCACTTTGGGGTAACAAAATCATAAACTGGAAGTTCTATTTTTGTAATAAATTTTAAAAAAAATGTTTTCTATCTAGACTGCGGCTTTTTAAGGACATACCGAAAATAAAATACAAAGATTTGATAAAAGCTAGCGATTTTTAGCGAATAGCAATCCCAGGGTTGTAATTCTGTCAAAAACACTTCTTAGTGAGCATCTAGGAGGCAAAAGGAACCTGTGTACACAGGGCCGCCGCGAGGGTTGCGGCTGCCTGCGTGCGATATTAAAAATGCCGCCCTCCTCCTTTTATTCCAGAATAAAAATACATTTCATTACGACTGCGCTGGACGCTGTTCCAGAAGTGCCCTTTGATTTCAATCCATTTTTTGTAGACCATTCCATTTTTTTTCCATTCATATTCACACAGTTGTTGTATCCCTCGAGTACAACTATGCACCATGCACTATGCACAGTTTCGGATTTATGTGCATTCAAAAATCTAACATCTTGGTTCTATTGTGATAAACATTCAAAACTGATCTCGTTCTGACTACTCGCTTATGCTCTTGTATTTGCTACGATTATAATTGATGAGCTGCGGCGGGTATATTACAATGAACACAATAAACAGTGTAATTGATCATGATCTATATACAATTTCTCGATATTTTTGACTGCTCAACAGTGTTATATAGGTCTGGACGTGTACGTTTAAGCGCAATCCCCAAAAAAAAAGGTTGAAAAACAAAAAGCCATTGACAGTGGAAATTTTTCAACGTTCCATAAACTTTCATAGTAATTATCACGATTGTATTTTGAAGAAATGTGAATTGTATCCACAATCCTCTGAAATACGAGGATTCAGAGTTGCCTACAAATGTATCCAACAAATGAAGCAACTCAGCACTAAATATTTTTCTTGAGTTTAATACAAAGTAAATAATCCAAGAAGAAGGCAGACAGAAAAGCGATGGGAGGACAACATTAAAGAATGGACAGGCCTGCCTTTGAGAGAGGTTCTAAACAAGGCAAAAAAAGGGAGGAATGGAGAAAGACGGTCGACAAATCTTGCCTGGTGCTCCAACGGTCCAACAGACTAAGGGATAGGTAAAAGGTAAAAAAAAGGTAAATAATCTAAAGTACAAGCCACTTAAAGTCTTAAACAATGACTTGAAATAAAACATAGGCAGTGTTTCTCACATTCCCGGGGGGCGACTCACTATATAACAACATATCATTCGAGCCCCCTTTAGAAGCTGGAGCCCAAAGGAGACGTGAAGGCTAGCATAGTGAGGTCCGTGAGTTATTTTTTTAAAGAATGTAATAAAAAAGAAAATAAAGTTAGTCACATTTTTATATTTTATTTTTCATTTACATTAATTTAAGCGTTGTAAAAAGTTCTTCCTGGAGGTAGATTTAAAGATACGGCAGGTTTCCGTTCAAATCGGCAAGGATGCTGAACATTTTTTTTACCGCCCCCCTCCCCTTGTTGTTGGTCGGTTGTGGCTCCAAACAGCTAGTACAACTCAACCGATGTCAGCGTTTTATATTTTTACAAATAAACTTTACATGACTTGAACAAATTCTTTGTGAACAAAACTCAATAGAACTGTTATTATTCCTACTTCAACTTGAGATGAACTATAGATCTAATAGTCATGAAATAAACTCTTTCATGTTCGTCTCACATTTACACTAGGAACGTTAATTTTACCGCTCCCCTCCACAAGAAAGGTACTAGCCCCCCCCCCCCCCGGGCCACAATAAAAATGCTTTTTAAAATTGACTTTTTAAATTATCTGTAATAGATCTACTTATAAGGAGGGCTATTCGACTCAAAACAAATATTACAAATAACACGCGAAAAATCAAGGGCAGAAAGAAACTGGCGCCTATGTAAAAACCCGTGGGAATTCCTCGTACGCTGCTCTATTTTTTTTTGTTCTTGTTTCCAAAATAATTTCTTATGTACGAATATCGTTTATATTTTCAAAGGATATTGGAATAATATGAATGTATATAAAATATTCAGTATTTTTTATTTAAATATTTTTTAAAAAAGTAACCTTGGAATAATTATTTGACCACCCCCTAAATTCGGCTGCCTGAGTTCAATGCACACATTGCACAATAGGTAACAACGGCCCTATGTGTACGAAAATTCAAGCGGATACTTACCACAGTTTAAGACATTTCGAGATAAATGAATCAGCCTGTCAGTCAGTGGTACTTTAGATTTTTGTATTTTTATTTTATATTGTATTTTATATTATAGATTAGACAATAACTAGATTTGTTAGGGACCATTGTTCTCCATTCCTCTGTCTTTTGACTTGAATAGAATTATCTACAAAACAATATTTGCGAGAAAAAAAAAGAATACGCGAACATCGATAATGCAAATTTATATTCTAAACAAAGTATACAAAGTATAATTATTAATGCATAACACAACTGGAAAATTTTGTTATAAACATATTTCTTTATATTTCATTTTTTATCATTGTTTAGACCTTCCCTGACCCCAATGTGGGAGCTTACAGCGCTCCTTCAGGTCCTAATCTGGCTGAGAGCGCAAACATTTTTTTTAATTTAGGGAGCGCAACAGGTGAAAGATTTGAGAAACACTGCCTTAGGAGATAAAGACAAAAGATTCAAACTATGCCACATTGTAACTACAGTGTCTCTAGTCGATCCAGTGCAAAGCAAAAGCAAATTGCTCATTATAACAAAGCAGTAAATGTTTTTACATGACAAGTTTGTTTGTTTGTTTGTTTGTAAAAAGTTTTACATTTTTCGGATGTTCCTTTAGAGATAATTTACTTCCAAGTCCAAACCTCCCTCAGGAAGACTGGAGATGGCAGCGGGCAGGGTATAAACCCGGAATCATCGACAAGTAGAACAGCAGTCCAGAGCGCATACCGCACGACCAGGCAGCCACCTGGAGAACTGGTGTCTACGCCTATGTCCAGGTCTGTCTGTTCAGGTATAGGTGTTAGCCTATACGAGATGCGTAATGTGATGTTAGAGGAACAAACTATTCATAAACGAGAAAGTATAAAAAGAAATATTGAGACTGTAATAGGTCGTAGCAAGATGAACTACCAACAATCTAGAAACGACTTATCTTATCTTATATAATACAGACGTTACTTCAAAAAAGAAGATGATTACGTCCTACGCGTCATGCATTTAGTCATGCATATTAACCAATTACTTAAATTGGAATTTAAGTCTAGAATGAACAAGCTTGTTAAATGAATTTATATCTTAAATTTAATGTCACGTTAATCTCTGGTACATTTTTCAATAGCAACAATAACAAGCATTTTTAATGAGTCTTTTTTCTTTAAATTATAAAGTAAATAGCAAAACCAGAGGAAACATTAAGTCTGTATAAGGTTAAGAGACACCTACACAATAAACGCTGCAACAGTAGTAGTATACAGTTCCGTATATTCCGTGTATATAACTTTAAAAGCTACTCTTACACTGTATCTGCTAAAGCCTGTCAGTCAAGAAAAGGCGCCACAATCACATTAAATATCAGGTTTCTCAAAGCGACCTTTTAAAGCAGTTCATCATTGATGCAAATATAGATCACGTGTGACACCCCATCCACAACATTTTCTTGGGATTGTAAAACTTTACCCATTTCTGACCTATGGGTTCAGATAATGTCAAGGTCACATGTTTCTGTGGCCGACGGTTAACGAGAGTGTCATGTGGCCAGCACAACGACCAGTGGATTTTTAATTCCCCAATGCGATTCGGGTATGCATTAAAGTTTGTTGGACTCGGGGGCGTCGTATAAATCCAGAACTTTGAAATTTGGAATTACAATTAAAAAAACAACAACAACAAAATACAAAAAAAAACTTTCAAAAAAAATAAATAAAAAAACAAAGCTTATTTTAAGCATAGTTGTATTAATTAGTTTGGATCAGACATATAATTAAACTTGTAGTAGATCTAGACTAACATTAATAAATCTGTGCCATTAGAGATCATTTTTACCAATTGTTTTCGATTTTAGCGCAATTTCGTCAAATTTCGTGCTTTTAGCTTTCTCGATACTCTATGATCCTTTCCCTTGTCTCCAGTTGAAAAGGAGGAGAAGGGGGGTATCTGGGTGATCACTTTTAAAATGTATTTATAAAAATTCAAGAGCTAAAGCCTCCACAGCCTCCTCAAGCCAATACTGTAACCATTGTGACAGAAAGCTGCTTATGAATATAAGTTTTATAGTTATTTACAAACATTTTTCTACAAACAATGAAGTGGACTACTTTAACCTATACCATTTTATCAGTCAAGTAAAATCTCTTTCTCTTGTTCGAGGTACCAAAAAAAAAACAACAACATAATTAATAGTTCATTAACTAACTGGTTAATTTTTTAAAAACATTTATTCGTGTGTTGGCATTTGAAAGAAATAACTCTGCTTACATCTTGAACAGGAGCTGGAGAAATAAAGTGCGGCTTGTTACCAGACCAACAGATTGAGTTGATATAAGATTTGGTAAAAAAAAAACAAAAAAAAAAAACCATATATCTTTATGATCACCAAGTAAAGCCTGGAGTAGATTAAAGGCAAATGTTTATTATTTTTTCTTTCATTGTATGAGTGACTTTGCTACGTATAAAACAGAGGATAAGTTTCTCTTTCAGACCATGAGATCTATCGGACAACTGATGTCAAGGACTTTTGTTTCCACGGTTAACTAGGGTGTCATGTGGCCAGCACAACGACCAATCGCCTTTACTTTCACCAACTGATGCCATGTATCCATTAGAGTTGGGCGAACTCTGGGGCGCCCTAAAAATCATGAAATTCAAAATCCAAGTCTTCATCGAGATTCGAACGCAGGACCCCAGGTTCAGAAGCCAAGCGCTTAACCACTCAAGCAGCGTGCCCCCAACCAGAAGATATGATGTAGATTGATTTCTGAATGATTGCCCATGAATTCTATAACTGCTCGGCGAGATGTTATTGGACAAATGTGTGTATCATGCATAGAAAGTTTTAGCATGAACAATATTGGCATTACTCTTTCTGTCCTCTTCCTTCTTTAATCCCTCCTCCTTCCTCTCTCTATTCCTTTCTCGCTTCTTCTCTCCATCAATCTCTCTCCTTTTCCTTTCTCCCTTACTCTCTCCGCACGCTCTCTCTCTCTCTTTATCTCTCTTTCCACTTCGCTATCTCTCCCTCTATCTTTCTATCCCTCCACTTCGTCTTTCTTCCTCTCTCTCTCTCTCTTCTTCCACCTTCCTCTCTCCTCCCTGCCTGTCCCCTCAATTCCTTCGTTCCTTTCTCTCCCAACGTCGCTCTCCCTCCACCTCCCTCTCCCCTCCCTCTCCCTCTCCCCTCCCTCTTCCCTTACACTTCTCACTTCCTCTCCTTCTGTCTCTATATCCCTCCACTTTGTTCTTCCTCCCTGTTTCATCTCTTTCTTCCTCTTCTATCCAGTTCTTTCTCTCTCTCTCTCCACTGCGCTCTCCTCTCTCCCTCTCTCTCTCTATTCCTCCACTTCTCTCCATCACTTTATTTCCCCTTCCATCCTCTATTTCTCAACTTCGCTCTATTTCTCTCTCTCTTTCTTCCTCCACCTCTCTCTCTCTCTCTTTAGATAGATAAATGAGCAGATAGACATAATGGCTATAGAATAGTTCACTTAATAATGCTGATAAAAAATGGATGTACTGATGTGAATCAAAGAATGCAGCGATTATTTATATATTTCTCAAGAATTTCGTAGCTTCCTCTTTTTTGTGTGTGTCTAAAACAGGTCATGCAAACTATTTAGGACTTCAGGTCGTTATATTATATCTATATTTTATTTTAACAAGAAAACAAGAAAAGAATCTTTGTATCTCGTGTTGTCATACTCGGTAGAGTTAAACACTTAAACAATATATATAAATATTTTGTTTTGCCACAAAGCACAAGTGATACAAAGGCTGTCAAAGTTGCAAATAAAACGAACTATTGAACACAAATACATAACGATTTACACATTCGCACATACCATTAAAATCAAATAGCGATCCATTAAATATAGTGTTGAATCGTATACTTAGAGTAACTATACATGACATTTACATCTATTATTTTGAAGTATTTTCTATGTTCTAAAAATGACCCATTAGAAGAAATAATGATACCTAGGTACTTGAAATTCGACACCATTTTTAATGGATCGCCATTTAATTTTAATGCTATTATTATTTTACTTTTTGTTTAGCCAAATAAATTATGTTTAGTTTTGTTCTCATTTATAATTCATTGGTTTTCTTTACAGTTAGTTGTTAATCATTGTTAGATTCAGGCAGTATTTTTTTTTAGCGATGTAGCTAAAGGTTGAGTATCATCTGCTTACAAAATTTCTCAAAATTTTCGTAACTTCATTTTCTTAAAAAAAACAGGTCATGCGAAACAGAAAACTGCAACTGTTAAGAATCACCGTCACTTTGGTCTGGCCAAACGGTAGAGGAAGAGGCGTTCACGGGTGACAGCACCAGCCTCCCCACCCCATCCTTGCCTCACATATTTCTACATACCACCCTCAGTTCCGAAGGTTAAAGGAAGTTTCAATTTTTCATCAACTCGGTGGGGTGGGGAATCAGATATATAGACCTACAGACCTACGCTCCTCCACACGCATACACTAATTTGGGATGGAAGGGGGTATGAGCGCCCAGTTGACATCCAACAAGTGAAGCGTGGCCTATTATTTTTTTCGCGGGTCAGTTGGAGCTTATAAACCCTGACTCCGTTGGCACTCATCATTTTGGTTGGAGGTAGAATTATTAGAAGCTTTGAAGTCCCAGAAAAGTCAACACAAGAGCTGCATACGTTTTCTTGTGAGGATTAGTTCAGATTGTTGTTCTACCTTAGGCATTTAGTAGAGAGCAGAATCATTGAATATAGTAGATAAAGATCTTCTGCTACACAGGTAAACAGAGAACTACTAGGAACAAAGATGCACTGCTGTACCTATCAGCTTCATCCTGTTTGCTTCTTTGTTGCAGCATTAGTTTGTTTATATTTTGGCCGAGGATACTTTCTATGTTTATTGTATTTCTCTATATAATTGGATGTAGTAAACGGACATAGGAAAAGATTTATAGGAAAATTATTCACATTCTTAATTACCGAAAACGTTTATATTCTTTAATGATGTTACATTTACAGCGCGCACCATATGCAATTGTCGAGATATAGAAGGTATGACCTCAAAGGGTGATAAAATCTTGGTAGACCATGCACACATTTTTTATTTTATGCTCGACAACATGGACGAACGAACAAATTCTGAGGTCATATTCACATCTGGAATGTGGCATTTAAAAAAAAAACAACATTCGGATAATAGAATAGAAATAGAACGAAAGAAAAAAAGATGTTAGATGTTTTGTAAAATGTTTTACATAATTCGGATGTTCCTTCAGAGTTGAAGATAGTTTACTTCCTAGTCCAAACCTCCCGCAGGACGACGGGGGATGGGAGCGGGCAGGGTTTGAACCCTCGACCGTCGATAAATCCGAACGACAGTCCAGCGCGCAAACCGCACGACCAGGCAGATAGATAGATAGACAGACAGACAGACAGACAGACAGACAGATAGATAGATAGATAGATAGATTAGATAAATTAGATACATTAGATAGATAGATAGAGATAGATTAATTGATTGATTAATTGAGATTGACTTTAAAGTAATATTTAAAAAATTAGCTCAAATTGAGTATCCAACTCGTGACCTTGACACCGTAAGCTTCTCGATCGAATAATTCTATCAATTAGGCCAACGGGCATTGTATACGATATGTATTATTTATTGGTATCTTTATTATACGTAGAACCCTTAAGATCATACGTAATCTATATTAAATGTACCTAAAAATAAAACAAAGCTTAGATAATCTATCAATAAAATTAAAGCAACTTTAAATTTAATAAACTTTTTTTTAATTGAATAATTCCAATGATATAGATCAGGACTTTTAAATCAAGACTTAGAAGACGATGCACAAACTTTTCCTGAACTATTAACATTAATTGATTAAACTATTGAATCAATAACGTCTTAGATTGGGAATTTTCCTACCGCGATAGTCGTTTCAAGGACGCGGCAGTCCTTCCTTTAAAAACCAATGGCTTTACATCTAAGCCTAGAGCTCTAGTCAAATTTACATATATATGTATTTTTTGACTTTGAAAACTGTCCAACTTAAAGATTTTTCGCCACGTGGCCAAATAGCTATTCTTTTCTCAGCGATATATAACTAAATGTTACATTTCTAGGTAAATCGTTAAAGCTGTTTTTTTTTTAGATCAGCGTCCATGCAGCTTAAAAATTTTTGGTTCCAGGTTCGGTGAAGTTCTAACTCGAACAGAGGTATTGTGAAAATAGAGATACATGTATACATCTAAATAGGTGCCAACTTTGACTGATTTTACTTCACCTGGACCATTGTTCTTACATTTTGTGTTCATACCCTGACACCAGATTGTGATACTTTATTTATTACTTTCAACTGTATCCACAGTATTTCAGCTTCAACAATCAACATGGGCATCTCAGATGGATACAGTGAAGCTAACTTCTCAACTAAAATATCTTTCTTTCTTGTGCTATTGGCTGACGTAGTCAAGTAAGTAGTTATTTCAAGTTCTAGTCGAAGGGGGGGGGGGTGTATTGCATCATGACTTAGCGCACATCAGCGAATAGTTTTGTGTGTACAACATCAGGGAATAGTTTTGTGTGTACAACAGCAGAGATAAGCGTTTGTGTGTACAATAGGAGCATCTGAAATCTTTGGAAAACATTTTACACATCTGAAATTTCTGGAAAACATTTGACAAATCTGAAATCTTTGAGAAACATAAGATACATTTTAAATCTCTGAAACTTGACTATTTTTTTCTTTTTCAACTCCAGAATTCCACGGTTTAATATCCAATATCAAGAATTTTGTTTTTTAAAGCTGTTTATAAGAAAACAATTTATTTCACACCTATTAAGCAATGTGTCTACTTCTAAAAAATTTCTTTTTGAGGTCGTGCATACATTACTAATATGACTTTCGTGTTTTCCCCTCAGCTGGATTGGCTTCTGTACCACATCCTGGTGGGTTCACAATGATGAATACCAAGGACTGTGGCGGCTGTGTAAGGGCATAGTCTGTGGTTATATGGACGGTACTCCCGACGGTAAGTTGGTAAATTAACATACTTTAAAACCCAATACTGTACAATACATTAAATATACCCCCTTACGGTCGTGAAGCGACTGTGAATCATCTTATAGAAATGAGACAAATGCATGGGCATTAACTACGGTTGAAACGATGCCGCCCAAACATCGGATTTGTCCATGGGAACAACAAGTGCCGATAGAGTTTAGTATCAACAGAGCAGGAAAGCACTGTGCGCTGCAAGCTGCCCATGGGTGAACAGCGCCAGATTTTTCATGCGCACTGGAGAAAAAAGAGATAAAACATGCGAAAATATAAAAATCCTTAAAAAAAACAACAAAGCTTATAGAAGGGGAAGAACTTCGCACTAAATCACTAAAGAATGTAGATGTTAATTCCCTTTTTCGATATCAAACAAAATAAAAAAAATTACCAATAATTTATTGACTAATTGTTTAATTTTTAAATTGATTTGTGTTTTATTAAATGCAATAAAAAATTGTTTTAAGTTTTAACTTGATCCGAGAATGGGCGTGGGAGAAATAACGTGCTCAATTATTCAAGAGGACAACCATGTCTGTGAATACTGAAGGATAACTCTCTTCTGTTAGTATAAAAAAAAATCAATAATCAGTAATTAATTGAATAATTGTTTAATATATTTTTGATTGATTCGCCAATGAATAATTCTGCAAAGTTTCAACTTGATCCGAGGGTGGGTGTGAGAGACTAATGGGTTCAAACCTTTTTACGACATCGGTTAGAATTTAGAGATCTCCTTCACTTTTAGGTGGGTACTCAGCCAAGGTTGACGAGCCACTCCTGCCGGAATCTGCCTGGTTTAGGCGCCAGTTACTCGCCATTGCCCTTACTGTCAGGAAAACAGTTCCGTTGGACCCAGTTTGTGAACCACAAGTGAAGGTCGGGAGTTGGACTGGATGTCAGAAGCTTACTGACGCGTATGCCTTTGGAAGCATTATATATTTGATGGAATCCTTATTTCCATAACCACTTCCGGCAAGAACAACCAATACCAATACGTGACATCTAATAGTACAGGAAAAGACACGAGAGAAAGATACAGTAGCCTACACTAGAAGAAAGTGCAGTATATTAAAGTACAATACAATAAATCATGATACACTATAATAGAATACAATATAGCACACCAGGCGCACACACACACAAGAAAAAACAATACAAAACTGACATTACTACCTCAAATTGACACTTCTAACTCAAATTGACACTTCTAACTCAAATTGACACTTCTAACTCAATCTGACATTACGATCTCCACTGAAACCTCTACTTTTTGACACTGAAACCGCTTCTATTGGAAACTGAAACCGCTGCTACCTGACACTGAAACCGCTACTACCTGACTCTGAGACTGCGACTACATGACACTGAAACCGCTACTACATCGTTGTTTTCTAAATATACTACAATGACTTTTAATCTTTTTTTCCCTTTGTATCTACCAGACGACATGAATGCTATTCAAGCTTTCGCCATATTTGGCTTCATTGCCTTGAACGTTGCATTTCTTCTTATTAATTTATACATGTGCTGGGGCTCCTGCAAAGGAAATGGAGAAACGGGCGTAGGTTCCGTCATTTTTCTCTTTATTTCAGGTAATCAATCTGTTCATATTAAATGTTTATGTAATTATTTGTTTTTTTTTTAATTTTTTTTTTTATAAATTACTAATGACTGAATGTGGTGTCTGGTTTAATTTGGTCATGTCATGCCCTCTAATGTCGTGTCATTAGTACTTGAGTATGGTTTCTAATGTTTGCATTTCTTATTGATGTCTAAATTTTGGATATTGGATATGATATTTGCACTTTATATAATTTTAAAAATATTATTGATTTATTTATTTATTTCAAACAAAATTATTTTTCTACAGCTGGTTCCTGGCTCATTTCTGTGGCCATCTTTGGTGCCGGGTATGATGATCTTCCGGGTAGATTTGGCTACTCCTATGCCCTGGCAGTGTCTGCAGGCATCTTGGCTCTGCTTAGCGGATTTATCATGCTCATAGGTGGACGTGGAAACAATGTCCTCTCAAAATAATAATCCTCATAAAAGGCGGCTATATTGAAAGTTACCAAAATAATGAACATTTCAAGAAACGCATTGCGGAGAATTCCAGTCAAGATTTCAACCCAATTTTTGAAAGTATCCACAAATGTGATATTGTTTTTATTTTAATTCATTTGCAAAATTGGTTTAAATAAAGTTGTTTTTATGTACTCAATACCATGTTTAAAAGCGCTGCTGTTTTCACTACCATTTATTTTATCCTAGCCTTGTGCTTTTTCATCCCATTCATTAGTAAGCATCCCTAGTTAGTTTCAATGGAAAAGTTATTTATTTGCTTAAATATAGATTTGTGTACAAGAGTCGAAATGAGAGGTTAGCAGAGCATTAATGAATATCAGTTAATTATTGCAGCGGACGATAGTCGGTGTGTCGACCATTAGCATTATAAAAATAATGTGAACTGCGTTTTGTTTTGGGTTCCAAAAATTTGAATGTGATTGCACTTTTTACATAAATAAGACATTCACATTTACTTCAAATTAAATTTTGTATTCTTAAAAAGAGAACTTCATTAAAATTGCCCATTGTTTAGAGATTTTGCGATATTGTTTTCGTGTCTCGTTGACATTAAGTGTTATCTCCTTTCTCAGCGCATTTCTATTTCTAGAGCAAAACTCGAGAATGAAATCAAGAGGATGCTGTACATTTGAAAGAAGCGAAAGTAGGAATGGAAAGAACGCCACGACTATCACGTGATGATTCTTTGTTGCCATTACTACATTAAGTATTGTAAAACAATTAATAATGTTGTTGACATCTTATATAATTAATTTGCATTTAACAATCAATCCTAATATCTTTGCACTTTGTACTCAGTTATTCTAGTAGAAAACATGTTTATCTTTTAGTGTAAAAAAAATGTAAAGAAAAATAGTTCGTATATTTACTTTTGTAATTTGAAGGCGCAAGTTGTTGTTTTTTTAAATGTTATATTTAGTATTGAGTGGGTGTGTCTTTTTAACTTCTTCTTCTATGATTTGATCACTCGTTGCAAAATTAAACTTAATGTAATCAGTACATTTACTACATTATATGAATGCAAAAAGTGTGCACAATTCTTAAAGCTCTTCTAAGTTTACTGAAGTAGGAATGAATACTTTTTGTTAAATGTAGATCCCTAGCCAGTGTGCTACTGCACCAATGACCATAGGGCCCACACTATCTGTTTTTTTTCAGATAAACTTCCCCAATATCAAACTCACAATCAGAAAACTCCGAGATATTTATTGAGTGTGTTGTCATTATATACACAATGCAAAATGAATCCTTCTGTGAAATAACTTTTATTCATTATTGTATTACATGTTTCATATCATTATCATGCAATAAACTATGAGATATCTATAAATGATATTATCTTCATTCTATAAATATTTATACACAAATTATGTCGTTCTGTATTCAATCAATCTGGGACATTATTTGGAGACATAGAAAATCTTAATGTGGCAACGATCTGTCAGTGAAAACTTTCTTGCTTACAAGTTTATTTATAGTCCTGTAAGAGATTAACACATTGAAATTCTGAGCTGATGTCAACAAGATCCCTAGTGTTATTAGAGCATGGAATGGGTTGCCTGAGCTAGCCAGGAAAACCAGTGACTTGGCAGAGTTTAAGTCATTGGTTAATATGCATGACGAGTCTGACGTAATCATCTTCTTTTTTGAAGTAACGTCTGTATTATATAAGATAAGGTAAGAAGATAAGATCATTTCTTGAGAAATAATTATTTGAAGGAAGAAAGTAACAACGGGAAACCTGGCGTCTTCTTAGTTTAGTTCTTAGATTTAACCTGAGACATTCGAAACGTAATGATTGCATTTTAGACTCTAGTGCTAGATTCATTGGTTTTGAAATTTACTTTAGTCTTGTAAAAATGTTGATTTATCTCACTGCACTTGTGTGTGCGTATATATATATATGTATATCTATCTATCTATCTGTCTATCTATCTATCTATCTATCTATCTATCTATCTATCTATCTATCTATCTATCTATCTATCTATCTATCTATCTATCTGTCTGTCTATCTATCTGTCTATCTATCTATCTATCTATCTATCTATCTATCTATCTATCTATCTATCTATCTATCTATCTATCTATCTATCTATCTATCTATCTGTCTGTCTGTCTATCTATCTATCTATCTATCTATCTATCTGTCTCTGTCTATCTATCTATCTATCTATCTATCTATCTATCTATCTATCTGTCTCTGTCTATCTGTCTCTATCTATCTATCTATCTATCTATTTATCTATCTATTTATCTGTCTATCTATCTATCTATCTATATATATTTATTGTGCTAGCCACATGACACCCTCGTTAACCATGTGCCTCAAAAACAGGTGACTTGAACATCATCTGCTCCTCGGCTCACAAGGTCCGAAAGAGGAACTTTATATATATATATAAGATCAAGATCACTTAGAAAGCTAGAAAATGGACGGACATAAGACTAAATGGATGTCCTTTAAAGCTGTGAGATGAGCGAACTAGCACTGTATTTTCAACGAGCTGTACACTGGATAATTAACTGACACTTAACTGGAGGATAGAAGGAACTCCTCAGCATGGTGAATCAGGAGTTACACTGGATGATAGACGGACATTCCAGGAAATGAGAACCTAAAGATGTCACCAAGCAGAGAAGAATGGAGAGAGCTGTGGGGGTGCAACAATGTCTCTAAAGACTTTGAGACAGCTGGTTGTGAATGTTTATAACGTAGTAACTATTTAGTGTGTCACAGCTTTAAGTTTCATTTTTGTATACCACTCGAATACAGCTATCATCTCTTGAAGATCTTTTTCATGAAAGAGGCCTTTCCAAAACACTCACGATTCTTAAAGATAACATGCACCCACTAAACCACTGTTACATAAGATCTGAACGAAGTGGTCGTCTCCTTTCCATTAGAACTAAAATAGAAAGATTTAAAAACTCATTCATCCCACGTTAAGTCAGAGTTTTACAAGATCGTCTATCATCATCGAGAAGTACATAGAAGTCTAACTTATAAAGTGCTGATTATGAGTGTGTATGTGTTTCCTGTGTGAATGTTGTTCGTATTTGCATCTATATTGTTATTGTACAGTCAGTAGTTACGCTGAGGTTGTCAATTGTAGTAAAACTACTGTCAAACTGAGTTTCCATTTGATTGGATCAATAAAAATTATCTTATCTTATCTTATCTTATTAAAGGATGTTGGTGTTGTTGACCAATAATGGCAAGTCACAATGGCAAGCCGTGAAAATGTTCGGCTTTTGCTCTGTTGTCATCGTGAGGTCCTATCGCTGTAGTAGCTTTGTCTCTAATCTCTTGGTTTGTGATGACGTCTTCAAATATGATACCAAGGATCCTTCTGTAGCATTAAAATTCCATTTCTAGGATCCTATTCTCTAGCTCTGCAGTCAGCGTCCAAGACTCGCAAGCATACAAGTATGTGGCCATGACCAAGGAGAGCATCAGTCTGATTTTGGTGTTGAGGGCTATGCCTTTGTCTTTCGATATTGTTTTGAGTTTTGAAAGGGCTGCTTTGGACTGTGCAATTTGGGCCATTAGTTTAGGTTTGGTTCCCTCGTTTGAGACGCTAGCTCGAGCTATTGAAAACTACAGACACCTTGCAACTTTCTACCTCCAATGGCTCGTTGACTGCACGGAAAAAAACTCTAGTTTGACCGTTATAATTTTTCAAAGTATAAAAGAAATAAATTTATATTTGGCTATAAATTGGACTTAAAAACAACCAAACATGGCGTAGTCAGCCGTAGTGCACCGATAACTTAGTTGTTTATTGAGTTTAAAGTTGCTTAAAGTTTATTGATGCATCATCAAAGCGTTGCTTATATATTACGCCTAGATTCTACATCTTAGTTCTAAATCAGATACGTGTAATGAAGGTACCAATAAATAATTACTTTCATATACACTGCCCGATGGTCTAATTGATAGAATCGTTCGTTCAAGAAGCTGACGGTGTCAAAATGACCAGTTCGTTATTCCATTGAAATTGTTTAAAAAATATTTATTTTTATATTATATTTTATTTTATGTTGTGTAAAGGTTACGTTTTTTTTAAATATTTTAAAATGTTCTTGTTGTTCTAAAGCCCTGTCCTTGCTTTTGGTCTGGTAATCCTAAATTAGAACTTATTCCAAACAAATTTACACAACTAGATCAACGGATTTCATAGAGAAAGATAGATTGATCTTGCAATAGTGCTTCGTAAAACAACATATTGCGTTGCTAAAAATATTGCTTACTAGATCTGAAACTGTTGTTTTGGTTTGTGCAATATCACAAATATTCTCTTTTGTTTCATGGAGACAGTAGACTTTATTTGTAAGTGTCACGCTGGTCTGTTTGTTGTCAGCTTTAGTATCATTAGTATATGTACTACTATAGGCTGGCGGCCTTGTCAAATGTGGTATGCGCTCTGGACTGTCGTTTGATGGCCTCAATGGTCCAGGGTTCGAACCCTGCCTACCGCCATACCCCCGGTCGTCCTGTGGGAGGTTTGGACTAGGAATTTGTTTTTTCAAATATGAAGGAACATCCGAAACATTTAATATAAAACAGGTTTGGAGAAACTGAAGTTCAGTTGTAGCGGTATTATTAATTGTAGTAGTAGTAATAGTAATAGTAATAGTAATAGTAATAGTAATAGTAATAGTAATAATAATAATAATAATAGTAATAGTAATAAGGCTTTGTCTTTCATTCCGTCGATTAAGGATGAATTTAGTATTACGAGTGATAACACAAACCCATTTGTGACCTACATAGTTTGCACATCTGATGCAGACAAAGTCGTTATCCGCCGGGGGCCTATTTTAAAGAATTAGTTTCGTCTTCTGCGCCTGTCTTCAGCAAGGGCTTTTCTTTGTGCCACAGAGGTGTGTCCCGAGTTCGTCATGAACACAGAGGTGTGTCCCGAGTCCTTCATGCAAGCTCGCTTAACAGTCTCTTTCTGCTTAAATAACAAGCAAAATATAAAATATTACTTAAAAAACAACAACAACAACAAAGTTTATCTATGGAGAAGAACCGCAAAACCACTGCAATATATCTAAACACTACAGGATTTAACTCCCTTTATCGATATAAAACAAAATTAATTAGTTAACAATATTTGTCTTTCTTTTCTTTTAATTGCTTCCTGTATTGTCATGGACTATAAATGATTGTGCCAAATTTCAACGCGATCCAACTGGGAAGACGAAGTATAGTAATAAAATGTTTGACAAAACTCTTTAGACAGTAATTTTGTTCTCTCTCTTAGAAATGGTGTTCATCGCTTATACCAAACTGTTATTTATACATAGTGTTTTAGATCATCGCTTATTGGTCTTTTCAGATTCGTGAAATATTAAACATCTTTTTTAAAAAATAAGATTTTTCCTTTATTTTATTCTATCAGTGAGCTCACCAAACAACATAACACTTGTGTGTAAGAGTGTATCTGGTGTGTGTGTGTGTGTGTGTGTGTGTGTGTAAGAGTGTATCTGGTGTGCGTGAATGTGTGACTCTATTGACAAGCTTTGACTGACAAAGTACAGAATTTGTGCACTTTAGTTTTAGTAGCGCCCTAAGCGCTAAAAATATTGCGCCCTTTTAGAACGCTTTCCTCGCGTGTCGTCTGCTAGGAGTTTGTTTACTGCGACTTTTAGAGTGGGTGTGCTTTTAGACTCTGGTGCTTCAATTGTGAAAAAACATAAAAATAGCTTCATTTGTAATCATTTTGTGATCTATACTTTTAGCAATGAGGGATTGAAAATGATCCTTTTTTTTTTTTCATCATAAGATAATAATAAGGCGAATGGCACCGAGTCAGAAGATTACGACAAGGACATTGTGTCATATGGCTTCCTGGATCCATTCGTGATTTACATATTGTCACATCTTACAACAATAAAGTCGTCGACTACTTTGCAAAAACTTTGGTCATCCTTGCCTGTCTAAATGATACTATTTTCTGGCTAGTCTTTCTCTGTCGTAGGTCCGGCACTTTAGTGTCATGTTTTTTTTTTTTTGAATAATGTTATTTTTCTTGAACCAGATTGTATAAGTCTATCAGAACGATATAACGATCAAGGTCGACTTTTATAACTGCCTTCCCTACTGCAGGCTCACGACTATTTATAACCCCCACCCACACAACTTGATAGAGGACTATTGCTTTTGTCTATACTGGGCCTCATTCGCGTCAAACATTGAAAACCAAGCAATTCGGTTACTCTCAACTGTTTACCGCAGGGTGTGGCGTTAAAAACATATTAACCCTCTCTAGTCGTGTTACTAAGGAGCTGGAGTATCAATAGCGACAGTTTGATATTTAAAAGAGTGGAGGGGTTAAGAAAACCATCAATTCTGCCTTGTTTGAATAGTGGAGTTTACTTCTGAAGTAAGTTCTTATTGGACTATGTACTCATTTATATAATCTTCAAAGTTTCGCTTCGGATGTAAATGAGTTTTTTCATAATGTACAGTTGATATTTCCATACAGTTTAGTTTAGATTAAAAAGGATACATTCTATTTAGCTCATACACGCTTCACATCTTTGTAGTTATACTCGGTGTAGTGAGAAGATGTTGCACATTGGTTTTGATACGGTCACGATTAGCAACTCTTTTTTTTCACATGGTCTTTTAGTTAATGCTAAAAAGATTTAAAAAAAATGGTTTTGCTAATGAGGCACATGTTATGATCTATAAATGAATTAGGCGTAAATAAAAGATCTGTAATAAATATTTAATATCTAAGTTAAGTTTCCCTCTCAGACCTTGCGATCTATAGGGCATTATAGGGCAGATGATGTAAAGGTCAACTGTTCTGTGGCCAACGGTTAACCAGGGTGTCATGTGGCCAGCATAATGACCATTCGCTTTTACTTTTCCCCAACTATTGTCAGGTACCCATTAGAGTTGGGTGGACTCAGAGGCGCCCAAAGATTTCGAAATTTAAAATCCCAGTCTTCACCAGGGTTCGAACCCGGGACTCACGATTCGGAAGCCAAGCGCTTTACCGTTCAGCCGTTTCTATTCCTATTTAATATGTAATTGCATTAAATTTTTTTGTTTGTTTAACAATCCAACATTAATTAAACATCCGCCAGAACTTAAACTAAACAATAATGGTGTAGGGTTTTTTAAAACTTAGTTTTACCATTTTAAAGCATAAATCGTAAGATACGAATGAACTCGTGCCTGGCTTTTCCCTCATTTTTCGGGGGTTTTCGAACCTTTTTCAGCCCATGGAGCAAAAGTTTGGAACTGACTTCCCAGGCTTCACTATATTCAAGAATTATCAACGTGTCTGTTTAAATCACGTGATCTTTTTCACTGTCGTTTTTATATCTGTTTTTTTTTTCTCTCATAGCGTCTTGAGACTCAATTCTGTTTGTTTGTTCACAGCGCTACATAAAATAAATTAGTGTTATTTATTACTATTAAAAAAGGTAAAAACGTAACCAGATATCTTATCATAAAACTCGTGTATCAAACGCAGACACTGGACTTTATACAAAGAACTTCCATGCAACAATAAACTAATTCCCCTCCCAACACACGCACCTTTCTCCAACCATGTTTATAGCCTCTAGGGACAGTTTGTGACACTAAATATAAGGTGAAAAACATTTAGGGAGCATTCAAGTCTGACGTCTGCATGAATGAAGCGATTAGGTGTATCCAAAATTGGGTGAGCAAAGCACTAAGGAAATAAGGGGACTGAATCAGCCTTTAAATCATACAAAGACATAAAAGCTTAGCTTTTTAACAATTATTTTTTAAATATCATTCTAAAGACAGTTGAGGCATTAGTTCCACCTTCATACAATAAATAATCTGAAATATAAAATACTACTTTACAGCCCTTAGGATTTTACCACGAAAGACACTGAAAGTTATAATTCACACAGTCTCAATTAGGTCTGAAACTTATGCTTCAGTCCACTCCACTGTCGTGCTGGAAATGTTGGAATACATTAGTTTAAAATTGTCTTCATAAGAATTTGTTTTATACAATTACTTTTGTATTATTATGAATATAAAATAATATGTTAATATAATTTATAAATAAAAAAGGCCATAAAAGAGGAGAAAGAAACACCAAAAAGAAGAAGAGGTCTTAGGCCCAAGTATTCCTAGGAGGAAAAAGATAATAAATGAATAGCACAGTAGCGGCGGTGTCCTAAATAAAAATAATAATAAAAAAAAGGCCTATGATTTTAGCCTTCACTGCCAAATACATATTCTATACTTTACAATCCAGCAAAGATAATCCTCTCTGTTCCACATCGCTTGAGAGGTCGGGAGGGGCATTATTAATCGATTTCTTTTTTTTTTGAATGCCTTCACGTCTGACAGCCTTTACTTAAGCTCAACAACAAAAAAAAAAAAAAAAAAAAATTAGAGCGTTACAAAATAATTAATTGACAGACTATGGTGTACAAAGTACTGGATTGTAGTCAGTGGAGTACACTATTCTCTTCAAGCTTGAATAGAAATGTACTTTATAATATTAATAGATCAATGCACGACCCATATTTGTGATGAAAGAAATTGATATGGCCATCTGTAAATTCATCTGGTGTCACTTATTTTTATATATTCTGAAATATAACAAGTCTTAATTCAGTTCTTTGTATATTCCCACCAGAGTCGTATTGAAAGTTAAAATTTACACGATCTCAATTATTTTTATATTTTAATAAAAATTATATATTTTTGAAAATGTGGAGGGCCATTATGTGTGTGTGAGGCCCATTAACTGTGAGGCCTTTGGTCGCTGGCTAGTCTTTCTCTGTCGTAGGTCCGGCACTTTAGTGTCATGTTTCAACAAATCAATGTATCAATTCGTCAAAAACAATTGAGCACTGAAAAGAGCCATTCAGTTAGTTCCCCTTCCCCTGAGCACCAGTTTTCCACAAGATCAAGGAAAATTTAAAAGTTAATAACCAAAAAGATTTTTTTCTATTGCCATTCTTGTAAATAAACATGAGGGTAAATATTTGTCAAGTTCCTAATAGCACGAGTCTTTCTTGTGGGATTTTTTTTTTTAACTGAAAAGTTTTCCTCTCGGACTAATTGTCTTGCGCAAGATTTACAGGTCAATATGACATGATCACTTTTTCAGAATATATATTAACAGTTGTTTAATTTATCCTTAATAATTATGACTCAACGGGATCAATGCTTTTAGAGGTGCCACGTTTCTCCCTACCATCTGCGGGCATTTTTACTGCACGGACCAAAGGTTTGGAACTCACTCTCCATTGATCTCCGACAGACAACATTTCAGAAGAACACTAAGACCTATCTGTTTAAATTTGTGTAGATTAGTTTGTCTTTTTAGCTCTCGTGTTTGTGTTTGTAATGTTATCACAGCGTCTTGAGCTTGCATTTTGTTTGTTAATAGCGCTTTATAAATAAAATTATTATTATTATAATGGCCCTTTTTTTTTGATCTTGTGTAAATGTATTATTGTATTATTACTAGCCTTTCAAAACAAAATCCCTAACTAGATATCACACCTTTACCTTTACCTTTACATATCCCTTAGGGCCGTTGGGTACCACACAAGATTTGTCTATCGCCATTCCTCTCTTGTCTGTTGTCATGGATAGAACCTTTTTCAGTGGCAGGCCCGTCCATTCTTTTATGTTGTCTTCCCATCGCTTTCTTTGTCTGCCTTTTTTTCTTTTTCCTGGTCCCTGAAGAAAGGTCTTTGTAAGATCTAAAATCTTAATGTCTGAGTAGGAATAAGTAAAGCATGAACATGATCTCATTCCTCCCGTCGTTTTATGGGCAAACCCAATAGATTTTAACACGGTGTAAGAATGTTCACAATTACCACATTTTATTCCTATTAAAGACTTAACAAAATATGGCATTTATTTGTCTCAAGGACTAAGATTATTGTGAAATGTATATTCATCAAAATATTTAGACAGAGCTAAACCCTATGCAAAATGATTTTTTTAGTTGATCGTAGATACTTATTTATTATCACGAAGACCCTTACGAAGGATGCTATTGGAGATTTTCAAGTTCAACTAAAAATGTCAAGGACGCTACGTTGACCCTCAATGTTGTCAACTAAATAAAAAAAAAAGTTCTAAAATTCTTAGTGTTTATTTTTTATTTACGCACTAGCCTATAGATCTTAGATCTATAATGCACATGTATATATATATATATATCCTGGTGACAAATATATTTTATAAGCCCGAAGATGTTAAACTTAACTCATAATTTTCTAATAAATCCCTAGATGTTTTTTTTTTTAATGCAATGGAATTTCTTTCGGATAAGTCTAATGTATAAAGTGAGATCAGTGCTATTATTTGTAGCTAAACACCATCAATTGCTGACTTCATATTTTTTTCTATTTTTGTAAATGATAGATAAGATCTACATAATTTAGATCTCGATCTAATTCTAATTTATTGACAAAATGATTAAACTAAGCTTTACATTCCTGTGAAGTTTTCAGTTAAACACAGTGGATAGTGTTGTGATAGTGAACTCTGCTTTATGTTTACCGCTAGTTAGTTGCCCATTTGTTTTGAACTTACTAAGTTTTGAGTTAGGACTTGCTGTGAAGTAGCTATGTACTGGCAAGAGAGACTTATAAAATTGCTCCGCTTTCACAGATGCTAGCCAGCTGTGAAGCCTCAGGCCAAACTGCAAATGTCTCGGAGGAGGCTTGGCCCCAAGATGTAAGGCAGGCATGGCCCGCCGGCGTGCAGACACGCCCTGCTGCCCACAAACCAAACCCCTAGCTATAGATCAATAGCCGCACTGCCTTGTGTGAGTGTCCCTGTAAGGTCTAAGACTAAAGGAGTAAACCCTAACAGAAATTCCGGTCCTGGAGCCCCGTAGGCGGGGGGACAGTAGTAAGACTACTGCTCTTTGGCAAACTCCTGCAGCCACCTGTCCCCAAATTGTGATGACTTGTCATCCCTTTGGACCCGGTCAGTATGGAAGAGAGGCGTGTGCTGACTTATGAGCAGCCCAGCACTCGCAAATTTACCGCCCAGGCTTTCCCCCAGCAATGGAGAGGTCACTCCATCTCTGACAACCTGTGATCGCACCTGTCTATCAAGGATTGACCTCTTTAGTCACACAAGAATTTGCAAAGGGAAAAGATCTTCTTTCGAGATGTAAAATGCCACAGAAGTATTGAGTTTGGCCACTTTAATAGAGTGACTGTCTAATGATTTCCCCATTACGACTTTATCTTGTGCTAGAAATGGAAGAGCTCGGAGAAATTGGATTCTGTGGTGCTAAAAGTGCAAAGATTTAATCGTATAGCTTTTAAAAGCAAACCTTATCAACACTTTCTTCATTTTTGTACACTGGATACACCATAAAGCTGGCTTTTTATTGTTTTACTGCCATGTATAAAAATGTTGTTTTTCTTTAAATGCAGGATTAAATTACAAACAGAAACAAAATGGGAGTTAAGGATGGATTTATGGGAGCCAACGTCCTGACAAAAATTTCATTTTTTGTTGTTTTATTGGCCGTTGTAGTCAAGTAAGTTCACAGTGTGTTCTCTCTAGTGTACATTTTAGAACCGCTCTTAGATAATTACTAATGAAGTTCGGTTCGCGGATGTATTGTCCATTTCATTATTGAAAATATATCGAATTCACATAAATGAGGGAAAATGACTATTAATTTTATTTTACACTGATCTAATAGGGGAGTGAACTCCTGTGTTTGCCCACCTCCGCCTACGCAATGTAGTCATTCAGTAATCAGTACCCTTTCTACTTTTCATAAACAAGTTAATTGTAATATTCTTTTTATTTCATAGCAGGATAACATAGGTATGTCGCACACACTTAATGACACCCTTCTCCAAGCGCTGGGTGGACTCAGGGACGCATTAAAAATCACGAAATTCAAAATCTCAGTTTTAGCCGAGATTCAAACCCATGACCCCAGGCTCGGAAGCCAATCCTAACCACTCAGCCACCATGCCCCAACATATTAATCTCTAATTAATCTCTACAAAAATAAGCAAAGTGTTTCACTAAATACTCAGATTGTGCGAAATGTTCCGCTAAATACGCAGCTTGTGCGAAATGTTCCGCTAAATACTCAGATTGTGCGAAATGTTCCGCTAAATACGCAGCTTGTGCGAAATGTTCCGCTAAATACTCAGATTGTGCGAAATATTCCGCTAAATATTCAGAATGTGCGAAGTGTTGCGTTAAAGAAAAAGTTTGGGAAACACTGACCTAGAGAAAAAGTTTGGGAAACACTGACATAGAGAAAAAGTTTGGGAAACACTGACCTAGAGAAAAAGTTTGGTAACCACTGACCTAGAAAAAAGTTTGGTAAACACTGACCTAGAGTAAAAGTTTGGGAAACACTGACCTAGAGAAAAAGTTTGGGAAACACTGGCGTAAAGTATATAAGTAAAACAATTTGAAGACTACAATATTATTACCCCAATCAAGTGTTAAGCAGTGTAAGTAAAGAGACAATGTAATATAGTCATGCATTCATTGCGCATAATGTAATAACAAGTTTATATTCACAAACAAGTCTCACGAATATTTCGAATGTACAATATCGGAATGCTTTTTTTTTTCTGACGTTATAAAGATCTAGACACATCTCTATTATGGTAGTAAATGTAGATTATTGGTAGATCTCAAGCTATCTGCATTGACGACACATTGTTTGTACTATCCTCTCTAGTTGGATAGCCTTCTGTACCACCTCTTGGTATGTCTTCAGTAGCACTAGCTATATAGGACTATGGAGGCAATGTGGGGCTACTACTTGCGGTACCATGCTGGATGGGAGTCCCGATGGTAAGTGTAGGCACTTTTAAGTTATTCTTTCTACCCGTCAAGAGCTTCAACGTTAACCTTATTTGTCAGAATAAATAAAGTTCTTTGAGATATTCAATAGTCATTGAAATGTATATATATATATATATACAGCCCTAGGACAGATGCGCATGCATGTACGAACTGTGTCAAACTCTGTCGCTCAAGAATTAGCTTCATCAGTCACTCCAGATTCTGCCCCGTCTCAAGATGAAACCAAAGCCAGTGACTCATCTGGGCGCATCTATTGTCTTCCTAGACAGAAGGAATCATACATACATATGTACATCAACACTTTTATATATGTATATATTATATATATATATATATATATATATATATATATATATATATATATATATATATATATATATATATATATATATATATATATATATATATATATACTGTAATATTTTAAAAGTAGTAAAACCTTTGACCCAAGTAGTTTAAATATTATTTTGCCCTTCCTTAAAATACAAGATCATTGAGAAATCCTATATATATATATATTTCTCAATGATCTTGTATTTTAAAGGTGGGCAAAATAATATTTAAACTAATCAGGTCAAAGGTTTTACTACTTTTAAAATATTACAGTATAGTGAAATGGAGGAGGCGAATAGTTACCTAAGCACTACCTATGTCACACTGACTGGTACCTAAGCACTACCTATGTCACACTGACTGGTCACCTAAGCACTACCTATGTCACACTGACTGGTCACCTAAGCACTACCTATGTCACACTGACTACGTCCCACAAGTTAACTAGCATCTAGTCTCCTGCAGCTTCGCGTCATAGTTTTTTTGCACTAATTGAGTTTGTTCTGATTCACAACTAGTGACGTCACTAGGGGGTGGGGGCCGCAGCGGGTGACACCGATCCTAGTGACGCCACTTTTCACAACTATTAATATTGTTTGTATCTTTCAGATGAATTTGACGCCATTCAAGCATTTGCCATCTTTGGCTTTATTGCACTGAACGTTGGCTTTCTTCTTATCGTGTTGTACATGTTCTGGGGAAGTTGCAAAGGAAACGCTGAAACTGGCATTGCTTCAGCCATCACTCTCTTTGTTTCAGGTAATTGCTTCAGCCATGCCACTCCTTGCTCAGATTATCGTGAGACCGATTTGTCGCACTTGATTCTATGTCTAATATGTCGCTATCTCTGCCACGGATCGAATACGGGGACAATAGAGTGATTTAGCTTTCTTTAAAATATGTGCACACAGGAAACGTTTTGAACATAAAAATGCTTATTAACAAAGATAAAACAAGATTACAAAGAGAGTTTGTGTTACACAAACTCAGAGGCGGCCCCATCGAAGTCGGATCCCTGTCGGATCTGCCTATTCACAAAGAATATTCAAGAGGTTATTTAATGTTGATGGTCAAAAGTCAAAATGTTTCAAAGATTTATTTGACGTTGTAAGAAATGTTGTTTTTTTGTTTTACAAGTCTCGGGTGTTCACTTCTAAGTTTAAGATAATTCACTTCGCACTGGACGATGGAGGATGGCAACAAGCAGGGTATGAGCCCTGCCTGGTCGTTTAGTTTGCGTGCTGAACTGTCGTTCGGATTTATCGATGGTCCCTGGTTCAAACCCTGCATGCTCCCATCCCCCGTCGTCCTACTGGAGGTTTGTAATTTAAAAAAAAAAGAAAAGAAGTGATATATCGTGCTTTTACTTCGATGTCTCAGCACAGTTAGGCCTATCAACAGAGATATCGGCATTTTTATTTAAATGGAACTAGAATGAGGATGTAGATCTACCTAAATCAAACTTCTGATTTAGCACTCTTAAGATCTATATCTACTAGATCTAGATCTAAAATATGAACTTAGAATAATGTAGCTGTAATTTAGATAAGATTTGTGTACAAAAAAATATCCTAGATAATTTATGAATAGACTGAATGCAACTTTAAATTTAAAAAAAAATAGTATATTAGTTTTAGTATAGGCCCTATTATAACATTGCAATATTATCAAAACGTTTGGAAATCAAAATCTACACTTTAAGTCTAGAAATTGAAATTCTACATCTTAATCTAGTCTATTTTAGTCTAAAATAGATCTAGAAATTCTAGATCTCGACTCTAAAAGGCTTTTGACAAAGTTCACCACCATAGTTTGCTTAAAAAAATTAAAATATTTCGGCATTAACGGTCCACTGCATCAGTGGATTAAAGATTTTCTGATAGGGAGAGAACAAACTGTAATAATAAATGGCTCTAAATCAACACCAATAACAGTAAACTCAGGTGTACCTCAAGGAACAGTTTTGGGTCCACTACTATTTTTAATTTACATAAATGATTTACCAAATTGCATTAGTTCAGGAACAAAAGTCAGATTATTTGCAGACGATTGCATAATATATAGAACAATAAAAACAAAACAAGACACAGATATTTTACAAAGAGAATTAGATGAATTACAGAAATGGGAATCAAATTGGAGCATGTCTTTCCACCCAGAAAAATGTCAGTTGTTAAGAGTAACAAAAAAACTAAAACAAATTAATTCCACTTATCTTATTCATGGCAAACCAGTAACACAGACTAAAAACTCAAAATACCTAGGTGTTATAATAAATGAAAAACTGTCATGGAATCCACATATTGATGAAACTACAAAAAAATCCAACAAAGCATTAGGGTTTATTAAAAGAAATTTCTATAAATCAAATAAGAACATAAAACTAAAATGTTATTTAACCTTGGTTAGGCCAATAATAGAATATGCATCCACCGTTTGGGACCCCTCAACTCAAGAAAACATTAAGAAACTGGAACAAACACAAAATAGAGCAGTGAGATTCATAACAAACGAATATTCACATTTGACTAGAGTAACACCTTTAGTAAAATCACTAAATTTAGAAAGCCTTCAGGACAGAAGACTCAAAAGTAAAGTAGCAATTATACATAAAACACTGAACCATAATCTTCAAATACAAAAACAAAACTTAATAAAATACTCTGAAAGACACAAAAATAAAGGCACATTCCTCGTCCCCTATGCTAGGACAAATTTGTACAAATACTCCTTCTTCCCTAGTGCTATTAGAGCATGGAATGGGTTGCCTGAGCTAGCCAGAAAAACCAGTGACTTGGCAGAATTTAAGTCATTGGTTAATATGCATGACTAAATGCATGACGCGTAGGACGTAATCATCTTCTTTTTTGAAGTAACGTCTGTATTATATAAGATAAGATAAGAAGGACAGACCTACCGACAGACAAAACGCACAAAAATAAACCTTTTTTTATTCTGATGAGGGCACTAAACAAAAAATGAATAAAATCTGATTTTTAAAAAAAGTTTAAGAAATTAGTTTTGCACCATGTCGAGGCGGGGCTTTACGCTACTACACGAAAGTCGCTGCATAAAAAGTCCATTTAAAAAAAATGTGCGTGATATTTACATATAAAGTGCACTTTTAGCCTTTGTAAACAAACATAAATGTTTTCTTTTAATTTTAGCAGATAGTTGACCAGAAAAAAAACCTTTAATTAATATTTATATTTGTTGTAAACATTTCTAGTACATTCTATAGCAATATTTGACTTGGTGATACTGAAAATACACAAACGTTGTCCATCTTTCTGAGCATATTGTAACATTGCCTCCCTTACATTTACGTTATTGTTTTAGAATAGGTGTATTTTTATGAAAAATTCGCTTGCATAATTAATTTTATAAATTAAACGGTTTGCTTTTAGAAAACTAAAAGTAGCCGTTGCACCTAAACTTTTCAAGCCGCATTTAATGGTGAAATAATATTTTTCATATCTCTTCTAGTTTTCGAAATCTGAGTGTGACAGACGACAGACAGACATTTTGCACAAACCTAATAGCGGCTTTTTCCCCTAACGGGGGCCGCTAAAAAACAACATAAAAAGTAGAAGAAAAACATATCTTCTGTAAAAATAATTCACTACTCATCCCTCTGAAGTCTCCCGAATCAGCTAGGTTCCTATATATGTTCCGGTATTACTTTTTGAAAGTTAATAGTATTTCGCTCCGTTATCCAGCTATAATGGATACTTGACATTAGATGGGGAAAAGTAAAGGCGGTTGGGCGTTGTGCTGGTCACATGACAACCTCGTTAACCGTGGGCCACAGAAACAGATGACCTTTATATCGTCTGCTCCATAGACGTAAGGTCCTTAAGAGGAACTTGACTTTGTTAGTACTTCCGATATAGGGTCAAAGATTTTTGCGAATTCTATTTTTAAACCTATGTGAATACATTTATTACTTATTTAGTTTTTTTTTACTAGCTTAAACTGATAAGACTTAATTTTATTGGCTTTGTATTTCTCCAGCTGGATGTTGGCTCATATCTGTCGCCATCTTTGGGGCTGAATACGGCGATTTTAATGGCAGATTTGGCTACTCTTACGCCCTGGCCGTCTGCGCTCTAATCTTGGCTCTGATTGGTGGCATCATCATGATCATAGGTGGCCGAGGTAACAGCGCTGTCAGCTCAAAGTAAAGCCAGCACCAAGATAAAGATAAACATTGATATTTTTTCCAACCAAGTGATAGCTTTATACATTGATATTTTGTCCAATCATGTGATAGCTTACTTTATGTATGCCTTGCTTCTTGAAAAATGGAAAATGAGAATGCATGCATCTAAAAAATAAAACTGTTACAAATCTGTCTGTAGGTAACTCGCTGATAGTGTAACGATGCTTGAATGAGTTATTGTATTGGGGATGTTTGTAAACATTAATTCATGTATTAACTTAGATATCGTTAGTTGAATGTATTATATTGTATACATCGTCTAGGAAGTTCAGATACACGTGAAAAGACGCTTCCATTTCAACCAGTTTATTCCTGAGTCTTTTTTTAAAACTATTATTTGGAAATGTCTTTTTTTTTTAAATTTTGATTCATGTCATTTGTATTCCGTCCATTTTTTAATATAATAAATTATTATTGATATAAGACAAAGAAAAGAGAAAATAAAGTCTCATGTTTACATTTTTTTTTCTCACTTTCAAACTCTCTCTTTCTCTTTCACGCACATCAGCTTTCTCTCTCTCTCTCTCTTGTCTTTCTCTCTCTCTCTCTCTCTGTCTGTCTGTCTCTCTCTCTCTCTCTCTATATATATATATATCACACACAATGATTTTTCTTTCTCTATCACTTATACACAAATACACACACACACTCAATTACACACATGCACACACACACACACACGCATACATTTCTAAAAACAATTACACCAAGAGCTGTGTTTTGAATTGTAGGTCACTACGACCTGGACTTATGCTTGACAATGCTCCAAGATCTAATAACAAATCAATAAATGAAGTCTGTCAAAGCTGGTGTCACCATCGTTGAGCCTACCTCAAAGTCTTTGTTTGAATTTATTTTATTTCATTTAAACCACACACACACACACACACACAAACTGTCTCACAGACACTACATAGATGATTTTAACTTTTGATAAAAATGTTGTAACTCTTTCAATTTGACCATCCGAGAGGACCATTATTCTCGGATGAGCCATGGTCGTCTTAAGACTGAAGGTAAGTAACAACAATATATTAACATCAAATAACTTACAAAGTTGATGGGTTATACATGTTCAACCAGAATTATGGGAGATGTATCAAAGTCTCTGTATAAGGAAAACCTTTGTCACACCACCCGATATTCGTTGTGACGTAATAACGTTAACCTCTTGACGTAATCGGGGAGAATGAAATAGTCTCCCTTTTAGCTTAAAAATCTCCCTTAAAATCGGCTGTTTATGGGATCTAGATGTAGCTCTAATTGCAATTTAGAACACTTTATATATATATATATATATATACTATGCTGTTTGTGCACATCATGTAGCATAAAGCAGCTGTTGCACTAAGTTTATTTTTAGTTTTTTGCAACCATCTCCAAAGCAACGTCCAGGTTGATTGTCGACGAGTTCTTGAAACAAATTTTTGCAACAGAAGCGATGTTAATTCCATAAAAGGTGCGAGATTTGCTTGTTTCTAGTTGCTAAATATAGTTTGAGGGAGATAATAAAACAGTTTCAGAAAGGACGTCCAAAGTCAGTTGTAGTTGTAGTTATGAGCTTGAACAAAGAGAGTTAACTTCTTTAATTTTATTGTATCGGACGGGATTCTAGATTTCAGAATTCAAGCTTTGTATTTATTATCTCATAACCATCATTGCTTGAAATAATAGTTTACATTTGAATCTCCGACACAAACGATATTATTTGAGTTGTCAGTAATTGTTTAAAACAGAAATTTGCACTAAATTATAACATTAGAAACGCAGTCTGATCAAGAGAATCTCATTGTAGCATCAAGACATCTTCGCATCTAGCACTCAAAAACAAAAGATTGTTACAGTGCCTTTATACATAGGGATAGGGTTTTCTGAGCGTTAGGGTTAAATTTGGCGAAAATATCGCCCTTCTCTCCCACTTAAAAGTCTTGGATACGCTAGTACAGTGATGGGCAAACTTTTCTAGAAGCGGGCCAAAATCTACTATATTTTGATCATTTAAATAATGTGATTTATGAAACACCGAGGGGTTTTATAATACTTCGGATTAGTTTCTCATAATTTGGCTCAAATAGGCACATAGTTGTTTTATTGAAGAGTCAACCGAGCTGTTCATTCGTCAATTAATTTCCAACATAGATTTTTCGAAGTTTTATTACTTAAAACAAAACTGCTACAATATAAATATATATATTTATGTGTTTGTGTCTATATGTATATATGATACAAATTTTCAGAGCACAAGAAATCAACTTTTAGTCTGGTTTCCTGACGGATAAAACCTTTCTGCAGGCCGGAGTAGACCCGCGGACCGTATTTTGCCCATCACTGCGCTAGAGGCTTAAGTAGGTCAGAGATACCGGAACAACAGCTTCTGAAAGGTGAAAGAAATGTCATTTAGTGTGTGTGTGTGTGTTTGTCGTGAATAATGAGTGTCGTGTACATTTCTAGTGTTGAAATGGGTCAACCTAGCTGGGGCTCGCTGGGGTCAGGAAGGCAAAAGGTAGGCCTGTCGTTATTGATTCTGAGCTAGAGACTAGGTAGTTGAACAAAGATTTGGAGATCGATATTTAAGAATGATTTTGTTTCTTTTCTTTGATGTTTGTTGTTTGTAGTTTACATTCAATGCAATTAGAAAGTAATGTAACATGTGATAACTCATTTGCGTAACCAGGATTTTTTTTCGGAGGTTTTAATTTCCTTCCTCCTTTCCCGCGGAACCCCACCCCTGCACTCTTTCCAGTATTTTAAACAAACAAACAAAAAAGCATAGGTGTGGTGAAATATGTAGGGGCTGTGTAGCCACGGTAAATACGGTACTATATATTCATCGTTCGACCTATAGACATACACACGCATATATATATATTTATATATATATATGTATATTTACCTTTACCTTTACCTATCCCTTAGTCTGTTGGACCGTTGGGGCACCAGGCAAGATTTGTCGACCGTCTTTCTCCATTCCTCACTTTTTTTTTGCCTTGTTTAGAACCTCTCTCAATGGCAGGCCCGTCCATTCTTTAATGTTGTCCTCCCATCGCTTTTTCTGTCTGCCTCTTCTTCTTTCCTGGCACTGTTCCCTGAAGGAAGGTCTTTGAAGCCCCGTAGATCTTGTAATGTGGCCAAAGGTTTTAAGTTTTCGTCTTTTTACAATAGTAAGCAGGTCGTCATGGGCTCCTATCTCTATAGTAACCCTGTCTCTGATTTCTTGGTTTGTGATGCGGTCTTTGAATGTGATGCCTAGGATCCTTCTGTAGCATCTCAATTCCATTGCTAGGATCCTCCTCTCTAGCTCTGCATTCAACGTCCACGACTCGCAAGCATATAAAAACGTGGCCATGTCCAGAGAGCGCATCAGTCTGATTTTGGTGCCGAGGGCTAAGCCCTTATCTTTCCATATTATTTTAAGTTTTGAAAGGGCTGCTGTGGACTGTGCTATTCGGGCCAATATTTCGGGTTTTGTTCCTTCATCTGAGACAATAGCTCCGAGGTATTTGAAGCTGTTAACACTAGTTAGCTTTTCACCTCCAATACTGATGCCTCTTTTAAAGCCCTGATGGCTATTGGTCATAATTTAAGTTTTTTCGGCATTTATTTGCATGCCATATGCTGCGGAAGTCTTGTCAATGCGCATCACCAGGTCAGCTAGTTCTTCTTCTGTCCCTGCTAGGCCGTCAATATCATCTGCGAAGCGCAAGTTAGTAATTCTTCTTCCTCCAATGCTAACAGTACCTTCATAGCCCTCGAGGGCATCTTCCATTATCCTTTCAAGGAAGATATTGAAGAGTGTTGGTGACAGTAGGCAGCCTTGTCTTACTCCAACTGTGGTTTTGAACCAGTCCCCAATATTATTGTATGAAGTACACCGCACTGGTGGCATCCTTGTAGAGATTCTGGATAACTTTGATTATGTTTTTATTAATGTTGTACTTTTCCATTGTCGCCCAGAGTGCTCCGTGCCATACTCGATCGAAAGCTTTCTTGAAATCAATAAAGACATGGAAAAGATTCTCTTGGTGTTGGAGATATTTCTCACTGAGTATTCTGAGGTTTAGGATTTGTTCTGTTGTGCTGCGACCTTGTCTAAAACCTGCTTGTTCTTCTGATATGATGTTGTCTGCTATCGGTTTTAGCCGGTTTAATATGATTTTTAACAGTACTTTGCTGAGATGACTTACGAGGCTGATGGTGCGATAGTTTTGACAGAGTTGTAAGTTGCCTTTCTTTGGAAGGGTTATTATGAGTGATTGGGTCCAGGGTTTGGGCCATTCTCCTAATTGCCAGATCTTGTTGCAAATCATTTAGAGTGCGCTTATCATAGTTTCTCCTCCCGCCTGAAGAAGTTCACCAGGATTGTTGTCAACTCCGGCCGATTTTCCCTTTTTCAGGGCTTTTACTGTTGCTGCTACTTCCGAGCGAAGAATCGGATAGTCGTCAATGTTGGTGACTGCCGGGACATTTAGTATCTCTGGATCTCCTGAGATTTCAAAGTTATACAACTATGAACAGTATTCCGTCCATCTTTTCAACACATCTTTGTCCTCGGTGAAGCATTTGTTGTTTTTATCTTGAATTGTGTTGGTTCTTCCATGCTTTGAGGTCCTTTACTAATTGGTACGCTTTTTTGCTGCCGTTCCTATTAAGTCCCTGTTCAATTTCTTGACACTTATTCTCTATCCACTTTTTCTTCGCTTCTTTTATTCCCTTTCTAATCCGTTTGTTGACGCTTTTGTATTCGTGGACATATTTTGGGTCGGACAGCTTTTTCCCTTTAAGCTCCCGTCGCTTGTCACAGAGTTGGAGTATATCCTCTGTTTCCCAGGATTTTTTGGGCGGGCGGAGCTTCCCTAATATTTCCAGGGCTGTATCTGTGACTGCTGTGTTTAGCATTTTGCTTTGCTTATCGATATCCTGGTCATTAAAGTCCAAGATATTGAGGGCTGCAAAGCGTCCTCCTACTTGTGCCTCGAATATGGCAGCTACTTGGGGGTCTTTCAGCTTGTCCAAGTAAAATTTTATCCTAGTAGGTCCTTGTTTTGTTACCTTTTTTAGGTGTACTTTAAGGGTCATCATAACAAGGTCATGGTCGCTTCCAATGTCAGCTCCAGGAAAGCTTCTTGTTTTAGCCGTATGGATGCTTGTCTTAAAACGCTGTTGCACCATGATATAGTCGATCTGGTTGTGGTGCTCTCCGTTCGGACTGTGCCACGTGGTTATACGCGATTTTTTGTGGCATCCTAGTGTGTTAGCCAGTAAGAGATTGTTGTATTTCGCAAATTCTAATAGTCTTTGACCTCGTTCATTGGTTGAGAGGTTATTGTATTTTCCACAATTGCCTTTCCAGGTTTGGTAGGAGTCACTTCCTACTTTAGCATTCCAGTCTCCTTGTACAACAAGGATGTCCTTTTTCGGGACCTTATTGAACACTTCCTGTAATTGATCATAAAACTCTTCTACAGCCTCATCGTCATATGTTGATGTAGGAGCGTATGCTTGAATGATGGTGATATTGAAGGGTGATGCCTTTAAACGTATGGAGATCAGACGACTGGATATAGGGTTAGGGTTATATATACAAAACTATACCACAGCTATGGTCTAGGCCGTCAATAAGCCTGTAAGAATGAAGCGATAGATTGGTTAGATCTAGATTCGCTTTCAGTATTGTTGAGGGAAGTTACGTATGCCTAACCTAAAAACTAAATCTCAAAGAACACCGGTTTTTTTAGGTGTCAAGAATCTACTGTCAAATTTATTAAATATAAAAGTTTCTAAGCAAAATTGTACAATTTTACTATTACATATTTTTAGTCAGAATTTAAATATCTCAATAACTCAAATTTTGAAAAAAACCATCAGAGTTACTATTCTTATCAACTTCACGGATTAAGCGTTTAGACTTACGCATACACCCAAACACTGGTGAATCGTCGATAGGGTTATAAGGGGTCAAAGGTGAAGCGGGGTTTTTTTTTTGGGGGGGGGGGTCGGGTCGATCGCAACTTAGAACCATCGACTCCATTGTCACTCTGCGTGCGGAAGTTGAGGTAGTTGGTGAAGCTCTGAAGTTCAAACAAAGTAAACACTGGATCTGGATACGTATTTGTTTGAGGATTTGTTGTTTTTGTGTTACTCTATATAGGCATTTATAGAGAGTAGACTCATTGGACATAGTAAATAAAGATTTTCTGCAATACAGGTAAACATCGGTCTAGAGAACTACTAGAAACAAAGAGGAATCAATGCTGTGCGTTAGCAGCTTCTTTGTTTGCTTCTTTGTTGCAGCTTAAGGCCTCGTGGCCCTAATAGTTTGTTTACATCCAACAAGTGAAGCTTTGGCTATTTTTTTTTTTGGCCTGGTCGGTAGCAGCTAGGAACAACACCTTCGATTTTATATATAGCCTATATAGGTCACGGAGGTCACGCTTAGACGTAGTCAGTATTTTTGACGGAGGTAGAGATATTTGTGGAAGAATTGAAGTCTCAGAAAAGTGGACACATTTTCTTTGAGGATTTATTTTTGTTCTCCGTAGGGCACTCACACAGAGTATGATCATTGGATACAGTAGATACAGATTTTCCGCTGTACAGGTAAACATCGGTCTAAAGAACTACAAGAAACAAAGAGGATGCACTGCTGTGCATTATCAGCTTCTTTGTTGCTGCTGAAGGCTTCGTGGCAAAGTATTTTTCGTTTATATTTTGGTCCAGCATTCTTCCAAATAAGTGATTGTATTTTTCTATGGAATCGGACTTGGTAAAAGTAAAATAAAGTAAGAAAAGATATAGGTAATTATTCACATTTGGAATTAACTTCAAAATAGTCACAATTTCTTCTTTATATGGTGTATATTATATTACATATAATTCTCCTTATATATATATATATATATATATATATATATATATATATATATATATGCATGTAAAAAATGAGTAAAACTCTGTCAAGTCATTGATTTTACTAGCTGACTCAGGCAATCCATTTCATGCTCTACTGACACTAGGAAAGAAGGAGTATTTGTACAATTTTGCCGTAGCATATGGAACAAGGAATGTGCCTTTATCTTTGTTTCTTTCTGAGCATTTTATTAATTTTTTTTTTTAATTTGAGAGTCTTATGTGTGATTGCTATATGCTTTTAAGTCTTCTGTCCTGAAGGGTCTGTAAATTTAATGATGACATCGGTTATGAAAGAACTATCGCGTTCGCGAATTTCCGAATGTAAGGCATTATTGATTCAAGAGTTTAATCAATTAATGGTGAGGAAAATTGTGCGCATCGTTTTCTAAGTCTAGATTTAGAGACATATCATTGGAATTATTCAAATAATTTTTTTTTTAAATGTCGTAGTCAGTAGTATTATATCGAAATTATACGATAAATGAGTACATTTGTTTATGTTATTGTTTATTTAGAATAATCTAAGATTTACTTATGATTTTTTTTCTGTAAATCTATTATAGTTTACATCTAGATTCTAGAATCTAGAATCAGTTCTAAATCAGAAGTCTAGGCTTTAATGTTAGATCTAGATGCCCATATGAATATTAATAAATACACGTAAAAGTACGACTTCCTGCTGCCTGAAGTAGTCGCCACGTCCAATGTACATTCACGTATCTGAAGGTGTCAAAATCACGAGTTCGATACGCTGTTAGAACCAAATTTTTTTGTAATGAATTTTTTTTTACAATTTTTTTATAATATTTGAAGCCTGTACAAGGAAGTGTCTTTTAATTTTCTTTTAGTGTTTTCTAGCCTTTTTTTTTTTTTTTACAGTACCTCAATTCAAATCGTAAACTTCGGGGAAACTTCTTGGAACCTTCAGGGTGGTAAAAACCTGGTCAGGGAACTCCAAAATCACTGTATTGTTTATCCTGCACATTTGACAATAGCTGTATATCGTTGAGAAACGAATAACTACTAGCCTCATTGGGAAAACTCTAGTTTGACTGGCATCATTTTTCAAAGTAAAAAAAAAAAAAGAAATAAAATTGACTTTGGCTAGAGAACATCTTTGGGTATTTACGCTTGTAGGCATTATATTATTCAAGAGTTAAATACATTAATTTTCAGGAACATTTTACGCATCGTCTTCTAAGTCTAGATGTAAAGGCCTATTATTAAGATTGTATACATTCCATTCTAGACCTATGCATTCGATAAAACCAGGATTCTTTCTGGGGGGAGGGGAGGGAATGTAGAGAGATAAAAAATGTACAATTTTGTTTAAAAACTACATGTAACATTCATTAGTGATTAAGAAATAAATAATCGCTCTCTGTGTTGTATGAGGGAGGTTTTTTTTGTTTTTTTTAAAAAAAAACAAGGTTACAAAGACAATTTGTGTGGCTACACACCTTCACCTATCTCTTAGTAACCACCTAAGTCTGTTGAACCGTTGGGGCACCTCACAAGATCTGTCCATCGTCTTTCTCCACCCCTCTCTGTCTTTTGCCTCAATAGGATTTCTTACAATGACAGGCCTTTCCATTCTTTGTCTTCCCATCACTTTCTCTGTCTGCCTCTTCTTCTTATTTCTGGTACTGTGTCCTGAAGGAAGGTCTTAGCCTTGAGGACCTTTTGATATGGCCATAGAGTTTAATCTTGCTTTTGTTCTTTTTTACAGTTGTTAGCAAGTCATCGTGGGGTCTAATCGCTGTATTAATCCGTTTCTAATCTTTGCATTTGTGATGCGGTCTTTGTAAGTGATACCTAGAATCTTTCTGTAGCATCTCAATTTCATAGATAGGATCCTTCTCTTTAGATCTACATTGAGCGTCCAAGATTCGCAAGCATATGAGAATGTGACCATGACCAGACAGCCTTGTTTGCAGCTACTAGATTACCAATATCTTTTGTTACATTTCTAAAATCAACGGAGAACTTCTTATACAGAGGAAATCTGTAGAAAATATTCAACATTTCTGAATTCTCCGAAACACAATTTACACATTTGAAATCTTCGGGAAACATTCAACATTTCTGAAATCTCCGAAAAACAATTTACCCGTATGCAATCTTCAGAAAACATTCTACATTTTTGAAATCTCAACAACAACAAAAAAAAATTACACATATGAAATCTTCGGGAAACATTCTACATTTTTGATATTTCCGAAAAACAATTTACACATCTAATCGTTGGGAAACCTTTTACATATATGAAATCTCTGAAACTTCTGCCATGGGCTGGGCGAAGTTTTAGTCCTAACCAGCATTAAGTAACTGAATTACTTCTAACCTTTTGAGGTTGTATTTTCTCTATCGTTATTGTATACCTTAAAACATTGGCTTCAGTATTCCACGTTGTCATATGCAATATCCAGAATTTTGTTTTTTTAAAGGTTTTAGTTAGAAATAAATTTATTTAAAATTTTTAAAGCTTGGTTTCTACTTCTGAAAAGTTCCTTTAAGATTTTATACCTTTTTCTTTTTTCGAGGTCGTGCATACATTACTTATATGACTTTTGTGTTTCCTCATCAGCTGGATTGGCTTCTGTACCACATCCTGGATCGTTTCTGATGATCATAGAACATACATAGGACTATGGCGGACATGTAATCTTACATTCTGTCATTTTTTAGACGGTATTCCCTTAGGTAAGTTCGTAAATTACATTACACGTCATTCTACAGTTAATTACAAATAGTTTGAAATTCCGAGTTTTCCTTTTCCTAAGTGGGTATCAATCCAAGTCTAACGAGCCGCTCTTGCTCGAAGCTTACTGTGAGCCACACATGAAGGTTATCAGTTGGACTCGTTGTCAGAAGCTATTTAAAGCGATTGCCATTGGAAGCATTTTTTAGTTGGTGGAGTGCTTATACCTATTAAGTCTTCAGGTAATAACAACCTTACGGAATCGATACATGACTACATCAAATAGTACATTAAAACTTTAAAAGACACGAGAGAATGAAACAGTACCTTAGAAGACATTGCAATACATTAAAGTACAATACATTAAATCATAATGCTGTTTAATCTAATACAATATAGCACAGCATGCACACACACACAAATTTACAAAACAGAATACATTTCAAAAGATGAAAATACATTAAAGTGCAATGTAACACATTCACACCATCCCTTTACATTACAACATATTCTCAACATTTAGCTTTACATCTTTATACAGAGGTGCCCAAAGATCCTGAAATAAAAAATCCCAATCTTCACCAGGATTCGAACTCGGAACCCCTGGTTCAGGGGCCAAGCGCTTTTACCTCTCAGCCACTGAGCCTCCTGAATACGCTTTGTAAAAAATACTGCAAATAAATTGTCAAATAGTAATCACAGAAAGAAGCGAAAATATTACCGCTCAACACAGCAAGGGCCGGCCTTAGGCCACTGCAACCTATGCGACTGTAGTGTTAATCTAACAATACTTTAATATTATCACACATTACGTAAACATCGTATTCTCCAACTCTCTTCCTATCCATCCCTTCCGGCTTCCACCTTTTGAATCCCACTTCCATTCAATATTTAAATTCGCACCATTGTCATTTACACCATGCTGCGCTACGACAGTAACACAGAAATAAGAGAGTGATCTTTCCTTTACTCCTTACTACTCGTTTAAACTTTTGAGGGAAGAGAATTATATAGATAGATATATTTAAAAAATAATTTTTAAAACTACTTTGTTCAAACCTGGTATCGACCTCATGATTTTGACACCGTCAGCTGCTTGAACGAACGATGTGTTGTTACTTGAATCAATCATGCTTTACATTCGGAAATTCCAGAACGCGATAGTCCTTTGAAGAACGCGATATTCCTTTCAAAATGTAGGATGTTGGATTTAGATCTAAATCTAGTTCTCAAGCCAAATTTACATTTATTTTTTTTTTAGTTTTTAAATATTATAACGGTCAAACTAGAGTTTTCCAAATGTGGCCAACGAGCTAGTAATTTTCTCAGCGATATACATCAAATAATAAATTTCTAGAATACTCGTTAGTTCCGTTATTGAGAAAAACGTCCAGGTTCCGCCCACCATAAAGATATGACTTGAATAGAGGTATTGTAAAAAAAAAAAGACTGATCTAGATTATTTCATTATTCCCTCTCCTTCGTTCAAACCAGTCAACATTTTGTCACTGACCCACTTATTAAAAAAAAAGTTTCTGATCTGACCTAAAACTATCTGGCTAGCCTTGATGCTTCAATTGATCACAGGAAATAGAGTATTTTAATTATTTATTACTATATTTTCTCATTATTTCCTTATCATCCTGCACTGGCGTATCCACTGGCGATCGCCTCCCCCCCCCCCCCCTCGTCGGACACCCTTCCTCCCCCCCTCCGAATGGGGTGACGGACGAATTCTAGTAGAGAAATCACACAGTTTATATACGAATTCTATATGTTGATAATGTTAATAATATATATATATATATATATATATATATATATATATATATATATATATATATATATATATATATATATATATATATATATATATATATATATATATATACACTAATTATTTATATTTTAACCTATTTTTGGATTATATCGCCTCTCCCTCTAGTATGTTGGCCGATTTGGTGGGGTGGCGTGGGACGATTGCATCAATTCCGTCCCCTCCCCAACCCTTAACATTTGAGAGGGGGGGTGGAATTTTTTTAAGGCAATGTAAACGACTCGACGTGAGCTGCGGTTTTCTAGACTGTATCTTATCTTATGAAATACGAACGTTACTTCAGAAAAGAAGATGATTACGTCCTACGCGTGTTCTGCATGGGGACTTCAAAGACTTTCTTTTCTAATCGCCATGTTCATTGACATTTAGAACTAAAAAAACACGAAAGCAACTTTTCAAATCGGGAGTCTTTACCCGATCCAAAATAAGTCAATATATTTCTTTGATACAGCGTCTCTATTATATTAATAACTCGCTAGAAACTACCTTAGTTTCTCGATACGTCTAGATGTCCCTGGGTTCAGCTGTAGTTACGAATAAAAAAAAAACACCTCGATAACAACACAGAAATTTGAATAAACTTCACGGCACATATCGCACGCTGGACTCTCTACTTTTTGACAACTAACGGTCTTTCGCGCATTTGTTCAAACTAACATTAATAAGTAAAAATAGATAATTAAACACATGCATATAATTCATCCGTGACATTCCTCAACAAATTATTTAAACGAGCGAGGCTCGGTCACCTGGTACTGGTTTCTAATGTGAGCTTTTCTTAATGATGTTGAGCATTCGATTCATTTCCAACAAAATAATAACATTTCCTTACAGCTGGTTCCTGGCTCATTTCTTTGGCCATTTTGGTATCTCGATTTTTTACGGTTTGGGTTACTCCTTCGTCCTGGCAGCGTCTGCAGGTATCTTGGCTGCTATTAGCGGTGTCTTCATGCTTATAGGTGGACGTCGAAATGGAGAGGTCATGTTGCAACATTGAGAGCTACACAAATAATGGGCATTAAAAAAAACTTGCAAGAAAATTCCAGTCAAGATTTAACCAGTTTTGTTTTTTAAGTGTTCTTAAATGATCTATTCTTTTTATTGTAATTCATTTGCAAGATTGATTTAAATAAAGTTGTTGCTTTTTTGTGTACTTAACGATAAGTTGAGAAGCAATCCTTTTTCCACCACCATTTGTACATTGGTGCTATTTCTTCCCATTCATAACTAGTATGTTTATATTACATCATTATTTGTTGTCGATGTTTTGTGAAAAGTAGTTGAAAGGATGTGATGTAATAAAATGATGGCTTTCAATGGCTGTTCTATTTAAAACATGTCTCTGTTAATTAATTCTTATGTTTAATTGTCTACAATAATTTATTTATCTGTCAGAAGTGGCAGATCTAGAATTTTCACGACCTGTGACGTGGCAACGCGCTATTGGTCTAGACTGCCGACAGGATGCGACGTTGCAGGTCAAACTTAGGACATCTATAATGATTGGTCTCGACAGAGATCAGGTTAGATTTAGAATGGGATGGACTTGGTTCGAAATCCAAGCGCTTATACCATTAGGCCACCACGAAGTGAAATGTTCAAAGTGACGTTTTCGTATAAAACTGTTCATAAATCTGTTACTCAAAGCTCCTCAAGATCTCTTCAATTTTCCATTTAAAAAAAAAAAAGGGTTTAAGTTGATATCGAGGGACAGTGGAGAAAATCAAAAGAACAATTAGACTTTCCGTTAACTTAGTCACATGTTAATGAGAGCCATTATATAAACTTTGCATTAGCTCAATGAGAGCCATTATATAAACTTTGCATTAGCTCAATGAGAGCTATTATATAAACTTTGCATTAGCTCAATGAGAGCCATTATATAAACTTTGCATTAGCTCAATGAGAGCCACTATACAGACTTTCCATTAGCTCAATGAGAGCCACTATACAGACTTTCCATTAGCTCAATGAGAGCCATTATACGGACTTTTCATTAGCTCAATGAGAGCCATTATATAAACTTTGCATTAGCTCAATGAGAGCCATTATATTTGAAAAAGGCGTGTAGAGTTGTGCATTGCACTTGGAACCCAAAGTAAAAAGAGCACCCATTCATCGACCGGAATGAACGGTGTACAGCCCCGGTACGTGACGTTTTGGCGCAAGGTACGTTTTGGCACGAGATATTCGGACTAAAATTTAAGAAACACTTAGCTTGTATGATAAACTTTATTTTACTTAAACTATATTATTGTATGTATAGTCTTATGATTTCAACCCACCTCCATTGAAATGTTTTGATAAAGGATTATTTCATATAATAAGTCAGATTCCTACCTGAGACCAGGGTAATGACAAGCTTCCCCCCCCCCCCCCCCAGATTATATTTAAATTCTGCCAAGCGCACTGGATAACATCCGTTTATTTCTATTTACAAAAGACATTTTTTAAAAGTATTGAAATATGTTAGATGTCTGTAAAATCTGAGAACCTTTAAAAGATAAATTTTAATTGATAAAATTATTTTGATTAATGTCAATTTGGGTAACAGATTTTCTCTTGGTGCAGATAAAGGGGAACAACTGAAGACAAGACCTCACAGAACATAGTCGAAATATAAAGCTGGATAGGTCATAAAGTGATTTAATTAAATCAATTAAATAAACCATTTTTTTGTGTATACGAAAAATTGCATCGATTTTTTTTCACTATCATTGTTTCAATTGGTTTGTTTGTAAATTAGCATAATTACTTAAATAAATATTTTTGAAAATAAAAATGTTCCACCGAATAAAGAAATATGCACAGGCCAACATAGGTGAAACACAAACACGCTTACACATGCAATAAATAATATATTAAACATATCGGTCATTATAATGTGAAATATGGAACCATGGATGGCTACCTGGTCTTGTGGTATTGTCTTGTGCTATGTGGTCTCGAAAGTCCGGGTTCAAACCCTTCTCACCGCAATCCCCCGCCATCCTGTGGGAGGTTTGTTTGGATGTTATAATTTTTAATCTAAAAAGTAGAAAAGTAAGATTTCTACCTGAGACCATGATATTAATATGCTTTCCCCGCCCCCATAAGTTATATGTGAGATGGGCACGACAGGATGTGACGTTCATCAGTTTTCTCTCCCCTTTTTTTTGGTTGAAGGTAGACATTAAATCATTTTCGTTTTTTACTAAAAATGGATCAAGTTTTTCTTTTATTGTTTTCTTTAGATTTAGGCAATATTAAAACCTACAATCACGTTATAATGTGATTTAACAATAATTACAAAAAAAATCAAAATTAAAGACCAAAATGATGGATAAAAATAATCTATTAATGGATAATACTTTAACCACAGGCACACATACAAAACATAAATATATAATTATATATATATATATATATATATATATATATCATTCTTCTGTAAAGAAATAACACAATGAATATAAATAATGTGATCAAAACATTTCGCGCCAAAACGTCCCTTGCGCCAAAACGGCTGCGCCAAAACAACGACCATCGCGCAAAAACGGCTGCGCCAAAACGTCCTGCTTCGGTACACCTCGTATACACCATTCTCCCTTGCTGGAGGTAAGACTCGGGGTTAAGCTCGTGTTTAGTTTGGCGTTCACTTCCAGTGACACGGTCACTCCGGACTCGCGGACTAGAGAAGCGACCGGAAGCCGCATACACCGGGACCCCGCCATAATCCTTTACTCTACCAGGCTAACCGTGCGGGACACGCCATTTATGAAGCGGCCCCATGAGGGACGGCGCCTGGATGTTGACAAAGTTTGTAGGAGCTCTTTTATATCCCTGCATAGTGCAATGAGGATACATAATCCTAAATAAATACTTTGCATCAGCTTTCTCAGCCCCAGGAGACAAAGACATATTACTTAATTTGAACGAAGTAGACAACATAGAAGATATAGTAGTACAAGACAATGGGGATACAAAAACTATTAGGAAACATCAAACCTAATAAAGCATCTGGACCTGATGGTATTCCAGCTAGATTACTCAAAGAACTAAGCAATCAGCTAGTACCAGTGTTCAAAATACTTTTCAGGCATCTCTTAGCCAGGGCAGAATACCCTCCCCCCCCCCCCCCCATTTAAAAAAGGAGAAAAATCTGACCCAGGAAAGTACAGACCAGTTTCACTAACCAGCATCACCTGTAAAATCCTAGAACACATAATATGTAGTAACATAATAAACCAGCTAGACTGGCCTAGACAAACATAATGTCCTTACTCCATACCAACATGGCTGCAGGAAATGTAGATCATGTGAAACACAACTAATAGGACTAATTGATGATTTTTCAAAAGGTTTAGATAATAGTGAACAAATAGATGCTATCTTACTAGATTTTTCCAAGGCTTTTGACATAGTTCACCACCATAGTTTGCTTAAAAAATAAAATTTTTGGCATTGATGGTCCATTGCATTTGTGGATTAAGGATTTTCTGATAGGGAGAGAACAAACTGTAATAATAAATGGCTCTAAATCAACACCTATAACAGTAAACTCATTAGTACCTCAAGAAACAATTTTAGGTCCACTACTATTACACAAGGCAACACAATTTTTGTGTCTCTGAAATAACTATGATTTCCTGTTAGCTTATACATCCAAATGATCAAAAATAGTATTTGTTTTCCCAAAAGTTTGGGTTTGTGGTCAGGACATTGATAGTTCAGATCACGTATTGGATAGCATTATACAACGTTTAAAATACATGTAAGACTTATAATACACTTATGATGTGTGACAAAGTCTTCACAAACATGGTCCATACAGATGAATAAAAGTCAAAAATTGCATGTTCTTTTAGACTGACGATTATAGACTAAATCACTATCACGGACTAGGCCCCAGATATAGTCCCCCATCATATTTTCGGTATACTGTCCTTGGTATTGACGTTCAAATTCCTTCAGGTCTTGTCAGGTCTCCTTGTTCCTCTGAGTATGCTCCCATATTCTCCTTGAAATTACGCAGATGAGCATCTAGGATGTGAACCTTTAGCGACATTCTGCATCCCATAGAATGATAGTTTCTCACAAGTGTCTCCACCAGCTCCACATAATTCTCGGCCTTATGATTTCCAAGGAATCCCTGAACAACTGCGATGAAGCTGCCCCAAACTGCCTTCTGGATGTCTGTGAGACTGTTAAGAAATTGCTGAGACTCCATTATTTTCTTTATTTGTGGTCCCACAAAGATCCCAGCTTTCACTTTGGCCTCTGACAACTTGGGGAAGAATTCTTCTAGGTATTTCACAGCTGCCGACTCTTTACCCAGAGCTGTAACAAACTGCTTCTTGAGCTCCAGCTTGATGTGAACTTTCTTAGGATCCACTAGAGGCTCCCACTTGACATTGCTACTCCCAATGGTAAAGTTGGTCTGTTCTGGCCAATCCCGACGATGGTAGTATTGCTTGGTGTCTCTGCTATCCCAATGACAAAGATAGCATGGAAACTTGGTGAAACCACCCTGAAGACCCAATAAGAATGCAACCATCTTAAAATCACCAATTACCTCCCAACCATACTGTTCATAGTTTAGAGCCTGCAGAAGCTGTATGAAGCTATTGTACTCCTCCTTAAGTTGTGCTGAGTGAGCCACTGGGATAGAAGGTAGCTGATTGCCATTGTGGAGAAAAACAGCTTTCAGGCTGCGGGAAGAACTATCGATGAAGAGACCCCAATCCTGTGGGTTGCAGGGTATCTCTATTGCATCGGACCTTTCACATCATGGCAGTAGCAAAGGTTATCATGAAGGGTGAAAAAGACTGAAAATCTTTGATGACGTTTTCTCTGACATGTAACTTGAACACTCTCATCTAACAGGTTCCACTGTTTCAGTCGGGATGTCAGAAGCTCAGCTTTAGCTTTGGTGAGACCAAGATCTCTCACTAAATCATTGAGGTCATCTTGGTTAGGAAAGTGAGGTATTCCTTCATCATCCGCTTGAAAAACATCAACATCCTCAGCATCACTGTCTTCCGAGGGCTGTGTGTTCTGCAGTGGTTTGGGAATGGGAAGATCAGGGGAATGTGGAACTGGGGCGATCGAAGATGGGATATCAGGATAGAGCACAGCAGCTGCATTTTTGCCAGATCGACGCTTTGATGGATCTACCATGCAAAAACAGCAGTTTTTCAGATGATCTGTAGGCTCTCGCCAAATTCTTGGTATCGCAAACTTCATGCTTCTCTTCTCCCCCCTGAACCAACCTTCTAAAGTCTTCTTCCAGCAGTCAGAACTAACATGTGGAGCCCAAGATTTATCTAGATCTCCAACTGGCATGCCAAAGTAAGATTTATATGCTTCCTTCAGTGTTGCTGATGTTGTCAAAGAATGTTTCTTCGCACGTTTCTTTATGAATTCGCCGCAAACATAACAGAAGGCATCTGCTGGATAGGTGCAACCTCTAGAGGCCATATTTTACATAAAGACAATGAAGTCACTGATTTCAATCAACAATCAATATTCACAATGATTTTATCTGAAAAATCTAAAAAAAATTCAGACATATATTTAAAGGTACAAAATCAATTCATACATGTAAATGCATATACACTGCAAAACAGAAAATGTTAGACAGCAGTGACAAAACCAAAGTTTTGCCTGAATAAATGAATTATAATGGGTGTTCTGGACCTAAGAAACAAGAAAAGAACAATTTCTTGTAGGGAACAAGAAAAAAAAATTTTTTTGTTGCCTTGTGTTATTAATTTACATAAATGATTTACCAAATTGCATTAGTTCAGGAACAAAAATCAGATTATTCGCAGACGATTGCACAATATATAGAAACATAAAAATAACATAAAATACAGAAATGGAAATCAAATTGGAGCATGCCTTTCCGCCGAGAAAAAATGTCAGTTATTAAGAGCTGGGCTTTTTTTTTTTTGTGACGGTACGGCGTACCAGCATCGTTTTGAAAAAAATATTACTTTTCTTGTATTTTAACGTATATTTTTAATTTTTAGTAGTTAACAGGCAATCAACTGCTGAGTACTGGCACCTATTTTTTTTTTTACAAAATAAAACACTGATTAAGAGTAACAAAAAACTAAAACAAATTAATTTTCGTTATCTAATTCATGGTAAAGCGGTGTTACAGACTAAAAACGCAAAATACTTTGGTATTATATGAAATGAAAAAACTGCCATGGCATTCCCATATTGATGAAATATCAAAAAATCATACAAAGCATTAGGGTTTATTAAAAGAAATAAATAAGAACATAAAACTAAAATGTTATTTAACCTTGGTTAAGCCAATAATAGATTATGCATTCTCTGTTTGGGACCCCTCAACTCAAGAAAACATTAAGAAACTTAAACAGACACAAAATAGAGCAGTGAGATTTAAAAAAAACTAATATTCACATTTGACTAGAGTAACATCTTTAGTAAAATCACTAAATTTAGAAAGCTTTCATGATAGAAGACTCAAAAGTGAAGTCGCAATTACACATAAAGCACTGAACCATAATCTTCAAATACAAAAACAAAATTTAATAAAATACTCAAGACACAAAAATAAAGGCGCACTCCTCGTCCCATATGCTAGAACTAATTTGTACAAATACTCCTTCTTCCCTGGAGCTATTAGAGCATGGAATGGGTTGCCTGATCTAGCCAGGAAAACCAGTGACTTGGCAGAATTTAGGTATTTGGTTAATAGGCATGATTAAATACATGACGCGTAGAACTTTATCATCTTTTTTTTTTAAAGTAACGTCTGTATTATATAAGATAAGAATGAAGATACTCTCGCACCCTCTTAAATACTTCCACGGGAATCTTGTTTTGCTGACCTTTGACTTAGTCGTCGCCTCTCACGACCGTTTCCACCCTGGCGCCACGATGAGGCAGGGCAGCTAGCCATTGGAAAGACATTCCATTAGCTCAATGGGAGCCATTATATAGAATTTCCATTAACGCAGACCAATGATTTCCAAAGAGATCTATATAGACCCCCCAGGGGTTTACGACAACTTCCAAGGTGTCTACAAGAGTGAAAAAAAAAAGGATTTGAGTGTCTTTGAGATATAAATGCTGGGGGGGTCTTCAAAAGTGGGTCAAAATTAAACAGGTCGAGTCTTAAATTGTATTTCCCATTAATGGAATTAACTCACAAATGATTTGTATTTTAGTTAATCCTATGAACACTAATGAGCAATTTATTTTTTGTTAACATCTTATTAAAATGTCTTTAATTGTGTCTAAACTAATATCAAACAGGGTTGAATCTTAATAGAAATATAGACTGTACAGTGTTGATTATTTTAAATTTAATGAACCCTGGAGCCCTGAAAAATAAGATAAAGATTTGAAATACTTTGTAACAATCAGTTCTGAATAGAACCACTGTGGATAAAATGTTGGCTTTAGCATCACAAACAGTAAATGTTGGTTTGCGTGCGTCTTACAATATCTCTACTTGCACCAAAATCAGTAAAAACCACCTACTATAGGTGAAAAATTGATTTAGCCAGCCATCAAAGAAGTTTTAAAAACCTTTTTTACACAAACCTGCATCTGGCATCATGCAAAGAATTCATGTAAGCAACAATTAGTCCAAAGTGTATTGATGAAATGAAAGCTGCAAACAAATTTCTCTGTAAAGCTGGACGAGCTAACCTTGCCTGGTAATGAAGCATTATCATTATCATTATCATATGTTCCTTTTATTATCAATCAAGAAATCCTTGAAGAACTTTCTATTTGCCAAGAACTTTATTCCATCGCTCCTTCACACTGAAGTACGTGGGTAGTCGAAAGACTTTGACAATATTTTATCTTATCTTATCTTATACAGACGTTACTTCTTTCTGAGTATTTTATTAAATTTTGTATTCGAAGAATATGTTTTTTTTCGCTTTTGAACACTGTTACGGAGCTCTTGTGTGCTTAAGATCCAATTTATAAACGAAACTATAGTCTATTAAACACACTTGTTTCGTAAATTGAATGTGATTAACTGGCATCTTCAAGGTGACAAAATCTAAATCAGATAAACACAAAGCTTATTATCTCAGCCTTTCTTGTGAGAATTTAATAAATAAAACAGGATACACAAATAAAAACATACAACCTAGAAATCAGTGATAAAAACACATCTGAAGTTGATGAATTTTTCAAAAATGCTACAAAAAATTGTAAGGGGTCTGCGAGACAAAAAAGTTTAGGAACTACTGATGATAAAGACCAGTGGTCCTCAATCTTTTTTCGCCTACCGCCCCCTTTTTGTGTCCATTTAAAGAAAAGTACTAGTGAAGAAACGTGAGAAGACAAATTTGAATAAAAAAAATTTTTTTGTTTTGTAGCTGTCAATAACAAATGGTTAAGTTTTTAAATAATTTACACAAACGATGTTAAATAACTAATCTCATTGAGATGTATGTAAAGTTCCCCGTTCAGACCTTGTGGTCCATAGGGCAGATAATATAAGTTCTTGTGATATTTGTCATCTGTTTATGTAGCCCACGGTTAACGATGATGTCATGTGGACAGCACAACGACCAACCGTCTTTACTTTTTCCCCAACTAATGTCAGGTGCCCATTAGAGCTGGGTAGACTCAGGGTGAACTCAGAGGCGCCCGAAAATGCCGAAACAAAATAGAGAACTCTTCACCAGGATCGAACCTCTGACACCGGTTCGGAAGGCAAGCGCTTTACCGCTCAGCCATTTGATGACTTTCTTTCAAATCCTTAATTAGTCCTTTTTAAGTTATTGAATATTAGGGCTTTCTATTTTAAAGCTTAATTGTAATTTATTTTTAAATAAATATTATTACTGCTGAATTCACTAAAAAGGAAATTAAACTAATGGGAATCTTGCACCCCTTACATTGAAGTGCAGCCATATCTCTGGTGTGCCTCCTATGTTAACATTCTTTTTACTGAAGACATAATTTTGAAAAACATTTTTTTTTCTTGCAATTCGATTTGAACATCAGTAGCAGATGTTGTCAATTCTATTTACATTTTTCAATTTATTACATCCTAGAAGCTAATTGTCATTTCTTCATAGAGCATTGTTAGGGGAATTGCATTGATATGGATATACTTAGGCAGTAATTTAAAGATCTACGAGATTCTACCAAAACAAGATCTATAAAATTCTACCAGACATAGATCTATGAAATTCTACCAGACTATGAAGTTCTACCAGCCAAATATCTATAAAGTTCTACCAGACATAAATCTATGAAGTTCTACCAAACATAGATCAATAAATTTCTACCAGCCAAATATCTATGTGATTCTACCAGACATAGATCGATAAAATTCTACTAGATATAGATCTATGAAATTCTACCAGAGTATGACATTCTACCAGACATAGGCTAGATCTATAAAGTTCAGCAGACAAAGATCTATAAAGTTCTACCGACATAAATCTATGAAATTCTACTAGACATAGATCTATGAAGTTCTACCAGACATAAATCAATGAAGTTCTACATACATAGATCTATGAAGTTCTACCAGACAAAGATCTATGAAGTTGCATGCATTGGACTTTCATTTTGCTGTAGAAAATCTGAAAAGCTTTACCTAGATCTACGTCTTGTTACCTAGTTACGTTGTTAATGGGAAAGAATGACGCCATTAAGAAGTGACGTGTCAACAATACCGAGCTCTAACACTGCTACTGCTACCAAGAAACCGGTATGCTTTAACCCATCGTGTCGATTGGAATAATGCAAACTGGCCATGCAACATCTATACAGTAGGCCAGATTAAGGCTTCACAATAACACAATCCTATTCGTTCGTCCAGGTCTGCCATCTCAAAGCCCAAGATTAATAATTTTTGTTTTCATCCCGCAATTAAAACAATTGGCGCACACTTTTATGTTGGGTCGTTCAGCAGTCTTTATAATAGAAGTCTGATCAATGAAAGAAACAAAAAAATATGTGCAGGGCCTTAGCGTTATATTAACGGCCGTTGTCAAGGACGCTGTGTATCAATAGAAACAAGCTGGTTGCTGCAGCCAACGTCCGAATGAGTCATTATTTCTCAGTGAGCAGTCTTGGCTTGCAGACGATTGACGTAAGTGCGTGATGGCTGAATAATTGTTAACGCGTTGGTTTCGCGGGTTTTAATTTTTTAAAGAAGTTGTTTATCGTTATGTATAGATTCGTTATAGTGTCAAGTTTGTACACCATAGTGTTACTTTTAAACTGTGAACTACGCTGTTTGTGTTTAAGAACTAATTTTTATTTTATCTTATTTTACACGTTTCTGGTGTTTCTTTAGGAATACAAATGAATGGTCAAGCTCTTGCAGGACAGGGAAAATAACGTTAGGCCAAGGTTCGAACCCTGGAACATCGTGCCGACAGTTCTAAGCACTTGCCACACAATTAAGCCCAGTTACTTTGGATCATTTTGTTTTTAAAATTGATGAGTGGGTTTGGTTTATGGAAAATACATTTGTAGTAATATTAGTTCTAAAAGTTTTCATGGTATAATGATGTTTCATTCCCCTGATCTGTGGAGAAGCCCGCAATGTAAGCATCTATCAAATGTCAAACCAGAGTTTTCGCTGTGAGGCGGCACTGAGGCCTATTAGCTAGTAATTTTTTTTCATAAAGTTATATATAAATATATAAAATAAAACTTTCAATTTCCAAGAAAGCTTTTAGTCTCGTTTTCGAAATCACAGAATTCCTCATTTAAATGTTTTGTTTAGAACCTCGTAAAGAGAATGTAAAATACAAAATGTCTCAAACGAAAATAAAAATGAAGACCCAATCATTTAGTGGCATGTCTACCTTCATAACAGTGGATCTTAATCAGAAATTAAGGACACGAATTAAGCAACGATTATTCAGTTTGTGTTCTATTTTATGGAGGCACGTTTTAGGAAAGTCGATGTATGGAGTGTGTTGGATTATCTTCTAGACAAGTTTCAGAATATCAATGATATCATTCTATTGTGTTTTTTTTTTTAAGGATTAAAGTTGAGATCTCATTAGGTGATGGAGGCAAGCTAGGAATCAAGCTAATACATTGTCTAGTGACACAACCACTTGACACCTCCACGTGACACAAGCACGTGACACATCCAAGTGGCACCTAGCCCAACTGTACAAACAGAAGGATACAGCAAAGTAAGTACATTGATAGCATGAAGGACAAAGTATAAACAAAAAAAAACACTTCCAAACAATCTACACTCTAGGTGTGTGTGTGTGTGTGTGTGTGCCACTCTCTCCGTCAAACTGTACACATACAAGCAAACGTTCAACAAGAAGAATAAAACAGAATCTTTCAAAAAAAATTAAATAACGGGAAGAACTCGACATTTATTACTATATCTCTCAATAATGTAGACATTATTTCCCTTTTCGACATCAAGCAAAACTATTAATTACCAATAATTAGTGACCAATCGGTTAATGTTTTAATTGTTTCCCATTATGTTACTTACAAAAAATAATTGTTTAATGTTTCAATTTGATCCAATAATGGGCGTGGGACAGACGAGAGTATCCTGCGCGTGACGTAATGATCAAAGGCCAAGGTGGAAGTAGTGGACATCTTTTGAGAGATGGGAACGATTAGAATACTTATGACCATGCCGCTGATAACTCCTGACGACCATCTTTCCCTTTATTTTATTTTTCAAACGCTCTTTCTTGAAAATGGGCGCGTCATTTTTAGCCTTGAAATAAGATTTTATTCTTTTTCTAATAAAGGCTGACTTCACCCATTCACAGGATATCATGTCGCCTATATTTGCCACACGAAAAGAACAGGGGATGAAATGACCAGGGGATGAAATGACCGGGGATGAAATGACCTGGGATGAAGTGGCCGAAGATGAAATGACCGGGGATGAAATGACCGGGAACCGAGTTGATATACGCTTTATAAAACTATCTAGTTTCTAGGGTAAAAATATTATATATCGGCCCACTTTTGTAATGTAGAAGCTAGACTAAAGTGTGTTATTTCTGGCTCCGCTAAATAGAATGGAATGAAGATAGGTGCCCTGCAACTGGTACACTATAGCTCCATAATGGTTCACTTTGTGTGATAAAATTGTTATCCTGTTAATCGCCTGTATGTACTTTGGCAAAGCTGTCTGCTAACAATTCTTATTCATGCACTTTGACAGACAAGAGCTAAGCAGAATCCATCAACATGGGGGTCAAGGACGGATTTATGGAAGCTAACCTCGTGACCAAATTAAGTTTCTGTATTGTCCTGTTCGCCGTTATCATCAAGTAAGTAGCCAGATATTTGTCTGTCTCTAACGTTCAATTTTAATTTGAGGGAGAATGTATTTCATTGAAGGTTGCAAACTAAATATTAACACTTAGACCATCCTACCGCTACTTGGAAAGATTGCACTATTAAAAAAATAATAAAACTTAGCATTAGCATTTAGTAATCTGAGTTTAGCCTCTACAGAGTTTGTTTTCATATCTATGGCCTCCTTGTAGCACTTAATTGAGGAGAGCTATTGGTTTTGGTTTCATTGGAGGTGCCGACAAGAAATCAATCGTAGATTTATTATTTAAGACGTCCTCTGAAGAACCTCTATGCTGGGTACAAAAAGTTGACAATGACTAACACTCAACTTTTCGGCGTACTTTCGAAATATCCAAATTTTAAGTCAAGAGTTTATGGAGGAACCCAGGTGGTTGGGTGGAGCCCAGGTACACGCGGACCTCAAAAACGGCTCTAAATTTTTCCTATGAATTTTATAGTTGGTGTATATTGTTGGGGAAAAAAATACTTACTTGTTGGCCATAACGGAAAAACTCTATTTTGACTTTTATAATCTGTTTTTTTTTTAAGTTGGTTTAAATCCGAAATTGTACCCTTCCTCATAGTGGCTGTCAGGTGGGATTTCAGATTAGCTAGGGTATGATATGATATTACGGTCCCGTATCCCCAGCCTGAACAGAGTAACACAAGAACATAAAGGTAATAGCATGTAAACTACAAACATTGCATAACAGTTATTCAACTGAACATTTAGTGAATAACAACAGTTGTCAACAGGAACAATATTTAATTAAACTTAATTGTAATTTTCAAACATATTTACATGTACATCAATATCATTGCAGTTAGCATTTGATTACTAATTAGTCTAATATCACACCAACAGGTTTCCGTAACACACCTTCACGCTCACACTCCATCTCGGCGCCCAACCGAAGCTCAACTCCCTACACCTCAACACCGATAGTTACTACACAACTCCAAGGGCAGAAATACGACACACTTTCCCATAGCCCAAGGCCTAACACCCCTTACAAGGGGAACCAAAAAACCAGCTACCCAGCTCACAAAAGCAGCTCTCTCTCTCTTGCGGAAACTAAGGATGACGTAAACACACACACACCCAATATTCTTGACAACAAAACGCACTTAAAAGAAACTACTTCCTATACCCTAAAACACCAAGATTAAATGCAAAGAAAAACTACAAGCGCGCACGACAGTCCAGTCTTCAAAAAAAAATTTTGAAAACTAAACTATATAGACAGCAAAAGGAATTAGGAAACATTGCCCAAAACTGAAACCGAAGAATACAACCTTCATAAAGTCAAACTGACATAATTATTCAAATAGATGATGTCTCAAAGAACAACATCCATCATACAACTATTTTAACATTGCAATGCATACTAAAAACAAGCAGCACATATTACATAGATATATACATACAAATCAAGCAATAGCTATAATAAAATAGTCTTTTTGTGCGAATCACACCAGTCTTGAGCACAAGTCTGCAAGTATATTGTCCTCTCCTTTTATGTGACACACGTCGAGGGTGTAGTCCTGAAGCATCAGAGCCCACCTCGTAACCCGGTGGTTCGTAAAGTTCGTGCTCCGAAGGTAAGCCAAGGCCTTGTGGTCCGTCTGAAAGTGAAACGTATTTCCACGCAGGTATATGTCCAGTTTTCTAATGGCAAATACGGTAGCCAAACCTTCTCTCTCGATGATGGAATACCTCTGCTCCCGAGGCAACAACTTGCGACTCACATACTTGACGGGATGCAGAACACCATTCACGCACTGACTCAGTATACCAGAGATTCCTTTGTCCGAAGCATCGGTCTGAAGAACAAATGGCAAAGAAGGATCAGGCAAACGAAGAATGGGGTACCTACACAGATACGCCTGCACCCTGCTTAAAGCCTCCGCGCACTCACGATTCCAGTGCACCTTAACAGACCGACCCCGACAAAAAAGATCGGTAAAATGAACCAACTCCGTGTACCCTGGCGAACCTACTATAAAAAACCTCCAAAGTGATTAAAGATTACAGGTATTGATTTTTTTCAACCCTCTAGACCACTTAAAGCCCTAACCATTCCTTTACCTTAGATATCTTTAAAAGAAAAACAGTTGAACAAGATAATGTTGATATTATACCACCCGCGGTACAATTATGCATGTCATTAGTATCTTCATCCTAAACGACAGAAAATGCAACTAGATTCGTAACCCAGATCCAATTGCTAAATTCAAATAGGATAAGATTGTACTTTTACGATAGTATATGCTCTATTACATGAGCTTCATCATGTACATTTTACTCTACTACCAATTTCTCAACCAAATAGTAACGCAATACTTCCATGTGTGTGCTAGCCTATCAAACCAAGCCTGCAAAATTTACCGATGCGACCAGATTACTAGCTTAATCATCACGTCAACCTCTCGAGCTCACACGATGAGGGACCACCACAATACTTCTACTACCAAATTTCGACCTGTCCAAATATCTAACCGCCTTAGCGACGTCTGCTAAGTTCTTAAACCTTACATGTCCAATACCCATGGACTTCCCATTTGCCTCTAATACCTCCACAAAACCAAACAAACCAAACTCCCTAAACCTATCCTTAAGCCTTTGCCAGTTAACATTGAATGGCAAATTCCTAATAGTAACTGTATAGCGATCGGGCATTAACTTATACCTACGGCGACCTTCCGAATCGCGACGACCCTTAGTCATCTATGTCTAGATCGCTGGTCTTGGTCATTGCCAATATCAATGGGATTTACATCCTCAACATCAGTCTCATTATTTTGGGCAACAAATTCATTAGGGCACTAAGCTGCTTTATGACCCAGCTCCCCACAACTGAAACAAACAATTACCTTTCTTTTAACCACTGGGCTCTGCTTAATCACAGGCTCACAACATGCTGCTGCCACAGTTTCTTCTTTACTAATTGATACATTCGAATCAGTTACCTTAAAACCTTCGATTACCTCCAGCATGTTCTCTACCGTACTCTGTTTGTTTAGAACAAGTTGTCGATAGACCTCCCCTGAAACATTTTCAAGTATCCCGTCTTTAATGAAGAGATCTTTGATCTCATCTACTGTCTTTCCTACCTCAGCCATTTTGCACCAATTGTCCAGTGCGGTCCTCCGCTCAGTCACATACCCACGGAAGTCATTCTGCCGTGGTTTGACCCGGTGAAACCTTTTGCGGCATGTCTCCGCATTGATGTCTGCGTGGCGGAGAAGTGCTGTTTTGACATCCTCATATTTGTCGCTAAGGAACAGACTGTCCCTCAACATAAAGTTTTTGAGCGATGTCGTCAACTTGTACGACAATACCAGGGACCACTCCTTACTCTCAATCTTACACCTTGCTGCCACGGCCTCGAAGTGCGTCAGGTACGCTAGAAGATCATCGTCTTCCTTCATGCCTTGGAAGTTCTTGTCTAGCCTGTCCAAGACACTCTTTTGTCGCACCTCAACTGCCTGACCTACCACTGCACCTGCCTCTGACGCCGACTTCTCTTTAAGCCGTGCCAACTCCAGTTCATCTTTTCTCTTGAGCTCCTCTCTAGCATCTCTCTCCTTCCACCTCTCGTGTTCCTCACGCCTAGCCTTCTCCTCCCGTTCATGTCTAGCGGCTTCATCCGCCTTCGCCTCTCTTCTCAACCTCTCTTCACGCTCAAGTCTGGCTTTCTCCTCAGCCTTCGCCTCTTTTCTCAACCTCTCTTCCTCTGCCTTCGCCTCTTTCTTTAATCTCTCCTCTCGCTCAAGTCTCGCCGTCTCTCGTTCAAACTCCTCCTTCTTGGCTCTCTCGTAGTCAACCTTCTGCTCTGCTACATACCTCTCCAACCTCTTATCATCATACCCGAGAGCACGGCCGTCACTGATGAACTGGGTGGTTAGAGTCAACCTCATTACATAGAGTATTAAGCCTTAATTAATAATTACAGTCTAACTATCACTAACAAAAACCAAAGTCAGATCATAGAGAGAAACAGAATATATATCATTACTTAATTATAACGGGTGAACTGAAATCACAGGCGCATCGACAAAAACAGGGCCAAGGACTTATCTGCTCAGTATTACGCGTCGGAAGGAATCGCCTCACTCCAGGCTCCGCAGAAGAGAAAAGCCACAGGCAACCACAGCCACTGGAACAGACCAACGGTTCTAACTTCAGGACGGTTCCGGAACACCAGCCAACAAACCGCACAGATTCAGGTCGATCCCGTCGACAGGCACTCGATCCACTCACACGTTGCCGCTCAGAGTCAGAGGATTCAGGCGTTGGTGACAATAAATACAAAAACAAGTTACAATAGTTTCAAAGAGTAATTACACACTCTAAGTTTACCGAACAAATGGGAACTACTCACATTAGGCAAAATACAAGGGATGCCCAACTAATCTATCGTGCGCTGTACATAAATCATCAGACCGCTCAAACGGCTTAAATGTATTTAATTTTATTTAATACATAAACATTACATATATGTTATATATCTTTTGTTGGCCCTAACGGTCAAATATAGGACACAGAGGTCACCAAGTTGGCATTTACATATTGTTTGGACTAGCCCCCATTTCTGCCAGGTGGGATTTCAGATTAGCTAGGGTATGATATGATATTACGGTCCCGTATCCCCAGCCTGAACAGAGTAACACAAGAACCTAAAGATAATAGCATGTAAACTACAAACATTGCATAACAGTTATTCAACTGAACATTTAGTGAATAACAATAGTTGTCAACAGGAACAATATTTAATTAAACTTAATTGTAATTTTCAAACATATTTACATGTACATCAATATCATTGCAGTTAGCATTTGATTACTAATTAGTCTAATATCACACCAACAGGTTTCCGTAACACACCTTCACGCTCACACTCCATCTCGGCGCCCAACCGAAGCTCAACTCCCTACACCTCAACACCGATAGTTACTACACAACTCCAAGGGCAGAAATACGACACACTTTCCCATAGCCCAAGGCCTAACACCCCTTACAAGGGGAACCAAAAAACCAGCTACCCAGCTCACAAAAGCAGCTCTCTCTCTCTTGCGGAAACTAAGGATGACGTAAACACACACACACCCAATATTCTTGACAACAAAACGCACTTAAAAGAAACTACTTCCTATACCCTAAAACACCAAGATTAAATGCAAAGAAAAACTACAAGCGCGCACGACAGTTGCGACCGGGTGGAAACGATCGTATGAGGAAACGATTAGTTCGAGGGGTAGCAAAACAAGACTCCCGTGGATGTGCCTAAGTGGGTGCTAGAGCATCCTCATTGCACTGTGTGGGTTTATGTAAAAAAAAAAAGCTCCCACAACCTTGTCACAATCTAGGCGCCGTTCCTCAAGAGGACGTTACATAAATGAGACGGAGCTCTTGTTGGCCTAGAAATCCAAGAGCCGAGGGCTCAACTCTATCTGACAGTTTCAATAAGAAGAAAGGAATATTGCATTCAGAAATGTCCATGTTCCATTGTACTTTAATCTAACATTCATAAGGTATTAAGAGAAAAAACCATTGCTCTACTGTAAGTTGTATGAAGGAAGTATTGTCTTTTCATTTAAAAAAAAAGTATTTGTTTTTCTTGCTTAACGTAATCTGTTCATATCTTTATTTACAGAAACTAAACAGGAATATGTATAATCAGGTCTTGTTTTAGATCTGGTGTAGAACCTTTTTTTAATTTAAATTACCCTCTACTTATGAACGGTCTAGACATGTCATATACAGCATACTTTTAAATGAGAAAATTGATGAATTAATTTAGCGAAATAAAAGTCAGTCACCTTTGACTCGAGAACTCCACCTAACAGAGACACCTATAGTCCTCTCACGTGACCTTATAGACTTTCCAAACACCAGTGTTAACTAGTTTTTCATTTAACACCAATGCGTCACGTGGCTCCCCCAAAGGTCGCCCACTCGCGTTCACTCTCTTTACCCACACTTCCTCTTTTAAGTCCCGACAAATACCTTGTCTCTCTCTCCTCCCTCTTTCTGTCTCTCTCTCCTCTCTCTTTTCTGTCTCTCTCTCCTCCCTCTTTCTGCCTCTCTCCTCCCTCTTTCTGTCTCTCTCTCCTCTCTCTTTCTGTCTCTCTCTCCTTTATCTTTCTGTCTCTCTCTCCTCTCTCTTTCTGTCTCTCTCTCCTCTCTCTTTCTGTCTCTCTCTCTCCTCTCTCTTTCTGTCTCTCTCTCCTCTCTCTTTCTGTCTCTCTCTCCTCCCTCTTTCTGTCTCTCTCTCCTCTCTCTTTCTGTCTCTCCTCTCTCCTTCTGTCTCTCTCTCCTCCCTCTTTCTGTCTCTCTCTCCTCCCTCTTTCTGTCTCTCTCTCCTCTCTCTTTCTGTCTCTCTCTCTCCTCTCTCTTTCTGTCTCTCTCTTTCTGTCTCTCTCTCCTCCCTCTTTCTGTCTCTCTTTCCTCCCTCTTTCTGTATCCCTTTCTCTCAATCTCTAAACCAGACAATATGGCAAAATAATTGAAAATATATACATTTACAAATACATATAGTAGCTAGAGTAAGTTGGTACTTCACAAATAGTCCCATGAGTCACAATGTTTTGTTGTTGTTGTTTTGTAAAATGCTTAACATGTTTTGGATGTTCGTCCAAATTTGAAGATAAACTACTGCTTAGTCCAAATTTGAAGATAAACTACTGCTTAGTCCAAATTTGAAGATAAACTACTGCTTAGTTCAAATTTGAAGATAATCTACTGCTTAGTCCAAATTTGAAGATAATCTACTGCTTAGTCCAAATTTGAAGATAAACTACTGCTTAGTCCAAATTTGAAGATAATCTACTGCTTAGTCCAAATTTGAAGATAAACTACTGCTTAGTCCAAATTTGAAGATAATCTACTGCTTAGTCCAAATTTGAAGATAAACTACTGCTTAGTCCAAATTTGAAGATAAACTACTGCTTAGTCCAAATTTGAAGATAAACTACTGCTTAGTCCAAATTTGAAGATAAACTACTGCTTATTCCAAATTTGAAGATAATCTACTGCTTAGTCCAAATTTGAAGATAATCTACTGCTTAGTCCAAATTTGAAGATAAACTACTGCTTAGTCCAAATTTGAAGATAAACTACTGCTTAGTCCAAATTTGAAGATAAACTACTGCTTAGTCCAAATTTGAAGATAAACTACTGCTTAGTCCAAATTTGAAGATAATCTACTGCTTAGTCCAAATTTGAAGATAATCTACTGCTTAGTCCAAATTTGAAGATAAACTACTGCTTAGTCCAAATTTGAAGATAAACTACTGCTTAGTCCAAATTTGAAGATAAACTACTGCTTAGTCCAAATTTGAAGATAAACTACTGCTTAGTCCAAATTTGAAGATAAACTACTGCTTAGTCCAAATTTTAAGATAAACTACTGCTTATTCCAAATTTGAAGATAATCTACTGCTTAGTCCAAATTTGAAAATAAACTACTGCTTAGTACAAATTTGAAGATAATCTACTGCTTAGTCCAAATTTGAAGATAATCTACTGCTTAGTCCAAATTTGAAGATAAACTACTGCTTAGTCCAAATTTGAAGATAAACTACTGCTTAGTCCAAATTTGAAGATAAACTACTGCTTAGTCCAAATTTGAAGATAAACTACTGCTTAGTCCAAAGTTGAAGATAAACTACTGCTTAGTCCAAATTTGAAGATAAACTACTGCTTAGTTCAAATTTGAAGATAATCTACTGCTTAGTCCAAATTTGAAGATAATCTACTGCTTAGTCCAAATTTGAAGATAAACTACTGCTTAGTCCAAATTTGAAGATAATCTACTGCTTAGTCCAAATTTGAAGATAAACTACTGCTTAGTCCAAATTTGAAGATAATCTACTGCTTAGTCCAAATTTGAAGATAAACTACTGCTTAGTCCAAATTTGAAGATAAACTACTGCTTAGTCCAAATTTGAAGATAAACTACTGCTTAGTCCAAATTTGAAGATAAACTACTGCTTATTCCAAATTTGAAGATAATCTACTGCTTAGTCCAAATTTGAAGATAATCTACTGCTTAGTCCAAATTTGAAGATAAACTACTGCTTAGTCCAAATTTGAAGATAAACTACTGCTTAGTCCAAATTTGAAGATAAACTACTGCTTAGTCCAAATTTGAAGATAAACTACTGCTTAGTCCAAATTTGAAGATAATCTACTGCTTAGTCCAAATTTGAAGATAATCTACTGCTTAGTCCAAATTTGAAGATAAACTACTGCTTAGTCCAAATTTGAAGATAAACTACTGCTTAGTCCAAATTTGAAGATAAACTACTGCTTAGTCCAAATTTGAAGATAAACTACTGCTTAGTCCAAATTTGAAGATAAACTACTGCTTAGTCCAAATTTTAAGATAAACTACTGCTTATTCCAAATTTGAAGATAATCTACTGCTTAGTCCAAATTTGAAAATAAACTACTGCTTAGTACAAATTTGAAGATAATCTACTGCTTAGTCCAAATTTGAAGATAATCTACTGCTTAGTCCAAATTTGAAGATAAACTACTGCTTAGTCCAAATTTGAAGATAAACTACTGCTTAGTCCAAATTTGAAGATAAACTACTGCTTAGTCCAAATTTGAAGATAAACTACTGCTTAGTCCAAAGTTGAAGATAAACTACTGCTTAGTCCAAATTTGAAGATAAACTACTGCTTAGTTCAAATTTGAAGATAATCTACTGCTTAGTCCAAATTTGAAGATAATCTACTGCTTAGTCCAAATTTGAAGATAAACTACTGCTTAGTCCAAATTTGAAGATAATCTACTGCTTAGTCCAAATTTGAAGATAATCTACTGCTTAGTCCAAATTTGAAGATAAACTACTGCTTAGTCCAAATTTGAAGATAAACTACTGCTTATTCCAAATTTGAAGATAATCTACTGCTTAGTCCAAATTTGAAGATAATCTACTGCTTAGTCCAAATTTGAAGATAAACTACTGCTTAGTCCAAATTTGAAGATAAACTACTGCTTAGTCCAAATTTGAAGATAAACTACTGCTTAGTCCAAAGTTGAAGATAAACTACTGCTTAGTCCAAATTTGAAGATAAACTACTGCTTAGTTCAAATTTGAAGATAATCTACTGCTTAGTCCAAATTTGAAGATAATCTACTGCTTAGTCCAAATTTGAAGATAAACTACTGCTTAGTCCAAATTTGAAGATAATCTACTGCTTAGTCCAAATTTGAAGATAAACTACTGCTTAGTCCAAATTTGAAGATAAACTACTGCTTAGTCCAAATTTGAAGATAATCTACTGCTTAGTCCAAATTTGAAGATAATCTACTGCTTAGTCCAAATTTGAAGATAAACTACTGCTTATTCCAAATTTGAAGATAATCTACTGCTTAGTCCAAATTTGAAAATAAACTACTGCTTAGTACAAATTTGAAGATAATCTACTGCTTAGTCCAAATTTGAAGATTATCTACTGCTTAGTCCAAATTTGAAGATAATCTACTGCTTAGTCCAAATCTCCCGCAGGATGACGGGGGATGGTAGCAGGCGATGTATGAACCCGGGAACATCGTGACGAACAAATGACAGTCCAGCGCGCATGCGACACGACCAGGCAGCCAAATAGAAATTCCCTATCCCTATAGTCCTTTCAAAACCGATGTTGGCTATAGACCTAGATTTAGTCTCTTGCCAAATTTACATTTTTTTTTTCACTTTGAAAAATTATAACGATCAAACTTGAGTCTTCCCCATGTAGCGATATAGGCCTACATTAACTGTTAAATTTCTAGGACAATCGTTAGAGCGTTTTTGAGATTCCAGGATCCAAGTTCCATGAAGTTCTGACTTGAATAGAGGTATTGTTAAAAAAAAAGTAAAACATAAAAATACTTTAACAAAAACAAAGCTTCAATGAATTGTAATTGTTTGAATGAGTTTGGATCAGTCCTGCAATTAAATATGTAATAGATCTACAAGAACAATAATAAATCCGTGCGATTAGAAATATTTTTACCAATTGTTTTTGTTTAGCGGAATTTCATGCTTTTAGCTTTCTCAATACGCTATGATCCTAGCACTAGTCTGGATAGTTGGGAAAATTGGAAGGGAGGGGTGTGGGAAGATGGAGAAGGGGAGAAAGTAAGGGATATGGGGGGGGGGGGGTTACCGTAATCACTTTTTCAAGGCATTTATTTTTTTTTAAAAAAGGAAAACAACCTGAATTCAAACTAATGGCTCAAGCTGACTTCTCTGCTAGTGCGACGACTTTGGCAATAGAAAATTGAGTAGTTATCTTTTGTTTGTCACAAACTTACTTTAAAGCGGCGATCTATAAAGGGGACTAATCCAACTTATACCACCACTTCAATCAAGTACAATTTCTTTCCCTTGTTCAATAAAACAAACAAAATAATTAATTACCAATAGCTAATTAACTAATTGTTTATTTGTTTTTTTTTATTGATTCTTGTGTTGTCATGTAAAAGAAAACAATTGTGCTAAATTTCTGCTTGATCCAAGATTGGGTGTCGGAGAACTAACAAGTCCTTCTTTGGTACCAAACAAACAGAGTGGATATTAGCTTTGCAATAAAAAAAAGAAAAGAAAAGTAAATATATCTTCGTCAAATATAATGTTTTATTTTTTTTTTTGGAACAGCTGGATAGCTTTCTGCACAACTTCTTGGTTTTTGGTCAGTGGAGTCAATTATTATGGATTATGGCGAGCATGCTCTGCAACTACTTGTGGCAGCATGTTGGACGGAAGTCCTGACGGTTAGTGGCTGCTTGGATAGGACATTATTTGATTGGTCCAAACCAATGGAAAGTCAAATTGACTACCAGTGTTCACCTCAGCATTACAGCTATAACAATAATAGTGTCTGTTTGATAATATACAATGTTTGTGTGTGATAGTATACAATGTTTGTGTGTGATAGTATACAATGTTTGTGTGTGATAGTATACAATGAGTTTGTGTGTGATGGTATATTAGTTTGCGTGTGATGATATACAATGAGTTTATGTGTAATGGTATACAATGAGTTTATGTGTGATGGTGTGCCATCAATGTATACAATGTTTGTGTGTGATAGTATACAATGTTTGTGTGTGATAGTATACAATGTTTGTGTGTGATAGTATAAAATGTTTGTGTGTGATAGTATACAATGTTTGTGTGTGATAGTATACAATGAGTTTGTGTGTGATGGTATATTTGTGTGTGATGATATACAATGAGTTTATGTGTAATGGTATACAATGAGTTTATGTGTGATGGTATACAATTAGTTTATGTGTGATGTATACAATTAGTCTGTGTGTGATGATATATAATGAGTTTATGTGTGATGGTGTGCCATAATTTATGTGTGATGGTATACAATGAGTTGTGTGTGGTGGTATACAATGAGCTTTGTTTGATGTTTTATAATATTCTTGTGTGTGATGGTATACAACGAGCTTACGTTTGATGTTTTATAATATGCTTGTTTGTGATGGTGTACAATGAGTGTGTGTGTGATGGTACAACACAAAGTGTTTGTGTGTGATAAAATAGACCGAAAGTGCTTTTTATGAAGTACTATTGTTAAATGTTTCTGTTTCACAGATGATATTAACGCTATCCAGGCATTTGCTATCTTTGGCTTCATGGGCCTGAATGTTGGATTCTTTCTCATCGTGTTGTACATGTTCTGGGGAAGTTGTAAGGGCAATGGTGAGACTGGGCTTGCAGCAGCCATCAGTCTCCTGGTCTCAGGTACTTGACCTACTTTCATACCAAGTTTCCATTTTGTCTTATCATTTATGCCATAATAAATGGAAGAAAAACATTTTAAAAGTACAATCTTAGTCTAAACTAAACTTTCTTTTGGTTTAGAATCCTGTTGATTACGTGCTGATAAATCTCTGTACATTGTTTTCTATGGATACATTAAGAACATTTTTTAAAACAACTTAAGTTTCACAGTGCATTCTGTGACTAAACATTTTATCAATGATAAACAACGCATCCAAAAGCTGGTGTTTTTGATATAGCTATTGTACTTCTAATACATTGACAACTATTTAAGTAGTTTCATTGGTACGCTTAACAAATATGCAAGTCATGGTTGGGTCATAGTGCACTAATGAGATACTGAGTATGGTAATTCATTCGTTGTAAAAGTTAGATCCATGAGACACGATAAGTGCGGTTACATAGAAGACAATGGTCTCCAACTGTCAAATAACAAATATAACAAAGAGTATTCATCTTTGAACAATATAGTTACCTTACATTATTTATTCTCTCCCTTTAATTATATTTCTTTGTATTCAAACTTCAATCTGGTAGTGCATTTTATCACTACCATGTCTGAAGAGTAGTTTTAAAAAGGTTGTACACAGACCATTCTCTCTACAACTGAATTTGAAGTCCCTTTTTTAATTATTCAGAAAGTATTAATCTTTCAGTATCAAGAGTTCTGTAATTGATTTTATAAACAGATATTATAAGAAAGTTTTGTTCGGATTAGATTTGCTCTAGAAGCCGTACAAAAAAAAAAAAAAAAAGACTAACATTCAAAGGAATAACTAAAGCTCTAGGGTTGCTTGCTATTGTGGTATGGGTATGCTGTTGTCAGGATGGTCAATGTCGACTTGCAGGACATAATTATCTTCGATACTTAAAGAACGTACGATACTTAACGGGCATTCTAAAACTGAGCGAATAGTATGAAACCGACCTTACAAGTCAAGTAGTTACTAGTAATATAAAAAGTTTTTTTTTTAAATAAATTCCTTTTTGATGTTTAAATAATAGACTAAACATTCATATTGTATTAGTCATTGGAAGAAAAAGGAAAAAAAAGATCGGTATGGGGATGGAACCCAATTCCTCTCGGTACCAGCACCACGCTCTACTACTTAGCTAACCAGTCATACAACTATCTGCGAAATTTCCTTTTTTTTTTTAATGTAGTTTTGAGTTTTTGACTAAAAAGTGTGAGTTAATAATGCAAAAAGACAAATAATTTCCATTGAGGTTAGACCTTCCTTGGTAGATACAAATCTGTTGAGTAGAGTCACAATCAATCAATTTATTCTAAGCATAGTAACAACGTTTCTAAGAATATCAACAATTTAAAAAAAAAATCATCTATCTACGAAACTAAAAGCTGTGTCATTAATTCCAACCAACTCTTTGTCTGACAGCTGGCTGTTGGCTGATTGCTGTTGCCATCTTCGGGTCAAAGTACGACGACTACTCAGTTGGTAGATTTGGTTACTCCTTCGCGCTGGCCATCATCGCACTCATCCTGGCCTTGGTCACTGGAATTCTGATGGTCGTGGGCGGCCGTGGAAACAGTTCTGTCAGCTCCAAGTAGAGACATCTCACCAACGTATCGATGTTATGCAGTAAAGATATAAGAAGACATTTTTGTTGTCAGAGGCGTCGCTAGGGTTGGTGTCCACCGGTGCGGTAAGCTAACAATGTCACGCCAGCAGCAAGGACAATGTCGAAAAATAAAGTGCCCAATAGAAACTTTCTTGATAAATAAGCGTGCAGAAACCTATTCTGGTATTTAGAAATGTCAAAGTTAAAAACAAAATGCTTTAAAACAAGAAAATATAAAAATACTTTTAAAAAAGACAACTCCTCCGTTATACAACTAATATAGCGATTATTTTGCTCGTATTAGCTCCCCTGTCCATTTTAGTTAAGTGAATGCATAAATCTACAATTCTAATGATAAGCCTTTAGGATTTCGAAGACGGTATGCAAAATGTCCCTCAACACCTATTGGTTTATTTAACTCTTGAAGGAAGAGTGCCAACATGAGAGAAAATAACCAGAAGACATGGTCTGTTCAAAATAAAAGATTTTCTAGTCCTGGCCTAATTTAAATGAATTTTTTAATGCTTTTAAAATTATAACGGCTAAACTGAAGTTCTCCCAGTGTGGCCATATAGATAGCATGAATTTGCTGGCTGAATTGAGGAAGCTTTTTCTTTTTTTTTACTTTGGTGGCCCTTCTTGATAGGTGTCAGCCGCTGCATTCGCACCCCTCCCTAGTGACGCCACTGTTTGTTATTATTGTTTACTTTTGATGCCAACCATTCTCATACTTCACACGTCTAAATACCATTCTCTTAGAAACGAATTTTACAAATCTTTTCATTTTCTTCGTATTTTCATTTTCTCTGAATCGACGCATACATTAATTGATTGATTCACTGTACAAACAACTCGAACTAAGTTGTCTTTTGATATGCATTCTTTGTTGGATTCATTAATGTAGCAGAAGAGGTCATGTTTAAGGGACAATCAAGGTGTTGTCTTTTGTATTCTTAATAGAAGAGTTCTCTTAACGGGAGCCAACAGTTCTACTTATAGACATTACTATGTCTATGATTCAACTACTAAACTGATTCATTGCAATTAAACTAAAAATAAAATATAGTGGAAATAGTTCAGAATAATTGTTTTTCATGTGACATCTCTATTATTGTAATTCTTTATTTCAAACCGAGAGGCTCCTTCACTCAATTTTACTTCAGGTGTTTGTTAGAATCTCTTATTGTTAGAAACTGCATGACAGAAAATATGTTTACATCGAATCACTAGCAGATCCAGAACGTTTAGGAGGGGGAGGGGTTCTAAAAGCTAACCCTAACGCTCAATAAAATCTAATCCTATATGTAAGAGAGCACGCACGCACACATACACACACACACAGACATATATATATATATATATATATATATATATATATATATATATATATGGACCCCCCCCCCCTCCAATCAAATCGGCCGAGATACCAAAAGGGGAATGACATAATATAACATTGATTAAAATATAAACAATTAGTATATATTATTAACATAAGTAAGGGATTCGTATGGTCGTTGTGCTGGCTACAAGACATCCTTGTTAACCGTAGGCCACAGGAACAGATGACCTTAACATCATCTGCCCTATAGACCACAAGTTCTGAAAAGGGAAATAAATAATTCGTACACATAATTCGATCGCCCTTACCGCTCCCCCCTCCCCCGTATCCGCCAGTGCATACGAATACTATAAAGAAAAATTGTTTCCATTTGTTATCTGCCAAAATATGAATGAAGTGTTATTTATCCAATAGTTTTGAAGTGTAAAACATGGATTAGATGTAGAAGATCAATGTACATTTAATGATTGCCAGTTGGTATTTTTACATATTATTATATTTTAACATTTGGTCCCTTATTTCTGTCAGTTCTCTAGAAGGGAGTTAACTCAAACATCCTATTGTAAAACAATCAGATTCATTGTACTCTAAAAGCTTTTTTTTTAAAAAATAAAGAAGCGTTGGTATAGGCAATAAAGCAATCTGGATTAGTTCAATAATTCAACAGCCAATAGTGGACGAAAGAATTGTCAGAGCTCGTGATCATTGTGGATACATTCATTCCTGACTCGGTTTTCTTGATTGTCCATCTTAAAGGAAGAAAAGAATGCGAGTTTATTATTTAGTTGTATTCGAAACTTTTCATTTGCGTTATTCTCTCTCTTAAGTGACCAATCAATTGCTTTAATATTAAGTTTCTACGTATTTTATATGATACAGACGTTACTTCAAAAAAAAAAAAAAAAGATGTTTACGTTCTACGCGTCATGCATATTGACAGTTAAATCCTATTCATAATATAGTCGAGCTCGTTTGGTCGGGTTACATTTGGGGCACGGTTCTTATGGTGCTAATTAACTATTGGTCCGATTAACCAGATTCGACTTTCTAATAGAATTTGTTTTGGGTGTTTTAGGATTATAAGCGGCTGGTTCGATTAACCGGGGTTTTGATTAACCAGATTATATTTTAATATTCTTTTTATTTTCTTTATAAGAAAATCTTCCTGGATATAAATATTAAAGTTTATAGTTCAAAGCTAATTTACATAGACTATGCAAATATTTTTTTAAAGTTTATTTAATTTGTTTAAATGTATTTAAAAAAACATTTAAATCTAAACTTGCCATAGAATGAACCGATCTTATTTTACTGTATTTATATATTGATTGATGTATAGATTGAACTTTGTTTCACTAATTGTCAAAGGTTATAAATAGTTTTAAATTTTAACTTGTTTTAAACAAATAATATTGTTTGTTTGTAGATCTAATAAAATACTTTTTTTCAGTGGTCTATTTCTTTTATTATTTTATTATTATTATTATTATTATTACTGTGGTGATCTTACATGTTTGAAACCCCTAGCATTAGCTGTCTGTCCACAAACCTAGAGTCCTGTTTTAAAACCCAAGCATTAGTTATGTTCTGTCTACAGACCTATTGTCCTGTTGTAAAACTTAAGCATTAGCTATTTTCTGTCCACAAACCTATATTCCTGTTTTAAAACCCTAGATTTAGCTATGTTCTGTCCACAGACCTATAGACCTGTTTTAAAACCCTAGATTTAGCTATGAAATGTCCACAGACCTATAGTCCTGTATTAGAACCATAGATTAAGCTATGTTCTGTCCACAGACCTATAGTCCTATTTTAAAACCCTAGCACTGCTATGCATGTTGGAGTTTATAACTCCACCTTTAGGTGTGAACTTTGAATGCCAACTTTGGTTTTCCTTTTGGCTAATGTGTTCAACTGAGTTGGAGCCTAGGCCAAACGTTTCTTTGAATGTCGCAAAGTTGGAAGCAAGACAATATTACATTTGGATGCCCAGGAAGAAAGACAATATTACATTTGGATGCCCAGGAAGAAAGAGAATATTACATTTGGATGCCCAGGAAGAAAGACAATATTACATTTGGATGCCCAGGAAGAAAGACAATATTACATTTGGATGCCCAGGAAGAAAGACAATATTACATTTGGATGCCCAGGAAGAAAGACAATATTACATTTGGATGCCCAGGAAGAAAGACAATATTACATTTGGATGCCCAGGAAGAAAGACAATATTACATTTGGATGCCCAGGAAGAAAGACAATATTACATTTGGATGCCCAGGAAGAAAGACAATATTACATTTGGATGCCCAGGAAGAAAGACAATATTACATTTGGATGCCCAGGAAGAAAGACAATATTACATTTGGATGCCCAGGAAGAAAGACAATATTACATTTGGATGCCCAGGAAGAAAGACAATATTACATTTGGATGCCCAGGAAGAAAGACAATATTACATTTGGATGCCCAGGAAGAAAGACAATATTACATTTGGATGCCCAGGAAGAAAGACAATATTACATTTGGATGCCCAGGAAGAAAGACAATATTACATTTGGATGCCCAGGAAGAAAGACAATATTACATTTGGATGCCCAGGAAGCAAGACAATATTACATTTGGATGCCCAGGAAGAAAGAGAATATTACATTTGGATGCCCAGGAAGAAAGACAATATTACATTTGGATGCCCAGGAAGAAAGACAATATTACATTTGGATGCCCAGGAAGAAAGACAATATTACATTTGGATGCCCAGGAAGAAAGACAATATTACATTTGGATGCCCAGGAAGAAAGACAATATTACATTTGGATGCCCAGGAAGAAAGACAATATTACATTTGGATGCCCAGGAAGAAAGACAATATTACATTTGGATGCCCAGGAAGAAAGACAATATTACATTTGGATGCCCAGGAAGCAAGACAATATTACATTTGGATGCCCAGGAAGAAAGAGAATATTACATTTGGATGCCCAGGAAGCAAGACAATATTACATTTGGATGCCCAGGAAGAAAGACAATATTACATTTGGATGCCCAGGAAGAAAGACAATATTACATTTGGATGCCCAGGAAGAAAGACAATATTACATTTGGATGCCCAGGAAGAAAGACAATATTACATTTGGATGCCCAGGAAGCAAGACAATATTACATTTGGATGCCCAGGAAGAAAGAGAATATTACATTTGGATGCCCAGGAAGCAAGACAATATTACATTTGGATGCCCAGGAAGCAAGACAATATTACATTTGGATGCCCAGGAAGAAAGAGAATATTACATTTGGATGCCCAGGAAGAAAGACAATATTACATTTGGATGCCCAGGAAGAAAGACAATATTACATTTGGATGCCCAGGAAGAAAGACAATATTACATTTGGATGCCCAGGAAGAAAGACAATATTACATTTGGATGCCCAGGAAGAAAGAGAATATTACATTTGGATGCCCAGGAAGCAAGACAATATTACATTTGGATGCCCAGGAAGCAAGACAATATTACATTTGGATGCCCAGGAAGAAAGAGAATATTACATTTGGATGCCCAGGAAGAAAGACAATATTACATTTGGATGCCCAGGAAGAAAGACAATATTACATTTGGATGCCCAGGAAGAAAGACAATATTACATTTGGATGCCCAGGAAGAAAGACAATATTACATTTGGATGCCCAGGAAGAAAGACAATATTACATTTGGATGCCCAGGAAGAAAGACAATATTACATTTGGATGCCCAGGAAGCAAGACAATATTACATTTGGATGCCCAGGAAGAAAGAGAATATTACATTTGGATGCCCAGGAAGCAAGACAATATTACATTTGGATGCCCAGGAAGAAAGACAATATTACATTTGGATGCCCAGGAAGCAAGACAATATTACATTTGGATGCCCAGGAAGAAAGACAATATTACATTTGGATGCCCAGGAAGAAAGACAATATTACATTTGGATGCCCAGGAAGCAAGACAATATTACATTTGGATGCCCAGGAAGAAAGAGAATATTACATTTGGATGCCCAGGAAGCAAGACAATATTACATTTGGATGCCCAGGAAGCAAGACAATATTACATTTGGATGCCCAGGAAGAAAGAGAATATTACATTTGGATGCCCAGGAAGAAAGACAATATTACATTTGGATGCCCAGGAAGAAAGACAATATTACATTTGGATGCCCAGGAAGAAAGACAATATTACATTTGGATGCCCAGGAAGAAAGACAATATTACATTTGGATGCCCAGGAAGAAAGAGAATATTACATTTGGATGCCCAGGAAGCAAGACAATATTACATTTGGATGCCCAGGAAGCAAGACAATATTACATTTGGATGCCCAGGAAGAAAGACAATATTACATTTGGATGCCCAGGAAGAAAGACAATATTACATTTGGATGCCCAGGAAGAAAGACAATATTACATTTGGATGCCCAGGAAGAATGACAATATTACATTTGGATGCCCAGGAAGAAAAAGAATATTACATTTGGAGGCCCAGGAAGAAAGACAATATTACATTTGGATGCCCAGGAAGAAAGACAATATTACATTTGGATGCCCAGGAAGAAAGAGAATATTACATTTGGATGCCCAGGAAGAAAGAGAATATTACATTTGGATGCCCAGGAAGAAAGACAATATTACATTTGGATGCCCAGGAAGAAAGACAATATTACATTTGGATGCCCAGGAAGAATGACAATGGTACATTTGGATGCCCAGGAAGAAAGAGAATATTACATTTGGATGCCCAGGAAGAATGACAATGGTACATTTGGATGCCCAGGAAGAAAGAGAATATTACATTTGGATGCCCAGGAAGAAAGAGAATATTACATTTGGATGCCCAGGAAGAAAGACAATATTACATTTGGATGCCCAGGAAGAAAGACAATATTACATTTGGATGCCCAGGAAGAAAGACAATATTACATTTGGATGCCCAGGAAGAAAGACAATATTACATTTGGATGCCCAGGAAGAATGACAATATTACATTTGGATGCCCAGGAAGAAAGAGAATATTACATTTGGATGCCCAGGAAGAAAGACAATATTACATTTGGATGCCCAGGAAGAAAGACAATATTACATTTGGATGCCCAGGAAGAAAGAGAATATTACATTTGGATGCCCAGGAAGAAAGACAATATTACATTTGGATGCCCAGGAAGAAAGAGAATATTACATTTGGATGCCCAGGAAGAAAGACAATATTACATTTGGATGCCCAGGAAGAAAGACAATATTACATTTGGATGCCCAGGAAGAAAGACAATATTACATTTGGATGCCCAGGAAGAATGACAATGGTACATTTGGATGCCCAGGAAGAAAGAGAATATTACATTTGGATGCCCAGGAAGAATGACAATGGTACATTTGGATGCCCAGGAAGAAAGAGAATATTACATTTGGATGCCCAGGAAGAAAGAGAATATTACATTTGGATGCCCAGGAAGAAAGACAATATTACATTTGGATGCCCAGGAAGAAAGACAATATTACATTTGGATGCCCAGGAAGAAAGACAATATTACATTTGGATGCCCAGGAAGAAAGACAATATTACATTTGGATGCCCAGGAAGAATGACAATATTACATTTGGATGCCCAGGAAGAAAGAGAATATTACATTTGGATGCCCAGGAAGAAAGACAATATTACATTTGGATGCCCAGGAAGAAAGACAATATTACATTTGGATGCCCAGGAAGAAAGAGAATATTACATTTGGATGCCCAGGAAGAAAGACAATATTACATTTGGATGCCCAGGAAGAAAGACAATATTACATTTGGATGCCCAGGAAGAAAGACAATATTACATTTGGATGCCCAGGAAGAATGACAATATTACATTTGGATGCCCAGGAAGAAAGAGAATATTACATTTGGATGCCCAGGAAGAATGACAATGGTACATTTAGATGCCCAGGAAGAAAGAGAATATTACATTTGGATGCCCAGGAAGAAAGAGAATATTACATTTGGATGCCCAGGAAGAAAGACAATATTACATTTGGATGCCCAGGAAGAAAGACAATATTACATTTGGATGCCCAGGAAGAAAGACAATATTACATTTGGATGCCCAGGAAGAAAGACAATATTACATTTGGATGCCCAGGAAGAATGACAATATTACATTTGGATGCCCAGGAAGAAAGAGAATATTACATTTGGAGGCCCAGGAAGAAAGACAATATTACATTTGGATGCCCAGGAAGAAAGACAATATTACATTTGGATGCCCAGGAAGAATGACAATGGTACATTTGGATGCCCAGGAAGAAAGAGAATATTACATTTGGATGCCCAGGAAGAATGACAATGGTACATTTGGATGCCCAGGAAGAAAGAGAATATTAGATTTAGATGCCCAGGAAGAAAGAGAATATTACATTTGGATGCCCAGGAAGAAAGACAATATTACATTTGGATGCCCAGGAAGAAAGACAATATTACATTTGGATGCCCAGGAAGAAAGACAATATTACATTTGGATGCCCAGGAAGAAAGAGAATATTACATTTGGAGGCCCAGGAAGAAAGACAATATTACATTTGGATGCCCAGGAAGAAAGACAATATTACATTTGGATGCCCAGGAAGAATGACAATGGTACATTTGGATGCCCAGGAAGAAAGAGAATATTACATTTGGATGCCCAGGAAGAATGACAATGGTACATTTGGATGCCCAGGAAGAAAGAGAATATTAGATTTAGATGCCCAGGAAGAAAGAGAATATTACATTTGGATGCCCAGGAAGAAAGACAATATTACATTTGGATGCCCAGGAAGAAAGACAATATTACATTTGGATGCCCAGGAAGAAAGACAATATTACATTTGGATGCCCAGGAAGAAAGACAATATTACATTTGGATGCCCAGGAAGCAAGACAATATTACATTTGGATGCCCAGGAAGAAAGAGAATATTACATTTGGATGCCCAGGAAGCAAGACAATATTACATTTGGATGCCCAGGAAGCAAGACAATATTACATTTGGATGCCCAGGAAGAAAGAGAATATTACATTTGGATGCCCAGGAAGAAAGACAATATTACATTTGGATGCCCAGGAAGAAAGACAATATTACATTTGGATGCCCAGGAAGAAAGACAATATTACATTTGGATGCCCAGGAAGAAAGACAATATTACATTTGGATGCCCAGGAAGAAAGAGAATATTACATTTGGATGCCCAGGAAGCAAGACAATATTACATTTGGATGCCCAGGAAGCAAGACAATATTACATTTGGATGCCCAGGAAGAAAGAGAATATTACATTTGGATGCCCAGGAAGAAAGACAATATTACATTTGGATGCCCAGGAAGAAAGACAATATTACATTTGGATGCCCAGGAAGAAAGACAATATTACATTTGGATGCCCAGGAAGAAAGACAATATTACATTTGGATGCCCAGGAAGAAAGACAATATTACATTTGGATGCCCAGGAAGAAAGACAATATTACATTTGGATGCCCAGGAAGCAAGACAATATTACATTTGGATGCCCAGGAAGAAAGAGAATATTACATTTGGATGCCCAGGAAGCAAGACAATATTACATTTGGATGCCCAGGAAGAAAGACAATATTACATTTGGATGCCCAGGAAGAAAGACAATATTACATTTGGATGCCCAGGAAGAAAGACAATATTACATTTGGATGCCCAGGAAGAAAGACAATATTACATTTGGATGCCCAGGAAGCAAGACAATATTACATTTGGATGCCCAGGAAGAAAGAGAATATTACATTTGGATGCCCAGGAAGAAAGACAATATTACATTTGGATGCCCAGGAAGAAAGACAATATTACATTTGGATGCCCAGGAAGAAAGACAATATTACATTTGGATGCCCAGGAAGAAAGACAATATTACATTTGGATGCCCAGGAAGAAAGACAATATTACATTTGGATGCCCAGGAAGAAAGACAATATTACATTTGGATGCCCAGGAAGAAAGACAATATTACATTTGGATGCCCAGGAAGAAAGAGAATATTACATTTGGATGCCCAGGAAGCAAGACAATATTACATTTGGATGCCCAGGAAGCAAGACAATATTACATTTGGATGCCCAGGAAGAAAGACAATATTACATTTGGATGCCCAGGAAGAAAGACAATATTACATTTGGATGCCCAGGAAGAAAGACAATATTACATTTGGATGCCCAGGAAGAATGACAATATTACATTTGGATGCCCAGGAAGAAAAAGAATATTACATTTGGAGGCCCAGGAAGAAAGACAATATTACATTTGGATGCCCAGGAAGAAAGACAATATTACATTTGGATGCCCAGGAAGAAAGAGAATATTACATTTGGATGCCCAGGAAGAAAGAGAATATTACATTTGGATGCCCAGGAAGAAAGACAATATTACATTTGGATGCCCAGGAAGAAAGACAATATTACATTTGGATGCCCAGGAAGAATGACAATGGTACATTTGGATGCCCAGGAAGAAAGAGAATATTACATTTGGATGCCCAGGAAGAATGACAATGGTACATTTGGATGCCCAGGAAGAAAGAGAATATTACATTTGGATGCCCAGGAAGAAAGAGAATATTACATTTGGATGCCCAGGAAGAAAGACAATATTACATTTGGATGCCCAGGAAGAAAGACAATATTACATTTGGATGCCCAGGAAGAAAGACAATATTACATTTGGATGCCCAGGAAGAAAGACAATATTACATTTGGATGCCCAGGAAGAATGACAATATTACATTTGGATGCCCAGGAAGAAAGAGAATATTACATTTGGATGCCCAGGAAGAAAGACAATATTACATTTGGATGCCCAGGAAGAAAGACAATATTACATTTGGATGCCCAGGAAGAAAGAGAATATTACATTTGGATGCCCAGGAAGAAAGACAATATTACATTTGGATGCCCAGGAAGAAAGAGAATATTACATTTGGATGCCCAGGAAGAAAGACAATATTACATTTGGATGCCCAGGAAGAAAGACAATATTACATTTGGATGCCCAGGAAGAAAGACAATATTACATTTGGATGCCCAGGAAGAATGACAATGGTACATTTGGATGCCCAGGAAGAAAGAGAATATTACATTTGGATGCCCAGGAAGAATGACAATGGTACATTTGGATGCCCAGGAAGAAAGAGAATATTACATTTGGATGCCCAGGAAGAAAGAGAATATTACATTTGGATGCCCAGGAAGAAAGACAATATTACATTTGGATGCCCAGGAAGAAAGACAATATTACATTTGGATGCCCAGGAAGAAAGACAATATTACATTTGGATGCCCAGGAAGAAAGACAATATTACATTTGGATGCCCAGGAAGAATGACAATATTACATTTGGATGCCCAGGAAGAAAGAGAATATTACATTTGGATGCCCAGGAAGAAAGACAATATTACATTTGGATGCCCAGGAAGAAAGACAATATTACATTTGGATGCCCAGGAAGAAAGAGAATATTACATTTGGATGCCCAGGAAGAAAGACAATATTACATTTGGATGCCCAGGAAGAAAGACAATATTACATTTGGATGCCCAGGAAGAAAGACAATATTACATTTGGATGCCCAGGAAGAATGACAATATTACATTTGGATGCCCAGGAAGAAAGAGAATATTACATTTGGATGCCCAGGAAGAATGACAATGGTACATTTAGATGCCCAGGAAGAAAGAGAATATTACATTTGGATGCCCAGGAAGAAAGAGAATATTACATTTGGATGCCCAGGAAGAAAGACAATATTACATTTGGATGCCCAGGAAGAAAGACAATATTACATTTGGATGCCCAGGAAGAAAGACAATATTACATTTGGATGCCCAGGAAGAAAGACAATATTACATTTGGATGCCCAGGAAGAATGACAATATTACATTTGGATGCCCAGGAAGAAAGAGAATATTACATTTGGAGGCCCAGGAAGAAAGACAATATTACATTTGGATGCCCAGGAAGAAAGACAATATTACATTTGGATGCCCAGGAAGAATGACAATGGTACATTTGGATGCCCAGGAAGAAAGAGAATATTACATTTGGATGCCCAGGAAGAATGACAATGGTACATTTGGATGCCCAGGAAGAAAGAGAATATTAGATTTAGATGCCCAGGAAGAAAGAGAATATTACATTTGGATGCCCAGGAAGAAAGACAATATTACATTTGGATGCCCAGGAAGAAAGACAATATTACATTTGGATGCCCAGGAAGAAAGACAATATTACATTTGGATGCCCAGGAAGAAAGAGAATATTACATTTGGAGGCCCAGGAAGAAAGACAATATTACATTTGGATGCCCAGGAAGAAAGACAATATTACATTTGGATGCCCAGGAAGAATGACAATGGTACATTTGGATGCCCAGGAAGAAAGAGAATATTACATTTGGATGCCCAGGAAGAATGACAATGGTACATTTGGATGCCCAGGAAGAAAGAGAATATTAGATTTAGATGCCCAGGAAGAAAGAGAATATTACATTTGGATGCCCAGGAAGAAAGACAATATTACATTTGGATGCCCAGGAAGAAAGACAATATTACATTTGGATGCCCAGGAAGAAAGACAATATTACATTTGGATGCCCAGGAAGAAAGAGAATATTACATTTGGAGGCCCAGGAAGAAAGACAATATTACATTTGGATGCCCAGGAAGAAAGACAATATTACATTTGGATGCCCAGGAAGAATGACAATGGTACATTTGGATGCCCAGGAAGAAAGAGAATATTACATTTGGATGCCCAGGAAGAATGACAATATTACATTTGGATGCCCAGGAAGAAAGAGAATATTACATTTGGATGCCCAGGAAGAAAGACAATATTACATTTGGATGCCCAGGAAGAAAGACAATATTACATTTGGATGCCCAGGAAGAAAGAGAATATTACATTTGGATGCCCAGGAAGAAAGACAATATTACATTTGGATGCCCAGGAAGAAAGAGAATATTACATTTGGATGCCCAGGAAGAAAGACAATATTACATTTGGATGCCCAGGAAGAAAGAGAATATTACATTTGGATGCCCAGGAAGAAAGAGAATATTACATTTGGATGCCCAGGAAGAAAGAGAATATTACATTTGGATGCCCAGGAAGAAAGACAATATTACATTTGGATGCCCAGGAAGAAAGAGAATATTACATTTGGATGCCCAGGAAGAAAGACAATATTACATTTGGATGCCCAGGAAGCAAGACAATATTACATTTGGATGCCCAGGAAGAAAGAGAATATTACATTTGGATGCCCAGGAAGCAAGACAATATTACATTTGGATGCCCAGGAAGAAAGAGAATATTACATTTGGATGCCCAGGAAGAAAGACAATATTACATTTGGATGCCCAGGAAGAAAGACAATATTACATTTGGATGCCCAGGAAGAAAGAGAATATTACATTTGGATGCCCAGGAAGAAAGACAATATTACATTTGGATGCCCAGGAAGAAAGAGAATATGACATTTGGATGCCCAGGAAGAAAGACAATATTACATTTGGATGCCCAGGAAGAAAGAGAATATTACATTTGGATGCCCAGGAAGAAAGACAATATTACATTTGGATGCCCAGGAAGAAAGACAATATTACATTTGGATGCCCAGGAAGAAAGAGAATATTACATTTGGATGCCCAGGAAGAAAGAGAATATTACATTTGGATGCCCAGGAAGAAAGAGAATATTACATTTGGATGCCCAGGAAGAAAGAGAATAATACATTTGGATGCCCAGGAAGAAAGAGAAAATTACATTTGGATGCCCAGGAAGAAAGAGAATATCACATTTGGATGCCCAGGAAGAAAGAGAATATTACATTTGGATGCCCAGGAAGAAAGACAATATTACATTTGGATGCCCAGGAAGAAAGAGAATATTACATTTGGATGCCCAGGAAGAAAGACAATATTACATTTGGATGCCCAGGAAGAAAGAGAATATTACATTTGGATGCCCAGGAAGAAAGAGAATATTACATTTGGATGCCCAGGAAGAAAGAGAATATTACATTTGGATGCCCAGGAAGAAAGAGAATATTACATTTGGATGCCCAGGAAGAAAGACAATATTACATTTGGATGCCCAGGAAGAAAGAGAATATTACATTTGGATGCCCAGGAAGAAAGACAATATTACATTTGGATGCCCAGGAAGAAAGAGAATATTACATTTGGATGCCCAGGAAGAAAGACAATATTACATTTGGATGCCCAGGAAGAAAGACAATATTACATTTGGATGCCCAGGAAGAAAGAGAATATTACATTTGGATGCCCAGGAAGAAAGACAATATTACATTTGGATGCCCAGGAAGAAAGACAATATTACATTTGGATGCCCAGGAAGAAAGACAATATTACATTTGGATGCCCAGGAAGAAAGACAATATTACATTTGGATGCCCAGGAAGAAAGGCAATATTACATTTGGATGCCCAGGAAGAAAGAGAATATTACATTTGGATGCCCAGGAAGAAAGAGAATATTACATTTGGATGCCCAGGAAGAAAGACAATATTACATTTGGATGCCCAGGAAGAAAGACAATATTACATTTGGATGCCCAGGAAGAAAGAGAATATGACATTTGGATGCCCAGGAAGAAAGAGAATATTACATTTGGATGCCCAGGAAGAAAGACAATATTACATTTGGATGCCCAGGAAGAAAGACAATATTACATTTGGATGCCCAGGAAGAAAGACAATATTACATTTGGATGCCCAGGAAGAAAAAGAATATTACATTTGGATGCCAAGGAAGAAAGACAATATTACATTTGGATGCCCAGGAAGAAAGACAATATTACATTTGGATGCCCAGGAAGAAAGACAATATTACATTTGGATGCCCAGGAAGAAAGACAATATTACATTTGGATGCCCAGGAAGAAAGACAATATTACATTTGGATGCCCAGGAAGAAAGACAATATTACATTTGGATGCCCAGGAAGAAAGACAATCGTACATTTGGATGCCCAGGAAGAAAGAGAATATTACATTTGGATGCCCAGGAAGAAAGACAATATTACATTTGGATGCCCAGGAAGAAAGACAATATTACATTTGGATGCCCAGGAAGAAAGACAATATTACATTTGGATGCCCAGGAAGAAAGACAATATTACATTTGGATGCCCAGGAAGAAAGACAATATTACATTTGGATGCCCAGGAAGAAAGAGAATATTACATTTGGATGCCCAGGAAGAAAGAGAATATTACATTTGGATGCCCAGGAAGAAAGAGAATATTACATTTGGATGCCCAGGAAGAAAGACAATATTACATTTGGATGCCCAGGAAGAAAGACAATATTACATTTGGATGCCCAGGAAGAAAGACAATATTACATTTGGATGCCCAGGAAGAAAGAGAATATTACATTTGGATGCCCAGGAAGAAAGAGAATATTACATTTGGATGCCCAGGAAGAAAGACAATATTACATTTGGATGCCCAGGAAGAAAGAGAATATTACATTTGGATGCCCAGGAAGAAAGACAATATTACATTTGGATGCCCAGGAAGAAAGACAATATTACATTTGGATGCCCAGGAAGAAAGACAATATTACATTTGGATGCCCAGGAAGAAAGGCAATATTACATTTGGATGCCCAGGAAGAAAGAGAATATTACATTTGGATGCCCAGGAAGAAAGAGAATATTACATTTGAATGCCCAGGAAGAAAGACAATATTACATTTGGATGCCCAGGAAGAAAGGCAATATTACATTTGGATGCCCAGGAAGAAAGAGAATATTACATTTGGATGCCCAGGAAGAAAGAGAATATTACATTTGGATGCCCAGGAAGAAAGACAATATTACATTTGGATGCCCAGGAAGAAAGACAATATTACATTTGGATGCCCAGGAAGAAAGGCAATATTACATTTGGATGCCCAGGAAGAAAGAGAATATTACATTTGGATGCCCAGGAAGAAAGACAATATTACATTTGGATGCCCAGGAAGAAAGAGAATATTACATTTGGATGCCCAGGAAGAAAGACAATATTACATTTGGATGCCCAGGAAGAAAGAGAATATTACATTTGGATGCCCAGGAAGAAAGAGAATATTACATTTGGATGCCCAGGAAGAAAGGCAATATTACATTTGGATGCCCAGGAAGAAAGAGAATATTACATTTGGATGCCCAGGAAGAAAGAGAATATTACATTTGGATGCCCAGGAAGAAAGACAATATTACATTTGGATGCCCAGGAAGAAAGACAATATTACATTTGGATGCCCAGGAAGAAAGGCAATATTACATTTGGATGCCCAGGAAGAAAGAGAATATTACATTTGGATGCCCAGGAAGAAAGACAATATTACATTTGGATGCCCAGGAAGAAAGAGAATATTACATTTGGATGCCCAGGAAGAAAGACAATATTACATTTGGATGCCCAGGAAGAAAGAGAATATTACATTTGGATGCCCAGGAAGAAAGAGAATATTACATTTGGATGCCCAGGAAGAAAGGCAATATTACATTTGGATGCCCAGGAAGAAAGAGAATATTACATTTGGATGCCCAGGAAGAAAGAGAATATTACATTTGGATGCCCAGGAAGAAAGACAATATTACATTTGGATGCCCAGGAAGAAAGACAATATTACATTTGGATGCCCAGGAAGCAAGACAATATTACATTTGGATGCCCAGGAAGAAAGGCAATATTACATTTGGATGCCCAGGAAGAAAGAGAATATTACATTTGGATGCCCAGGAAGAAAGAGAATATTACATTTGGATGCCCAGGAAGAAAGACAATATTACATTTGGATGCCCAGGAAGAAAGACAATATTACATTTGGATGCCCAGGAAGAAAGAGAATATTACATTTGGATGCCCAGGAAGAAAGACAATATTACATTTGGATGCCCAGGAAGAAAGACAATATTACATTTGGATGCCCAGGAAGAAAGAGAATATTACATTTGGATGCCCAGGAAGAAAGACAATATTACATTTGGATGCCCAGGAAGAATGACAATGATACATTTGGATGCCCAGGAAGAATGACAATATTACATTTGGATGCCCAGGAAGAAAGACAATATTACATTTGGATGCCCAGGAAGAATGACAATGGTACATTTGGATGCCCAGGAAGAAAGACAATATTACATTTGGATGCCCAGGAAGAAAGAGAATATTACATTTGGATGCCCATGAAGAAAGACAATATTACATTTGGATGCCCAGGAAGAAAAACAATATTACATTTTGGATGCCTAGGAAGAATGACAATATTACATTTGGATGCCCAGGAAGAACGACAATATTACATTTGGATGCCCAGGAAGAATGACAATGATACATTTGGATGCCCAGGAAGAATGACAATATTATATTTGGATGCCCAGGAAGAAAGACAATATTACATTTGAATGCCCAGGAAGAATGACAATGGTACATTTGGATGCCCAGGAAGAAAGGCAATATTACATTTGGATGCCCAGGAAGAAAGAGAATATTACATTTGGATGCCCAGGAAGAAAGAGAATATTACATTTGGATGCCCAGGAAGAAAGACAATGGTACATTTGGATGCCCAGGAAGAAAGACAATATTACATTTGGATGCCCAGGAAGAAAGAGAATATTACATTTGGATGCCCATGAAGAAAGACAATATTACATTTGGATGCCCAGGAAGAAAAACAATATTACATTTTGGATGCCTAGGAAGAATGACAATATTACATTTGGATGCCCAGGAAGAACGACGATATTACATTTGGATGCCCAGGAAGAAAGAGAATATTACATTTGGATGCCCAGGAAGAAAGAGAATATTACATTTGGATGCCCAGGAAGAAAGAGAATATTACATTTGGATGCCCAGGAAGAAAGGCAATATTACATTTGGATGCCCAGGAAGAAAGAGAATATTACATTTGGATGCCCAGGAAGAAAGAGAATATTACATTTGGATGCCCAGGAAGAAAGACAATATTACATTTGGATGCCCAGGAAGAAAGACAATATTACATTTGGATGCCCAGGAAGCAAGACAATATTACATTTGGATGCCCAGGAAGAAAGGCAATATTACATTTGGATGCCCAGGAAGAAAGAGAATATTACATTTGGATGCCCAGGAAGAAAGAGAATATTACATTTGGATGCCCAGGAAGAAAGACAATATTACATTTGGATGCCCAGGAAGAAAGACAATATTACATTTGGATGCCCAGGAAGAAAGAGAATATTACATTTGGATGCCCAGGAAGAAAGACAATATTACATTTGGATGCCCAGGAAGAAAAACAATATTACATTTTGGATGCCTAGGAAGAATGACAATATTACATTTGGATGCCCAGGAAGAACGACAATATTACATTTGGATGCCCAGGAAGAATGACAATGATACATTTGGATGCCCAGGAAGAATGACAATATTATATTTGGATGCCCAGGAAGAAAGACAATATTACATTTGAATGCCCAGGAAGAATGACAATGGTACATTTGGATGCCCAGGAAGAAAGGCAATATTACATTTGGATGCCCAGGAAGAAAGAGAATATTACATTTGGATGCCCAGGAAGAAAGAGAATATTACATTTGGATGCCCAGGAAGAAAGACAATGGTACATTTGGATGCCCAGGAAGAAAGACAATATTACATTTGGATGCCCAGGAAGAAAGAGAATATTACATTTGGATGCCCATGAAGAAAGACAATATTACATTTGGATGCCCAGGAAGAAAAACAATATTACATTTTGGATGCCTAGGAAGAATGACAATATTACATTTGGATGCCCAGGAAGAACGACAATATTACATTTGGATGCCCAGGAAGAATGACAATGATACATTTGGATGCCCAGGAAGAATGACAATATTACATTTGGATGCCCAGGAAGAAAGACAATATTACATTTGAATGCCCAGGAAGAATGACAATGGTACATTTGGATGCCCAGGAAGAAAGGCAATATTACATTTGGATGCCCAGGAATCAGCCTAGAAAAAAGAAATAAATAAATAATAAGCTTTATATAAAAAAACGTAGCTTAGGCGCACTAAGTGTATCTGAGAACAGAAAGATACATAATATAACCCATTGTATATTACGTTCTATTATATATAACCATATCATGGGATAGAAGCAGACAATATGCTCGTAATATGGGTATAAGTGTTGTTTTTTAAATGTGTTATTACACTGTAAAGTTTTGTTGTATAGAAGATAAGGAAAGATTACTCACGACGTTCGTCATTTGTTAGATACAAATTACCCACCCTCTACAAAATAATACGGACCATTTGTCGACGCCCCTCTGGCCCCATCAAGCATTCGCCTAAATGCCTAAATGGCAAGTCTGCCCCTGATTATAAATATCGTTTAAAATATTAAGCGTTCAACTGCAGTCCTGAAAGACATTGAGATTTTTTACAAATACAAATTAAGGCCTAAAGCAGTTTTTTTTTTAAAGCCTTGAGATAATATAAAATTAGATGGTTCATCTTGTAGTCAAGCCTTGAGATACTTTAAAATTAGATTGTTCATCTTTTAGTCAAGCCTTGAGGTACTTTAAAATTAGATTGTTCATCTTTTAGTCAAGCCTTGAGATACTTTAAAATTAGATTGTTCATCTTTTAGTCAAGCCTTGAGATACTTTAAAATTAGATTGTTCATCTTTTTAGTCAAGCCTTGAGATACTTTAAAATTAGATTGATTAGATTGTTCATCTTTTAGTCAAGCCTTGAGATACTTTAAAATTAGATTGTTCATCTTTTTAGTCAAGCCTTGAGATACTTTAAAATTAGATTGTTCATCTTTTAGTCAAGCCTTGAGATACTTTAAAATTAGATTGTTCATCTTTTAGTCAAGCCTTGAGATACTTTAAAATTAGATTGTTCATCTTTTAGTCTTCTAGTGCTGGCAGAGCTGGTGAACGGGAAAGTTAGTCAGCAAAACCAAACAGTGTACAGCTTTTTGGGACACCCTATAAGATGTTTTTTGTAAGTTTGTATACAGATGTAATCCTCAGAGGCTGAGCTAGAGAAATGGGAGTACGGACTATTACACTATAAAGTTTTGACAAGATATTGTATACAAGGTAATGGGAGATCAGTCACGACTTTCCACATTTGTAAGACATGTTCCCCTTTCAGATCATGCGGTCTACATGGCAGATTATGTTACGGTCAGTTACGGACATCTTTTTTTTTTCTTGCTCACGGTTAACGAGGATGTCATGTGGCCAGCACAACCGACCCACCTCTTTTTCTAATGTCAGGTACTCATTAGAGCTGAGTGGACTCAGAGGCGCATATGTGTACAGAGAGTCAGAGAAAATGACGGTGCTGCTTTGTTATGTTTGAAACAACAGCACATGTACAGCTGTGAAAAAAAAATAACACAAAAAAATACATTGACCCTCTTTCCTTTATTCCTAGCCTAAGACTTAAGTCCGACTCTTGCCCATAGTGGACTTACTCGGTTGGTTGATTGTAACACGTATGCGTCTGATCTAAGCATTTCTACGTGTTGGTAGAGAAACGAGTGTGTCCCTCCCCTGTTGTCCCCCCACCTCATGGGTCACTGGGCCAGTCAATGAATAGTTATCACACACACAACAACAAAAGCCACTGTCCCATTCCTGTTATTATGTTGGTGTGTCCACTGAGTTCGTCCTCTCTATATTGAACAATATACTGGTCAATGGATCACTGCTCACAGCCTACAGCTTTGTGTGTAACAGTCAGGTAGTTGGACTGTAACAGATCATCACATACAAGAGTCCTCGACAGTTAGTGGAGCTAAGTCTCAGGTAGGTTTAACCGTACTGAATTTTGAATAGTCTAGAGTAGTCAGACCTATCCTAAAACAAATTCTATATTGTGTATAATAATTTATTTTATAAGAGAGCCAGGTGAATTGTAAAAGAATAAAATCATTTTTTTTGTAACCCTAAATTATTAATGTTACGCTATGTGGTGGACGCCCTCAGAACGACAGAAATTGTCGAGTATACTCATATCATCAAACACCATAAACCATTATAATATAATATAATAATATTTGAGAAGATACAAGTTATCTATTTTGTTTTAATTTAGAGTTTGTATAGCTGCTAGCATTCCTTTTAGCCATTGCATTGCTATTCTTGTGGCTATAGAGAGCCATGTCAGTCCAAACTTATCTTTGAGTGCTTTAAAAAACTAAAATCAAAAGCTTCATTCAGTTTAACCAAAATCAAAACATTAATAATAAAATAGAATTCGATTTACCAGAAACATTTACATCCCCCACAACTAAATCTCCCTATTCAAGTTTCGACGAATTTCCACAACCATTTTATATAGAAAACCTTTAAAGAAATTCAAGTTTCTCTAAATGGAATTTTAGAATTTTAAATCTTAGTCTAGTCTCATTTCTAAACAAGATATACATTGATTAGTTTGTTCCTAACTAGTGTATTGGATAGTTTGCGTGGTCGAGAGGCCACGTACGCTTGAACTTGGTTTGGCTTGGATACCTAAGAAGGAGGCTAGAGGTTCGACACCCGACTCGATCAGAGTTGTTTACTGAGCGCCTAAAGGCAGCACGGAAAACCTCTCAGGTACCTCCCCCCCTCACACACACACACACCGAATGAATGAAATTAACGCTTTGAGCATGCTATAAGCATGAAAGTAGCCCTATAAAAGTAAAAGCTATATATTTTTTTATATAAAAGATATATATTTATTAGTGTAATGGTTAGTTTGTTCTCTATTGGCGTATTGCTAAATTTGTGACTGTTTCACTTATTTTTCCCCCAAAGATTTATTACCTGCCTGGTGAAAAATGGCAATCGTGGATGGATTCATGGGAGCTAACATAGCAACCAAGATTGTTTTCTTTCTTATACTTCTAGCTGTGGTGGTCAAGTAAGTCTTGTTATAGTCATCTGCCCTTTGTTTACACTTGATTTTTTAATTAATTGTACTGTGTGAAAGATTCACAAATGATTCCATAGTTTAAAGAATGTATGAATATCAATACTTATAATCTTCACACCGTACACTAGGTCTATTTATATAAAAAGGTAGTTAACGAGGGTGTCATGTGGCCAGCACAACGACCAACTGCCTTTACTTTTCCCCCAAATTAATGTTAGATACCCATTAAAGCTGGGTGGACTCTAAGGCGCCTTGAGATTCAGAAATTTAAAATCCCAGTCTTCACCAGGATTCGTACCCGGGACCCTCAGGTTCGGAATTTGCCGCTCAACCACAGCGTCATGTCTTTTTATATACCCATGTAGTTCTAAAACTCTTCCAGCTTAAAATATCACTAAATATTGTGCGAAGTTTGGGTTTTAAAGTAACTGAGAAACTCTATAAATAATTTGTTTAAATACACAATGCTCAATGAACTAAATAGCTGGTAACTCTTTCCCCCTGACTTTTCATGACATTGTCATTCTCAACAGCTGGATCGCCTTCTGCACTACTTCCTGGTATGTAGGTGAGGAGTACATCGGACTCTGGAGAACGTGCCGGAATAAAAGCTGCAGTATCATGAATGACGGGAACCCAGATGGTAATTTTAGTTGGTCATTTCAGAGCGGATGTGGATGTGTTGGTAGATGAGGCGATGCTTGTGTGTGTTTGTGTGTGTGAATATTGTCATTTGTAGTTTTCTTAGATGCCTTTTATAGATGTTTTAGGTGGAGTTTCTAGATGTTTTTCTTGGATGTATTTGCAGATGTTTTTAGGTGGAGTTTCTGGACATCGTGTTAAATTCGTGCAACTTTGTAAATGAAGTGACCTTTGTAGATCTGATTGTAAATGAAGTGACCTTTGTAGATCTGATTGTAAATGAAGTGACCATTGTAGATCTGATTGTAAATGAAGTGACCTTTGTAGATCTGATTGTAAATGAAGTGACCTTTGTAGATCTGATTGTAAATGAAGTGACCTTTGTAGATGATTGTAAATGAAGTGACCTTTGTAGATCTGATTGTAAATGAAGTGACCTTTGTAGATCTGATTGTAAATGAAGTGACCTTTGTAGATCTGATTGTAAATGAAGTGACCTTTGTAGATCTGATTGTAAATGAAGTGACCTTTGTAGATCTGATTGTAAATGAAGTGACCTTTGTAGATCTGATTGTAAATGAAGTGACCTTTGTAGATCTGATTGTAAATGAAGTGACCTTTGTAGATCTGATTGTAAATGAAGTGACCTTTGTAGATCTGATTGTAAATGAAGTGACCTTTGTAGATCTGATTGTAAATGAAGTGACCTTTGTAGATCTGATTGTAAATGAAGTGACCTTTGTAGATCTGATTGTAAATGAAGTGACCTTTGTAGATCTGATTGTAAATGAAGTGACCTTTGTAGATCTGATTGTAAATGAAGTGACCTTTGTAGATCTGATTGTAAATGAAGTGACCTTTGTAGATCTGATTGTAAATGAAGTGACCTTTGTAGATCTGATTGTAAATGAAGTGACCTTTGTAGATCTGATTGTAAATGAAGTGACCTTTGTAGATCTGATTGTAAATGAAGTGACCTTTGTAGATCTGATTGTAAATGAAGTGACCTTTGTAGATCTGATTGTAAATGAAGTGACCTTTGTAGATCTGATTGTAAATGAAGTGACCTTTGTAGATCTGATTGTAAATGAAGTGACCTTTGTAGATCTGATTGTAAATGAAGAGACGTCTGCCTTTTAAAATTATTTTTGTTCTTTATGGATGTCGTATTTACAGATAAAGTGCTTACAAAATACAGTTGTTACCTAATGTCCTTAAGTTCCATTGTAACTGTCATTTTTTTTCCTATGTAATTAAGTATATTGACCACTCAGCCACCGCGCCCCCACTCAAACTATTATACTTGTAAGAAACTTTTCTTTCCAAGGATTAGGTTAAAAAAAACAACCGGTACTCTAGGTGCACAAATGTCGTCTCGATTAAACCAGTTAGCAAATTAAAGTTAAACACAAATTTAACGAGAAAATATCAGTTAGCAAAATTAGCATTAATTTTGAATTGCTTAACTGAAATTGATCTTCCGGTCTTCATGATTTTTCCTACATTGTTTATTTCAGACGATATTAATGCTGTCCAAGCTTTTGCTATTTTTGGTTTCATGGCTTTGAATGTTGGATTCCTGCTGATCAATTTGTACATGTTTAGTAGCAGTTGTAAAGGGAATACTGAAGCAGGCATTGGCGCCGCGATTACTCTCTTTCTGTCAGGTACGTAATAACATAATCCTATCCAGGTTTTTTTTTTCCCTCTTTTAAAAAGCGATGCTAAAAGGGTGAAAGGTCATGGGTATAATAATTGGTGGTACTAATCGTGTGCACAAGTATGCCAACTTTAAAAACACGTACCTTCTAGTGAAAGCGGTGCATGTCGAAAGTTAACAGATTTCCATACACTTGTTGACAAGATCAGCAGACGTAACGATCCTACAAACCTGTGGGGTTCCCGCCAACGAAAGATTGAGAGCAAAAATGGAAGAAACGAAATAGAGGGACGTAAAAATTGGAAATTAAGAAAAAAATTGACGAAACAAAACAATCATTCAAAACGAATGAAAATATTTTTAAAAATCCCTCTTTGTTTGAATCACCATTTATAAAAAAAAAACTGGAAATATTTTAAAAGTTAAAAAAAACAAACTCTCATCTATGATGTATAAGTTTACAATGGAACGGAAAACAAATCATTGAATCGACTTCAACTACACAAGTTTAGTTTTCAATTGTGTAGCGAGAACTTCGTGTGAAGGTTGCTATATGGCCATTAATATGTCATTTATTCAGTAATATAGTACGATTACGTTGGTCATTAGTTTACAACTTTTTCTTTTTTTCGAGATAGCATAATTTTAAACAGAAAATCACGCTGGTCAAACTCGCACGCCAAGTAGATAGTCCATATTGTCAAATGTAAGTAAAAGTTGTTCCCCTTTCAGACCTTGTGATCTATAGGACAGATAAGGTCATCTGTTTCTTTGGTTAATGAGCGGGGTGTCATGTGGCCAGCACAACGACCTTGTCTCTTTCAACTTATGTCAGGTACCCATTAGATTCCAGGGCGCACTAAAAAAACTTAAATTCAAAATCCCAGTCTTCGCCGAAATTTGAACACAGGACTTCGGAATTGGAAGCCAAGCGCTTAACCACTCAATCACCGCACATCCCATCCCTTAAGGTCAATTACTTAGAAAAGTTTAAATTTATTGCACCAGCAAAATATATCGGCAGACACTTCTAATTACAACAATCATTTTTAATGACGCTATTTTTAGAGTATATAAACAGACGATTTTCACAATTAACTTAATCAGTCATCAGCTCTTTTACATTTTCTACATCCGGCTAATCTTTTTTTTTTTTTTAAATACATAAAGAGGAAAAGTAGACAACGCGATATGGAGAAATGTGGAGACGAGTTTAGACCATAAGAGAATCTAAAGTAAATAAATAAAACTAAAAACGAAAGAGTCAGAGTTTGACATAGTTAGAAGGTCAAGGACGCTAGTTTGAAATATGCATGTGGTAAACTAAATCATGAAAATGACTGCAGGTAAAATTTGATTCTGCAGTGCTAAAAGGGCAAAAACTATTTGCTTTAAAAAAATATAATTTTGATTTCTCTACACCGGATGCATCAGAAAAGTAGCAATTAATAGATTAGCCTACTTATCTGGAACTTCGCCATGGTGAGACGAAACAGGCATTTTATGACATGGTCTTATTTCCTTAGCAGGAAGCGTTTGTAGTTACTGAAACTAAAATGGACTAAAGTATTGCATAGGTGCCTACTTAATTGCCGTTAAAATTTAGGTAGTTTATTCCATAGATGTATATTAACATTTATTGTTTCGCAATGACTCTTGGGATAGTTGACATTGACCTAATTAAACTACCAAACATAAATTTAAGAACCAAAATTATTAATTGACATAAAAGTAATAATAATTAAGGAAGTAAATAAGCATCCTAATAAATTATTTTTTTTCACAGCTGCCTGTTGGCTGATTGCTGTCGCCATTTTCGGCGCCAAGCAGGATGACCTTCCTGGCAGATTTGGCTACTCCTACGCCCTGGCCGTGTGCGCTCTGATCTTGGCTCTGATTGGTGGGTTCTTCATGTTGATAGGTGGCCGTGGAAACAATGGAGTCAGTTTAAAGTGAAGTCCATCCGATTATCAGACAGGAAATGACGTGATATTCATTGCTCAGATCGTTGATTGCATCATTACTATAGACCAATAGTTCATATTTTTAAAATTTTGTATGTAGATATCCATGTAATATTGAACCAGTGTAGATTACCATTTAATTATATTGTACCAAAAGCAGTTGCTATTAAAGTATTAAAATCTTATTTTATAAATTGCACGAGTTTCTAATTTTTCTTCTAAATCTTTCAAATGGGTTTTAATATAAAAGAAATCTTGTTTCACGTAATGCGGCAAAAGAAAGGCCTGTTTCATTTCAGCTGTTAACAAGTGAATAGTAGCCTATTGAAACTTTTGTTTTGATTTTTATGTTCCTTCAGAAAGGAAGATTACATCCAGTCTCCAAGCTCCAGCAGGACTGCATGAGATGGCTGGGGACAGGGTTCGAACCAGAGACCAAACAATACAATTCTCTAACGACAGTAATACTATGTCCACAGACGGCTCCGTCAATTGTACAAGATCAAACCCACTCCAAAATCACTTTAAAATAGTTTTCTGGTCCTTTTTATGCATTGTATCGTTCCGAGTTTATGTTAAAGTGCTAAATGTCGTATGAAAATTTAAAATACATCTTAAGTTATGTTACCACTCAAGTTTGCTTAAATGGGGGAAAACAAATGCTGTTGATTACGTTTTAGTATTAAATAATGCAATTAAGTATCACCTAATAATTTGTTAGTATCAACATTCTGAGGGTATACAGTGTTTATGGTTTTCTTTGAAAGTACATTGTGTGGATAAATATCTTTATCCCCCATTGACTTGGTTTTCCGAGCGGCCCTTGTATAAGCTAGGGCTCTTCATTGTTTGAATTGAACTAATAGTAAAGTTAAAGTACCCTTTTCAGGCCTTGCTGTGACCCACGTTTTACGAGGGTGACATGTGGTCAGCACAATGACCGTCTTTACTTTTTCTCCAGCCCATTGGAGCTTGTTTTGCATATTTCGGATGTTCCTTCAGAGTTGAAGATAGTTTACTTCCTAGTCCAAACCTCCCGCAGGACGACGGGGGATGGGAGCGAGCAGGGTTTGAACCCTCGACCGTCGATAAATCCGAACGACAGTCCAGCGCGCAAACCGCACGACCAGGCAGCCATCCTCTGAGCTGAGTGGATTGGCACTAAAAAAAACATGAACTATCCTTGACCTTGAACTTTCAAAGACTGTCTTTCAAGGACTGTCTTTCAAGGCCTGTCTTGCCTCCAATTCAACACTTTGTTTTAAATGACAGATAATGGTGAATTCAATTTAAAATAAAGACCAGGAGAATCTACAGACATCTGACGATGGGGCACGACATGGCCTAGATTGTACCGATGTGCCAATAAAATCTTAAATCTAAATCATTTGACTTGATTACTTCCATTATCTGATACAAGGGGAGGTTAGCATGCGACGATCAAGGTTATCAATACGTCAGTCAAACGGAAATCATCTTTTTTGTTTTCTTTAGAAACGTTCGCATAATTCATTATTATTACACATCAGTTCACATTCGAATGCACACATCTGATATGTCGTGGGTGGGTACAAATATCAGAGAGGTCACCATGAAAGCGTAATAGCTTCTAAATAATACGATTTTTACGTGTTGGCTTTTGTTGGCTATTTTTAACTGAGAAAATTCAAATTACGGTATCAGTACTAAAATACTAGCTACAAAATAAATATCGATACTTCAAAAGCAATAATAGAAACATGAAGAATAAATGCGTACAGTGAATACAATGACGACTTGAGTTATTCAAACATTTTATATATAATGGTGACAGCCTGCAGGCTTACGTTATTTCATTGGCTTTCATGGAGAAAAATAACAAAGACAAGCCCCACTCTTCATTTTCTGAAAACAAAAAAGCCTTAGAAATATTAGTAAACAATAGGAGTCTATAATTGATAAAACGTAACCATGGTCTGTTTGCAGGCGTCCTACTCACCCCACTGACCATGACTGGTAGGTTGCTTTTATTTACAGACTCTTGCAATGATGATCACATGATCAATAAGCGTGTTGCTACTGAGTTGCTAAGAATAACGTTCTGGTTGGAAAAATACCTTCCAGGCTCAAGAAAACTATTGTTATAGTTTCTTTAGAATCTTTATTAGACGTCCAAACGAACATTTATACATAGACACATGTGATTGAATAATAGTTTATACTAATGACATGAAATTACAAATTAAGCATGAGAATAATACAGACACACGTGATTGAAAAATGCTTAGACACTATTATAGGGATTGAATAATACAGACTCAAGTGATTCAATAATACAGACATAAGTTGTTGAATAATATACAAGTTACGCCTAAGCTGGTCTTTGAAGCGTTTCCGTGGGGCGCCTCTGTTACGTCGACCACCTTTTAGCTCACCAAAACAAGACTGCCTTTGGAATACGTTCGTCTCCCATACGGCATACGTGCCCTGCCCAGCGTAACTGTCGGACTAAACCGGCGGTCGCAAGGACATCGCTGTTTCTAGTGCTGTCTGGCCAACGTATGTCCATGATAGAGCGCAAGCATCTTAAGTAGTCTTAGTTGCTTTCTGTAAAATGTCCATGTCTCAGATTCATTTAGAAAGGACGAGAAAACCACCGCCTGGTAGACATTGATTTTGTAGGCAGGCCTATATATATTTCCTCCATCGTGGTTTTGTGTGGCTGGTGAGACCTATATCAGCCCATAATGTTCGGCCGTATACTGGGCTGGTTAGTCCACCTGGAGCTTGTGTCGGTAAGCAAGCCTACATCGGTTAAATTAGGCTGCTTATGTCGGTAAGTAAGCCTACATCGGTTAAATTAGGCTGCTTATGTCGGTAAGTAAGCCTACATCGGTTAAATTAGGCTGCTTATGTCGGTAAGTAAGCCTACATCAGTTAAATTAGGCTATACTAGCTGTTTGGGAGCTACAAACCAACGACAGACTATCAACAGGGGACAGTGTACGTATATTTGTTTAGGAGTGCCATGTTTAGGAGTGTTCAAGAAACACGAAGTCACTGCTTAATGGAGAAGCTCAGTACCAAGATAATGATCAGGAGAAAGATATCGTGTAGACCTTGAATAATGAAAACTTAATAACATGCACAACTTACCAGACCTCTCTCATTGCTGCTGAAATGTAAACTACAAACTAGATAATTTTAAAAAAAATATTTTGACTTCTAAAGGTATCCATTTGTTTACAGGAACGGCATGTTTTTTTTGTTTTTTATAAATTGTATTCTAGGCCTGAAATCTCTCCATCCAATGACACATCTCCTCTATCTCATTGTGTTTGGACGTTCTCAAATCAAAGTAGACACTTTCTTAAGTACATTTCACTAACTCAACAGGGCAATCAGGGGCGGACTGGGTGTCATAATCGGCCCGGGCATTTCAATTTCATTCGGCCCATAAATTGTATATTATATAATAGACATCCAATTCTAGGTCTACCTGTCCTCAAAATCATTATGTTAGGTTTGATAATATATCGATAGCTATGATACAGTGAATATAGGCCCTAAATACGTCGCTCAGAGGACCCTTCTATAAGAGATACTATTAAACCTTTAACAATATAATACGTGACATCCGTGCGGCCCTTAACTTATAAAAGACAGACGTGACTTCAAAAAAGGAGATGATTACTATGCTCCTCCCGGCCCATTTGGGTACCGGCCCACCGGGCATTTGCCCAAATGCCCATATAGCCAGTCCGCCCTTATGGCTATCTGCTGGGTCGTATTTACTTATAAACAACACAGACTCATATAAAGGCCTTCTATCTCAAAAAGCTTACAGGGTACCAACTCTGTGCTTTATTGCTTTACGCATTATCTGTTTCTTTATTTGTGTGAGCTGGCGCTCCTAGATCTAATTTTTGACCTAATTTTATTTAATTTATATTATTTACATAGGCCAGGGCTATGATGTTTGTAATTTAGTGCCCTTTTTAATTTTTATAGTTCAGTGCTGAGTATTTTGTAGTTTCCGCTATTTATAACTTTCTGCTAGTTTTAGTCTTTTCTATTATTTGTGTTTTACTCGTAGAGGAAAAGTAGTTTTTAAAATAGTTAATTAGCCTTAGAGCTGTGGATGTTCTTTCCTATTTTTTGTCCCTGGTTAGTTCTGCTTATTTTTGTCTTTGGCATTAGTGATGGATTAGTTGTTATTTTTTAATATCAGTTTATGTGCAGGTCTGTAAACGGTATAGAGCCCCCATATGAGTTTAGAATAGAAATAACTTTTTATCTTCCTTTTTGTATTTTTGTAGATTTAAATTTTAAGATTCTCTTTTTAATGCTGTTTAATTTGGTATATAATGTTGTGTAGTCCGTGTCTTTAGTAACTTGCTAGATTTTATTGTTGTGTACGGCTAGGTACAAATTAGGGAAATCGGTAGTCCAGTTTAGTTTTAGATAATTAGCGTGACGTCATGCTCTCCGATATGTTCGCGCTGACCAGTTATAGCTAGCTCCGGAACCACGTTGAGCTCTCTTTTGTCTTGACCAGTGGTCAGTGCTGACAGTGGTGCCTGTATAAAGTTATTTTTGTGTAGTGTAATTTCAGCTGGGACCGCCTGTAAGTTGGAAAATGTTTTTATTTTTACTTTCTTTCGTTCGTATTTGTATTAATTATTTCTGCATCTATTGCTATAGTCTAGATGCAGCCTGATTAGTGTAGTGGCGTCACTGGCTAGTTAATTAGCCATGATTACCTCTGATGGAACCGGAAGTTCTGTAGACTTGGGTAGCGTCACCCCATTGCGCCAGCCTTAATGCTTTTTTGCTTTCCTATACTATATCTATGTGTAAATATTTTATTATTTTATGTTTCTTATGTATTTTTATGAATATTTTATCGTCAGGATAACCACTCTATTTAAGTTGGCATTTTGTCCTACTTTTTAATGTAAAAGATGGTTGCGGCCTAAGCATCGCTGTCATGGCGGCTTGTTTAGTCTTATCTACTATTATCTAGATCTAGCTTATGTTTATTGTAGTCTAGCCTGACCTATGTTGGTTGTGGCTGGGACTTTAATAACTCAGGTATTGCTTTTATTAGCTACATGTAGGTAATTAAAATTACCTCATGGTTGTATTATGTGTATGCACTAACTAGGTCTAGACCAGTCCAGTCTAATATACGTGTTATAGTCCATTATTATTTTATTTTTTGAATATTGTCTTATGTTTGTTTATTTTGTAATTGCAGGCTATAATTCCTGCCTTACGGCCTAACTGTCTGCCGCAGTTATTGCTGCCTAACTGCCATTATTTCGGCTGCCTAACTGTCTGCTGTAGTTCTGTTTTACTGCTGTTAGTAGCTTATTGTTTAGTGTTGGGGTAATTTAGGTTATTTGGTGGTCGGTTTAGTTAGTAATAGTTGTAGATTTAGCAACATAGATCCAGAGGCGGCAGAGGGTTTTGGTTATTGGAGTTGTTAAGTTCAGTTAAGTGGGGTTGATTAATTATTTAGTAATGCGTATATATAGTTTTTGTTTATTTCTAAGTTTATTTTCATTGTCGTATTCACCTATATTTTCATTGCTTTGTAAGTTGGTTGTAAATAAAGTGTATATAAGTTCCTGTTAAAATTTCAGTTTTTTATTTTATTTTTAGTTAGCTAGTTTAGTTTAGTTTAGTTTGATTGTGCTGTCTGGTTGCTTAGGCGACTCTAGCCCCTTGGTCGCAGACCGAGGTGCACAGATTGGGCCCACCCAGTACAGCCACCACCTGCCTACTGTTATAAATAAACAAATGTTGAGCAGCAGCAAGTAACAAAAAGGCCTCACTCAGTAGCGCCACCCTGACCTGATCACATTTGTTTAGGTGTGAGCACAACTGAACGTTTACATGAATTGAATATAAATTAAAAATACACTCAATAAAGTTGGTTAGCTGTGATGACATAATCTACTATATAGTCTATGGCTGTGATGACATAATCTACTATATAGTCTATGGCTGTGATGACATAATCTACTATATAGTCTATGGCTGTGTTGACATAATCTACTATATAGTCTATGGCTGTGATGACATAATCTACTATACAGTCTATGGCTGTGATGACATAATCTACTATACAGTCTATGGCTGTGATGACATAATCTACTATACAGTCTAAGGCTGTGATGACATAATCTGCTAACTTTATTATACGTCCTCGATATGTGTATCTGCACAAATAAACAAATTTAAACTCTTCAAAAGCTACAAATAATTTATTATTTTGCCCCCGATTTCTGTCCTCATTTGTCTTCATTGAAGCAACACTAGTCTGCAAACATCAGTCTCATTGATCAAAGGACATTGTATTCTATTCAACAATAGTCTGCAAACATCAGTTTCATTGATCAAAGGACATTGTATTCTATTCAACAATAGTCTGCAAACATCAGTCTCATTCATCAAAGAACATTGTATTTTATTCAATGAAATGACATGAAATTACAAATTAAGCTTGAGATGTCATGGGCGCCGGCAGAATTTTTTGCAGGGGGGGTGGGGGTGCAAGTCGCCACTTATGGCTCAAAGTCGTAACTGCAACTTTTTAATTACAAAAAATATTAAAGAAAAGAAATAGCGCACCAAGCCACCCATATCTATGCGACATTAAGTTAACAGTAAATACTTGGTTCATGAAATTAAACAAAACAACTAACACGTGTACACTTTGGTAAATTCATCTGTGCGGCTTATGCATCCTGACGGTTGATCAAACAAACAATGCAAATGCTGCCAAAACTGTCAATAACTTACTACTGAATTGCTTCTCTTCGCGATGGACAAGCCGGCGATGAACGCTTAACAATGCTGATATTCTTCATAATGTTGCAGCTCTTTCATCATTTTAGGATGAAGCCAAAACAAGTTGACCAGAGCATTATTTTTGCTTGAATAGAAACTAACGACCAAAGTTACGTAATGTAAAACCGTGTTCTGTAATAACTCCCGAAAACCAAACATTTGTTTTTTTCTCGGTGTGTCTGTCGACTACAAATTCTCGGTAGCACTAACTCAATACCCCGTTTGCCTGCCAGCAGTCTCGCCTGTCTCAAGATGCCATCCTTGAAGTGTTCCTCAACACGGCCATGTTGGTATTTACGTCATTAATGTGACTGTTGATTTGCTGTTAAGCGGCCACTTATGCTAAGATGGACAGACTGCAACATCACGCAACTGATTCACGAAAAGATGAATAATTGACAATTAAAAGACAAATCAGAAACACATGAGAAGCAGGCACAGATTAAGCATATGCAGTTTGTCAGGTTTCACCTAGAGCCTTATTTTAAAATACGCCAAACAGTAAAAGATCTTCTCAAAGTTGTGACTTACAGCGTAAAGGAATTCGTATTTCTCAGTCCATTGTGTCTCACACAAAAGAGGTAAATTTAGCACCAACGTTCTCTCTTGGGACTGTTATGGAAGAAATAGATAATCTTCTGGATGACACCAGCAGCATACGTATATCTGTAATGGCAATCAGGTCAATAATAAGTTTATGGGACTCGCTACGGACAAGGTCTGCTTTTGAATATTTTTCACGAATCCTTGCCTGAACAAAGTTTTAAATGCTACTCATCACGGGGCAGCCATCGTAGCCTTGGCCGAGTAGTTTGTCCATGCAAAAAATGTACATAATGTATTCGCTGACAATGAAGTTTGACACCGGCAGTGCGTCTCTCTAAACACCAATGGCAAAAACAATGAATTCTTATCGAGTGCAATCGCCATCAACAAATCCATTGCTCAAACACATCTGTTCAGTGCCTGAGATATCTGCATTTTATTAACGAAATACCAAGAAAACGCAGTTAATTCATGCTGCTGCTGCCTGTGCTCCGTCGATACAAATCAACGTTTTGACTCGGGTGGTATGGGAAGAACTTTTTTTTATATCTCTTCTATCGCAAACTGGATGAACGTGTTTAACCTGCTATTTTATTTTATTGAGCGCTAACACTGACTGCAACTCCAAAAGACGTTAGTGTGTCAAATGATACACATTGGTTATGTTATGTTATATAAATAATTGGATGTGAAATAACTTTATAATTTTTCTTCTCAGAATTGAGATGTCAATGTATGTTAGCAGAATGAGCACATAGCAATTAAACATGCTCATGCAAAATATTTTCAGTATAATTGTAAATAGATGATCTATTAGTATTATTTAATTACATTTCTGGAGACTAAATCTTCAAATTGTATTGATTTTTTTCAATAATATACTTGTATGTGGACCTATTGATGATTGAAATGAATGACATGAAATTAGCACTTATGTATAATTAAGCTAGTAGTATTGAAGTGACTAATTAGATTAAGCTTGACATGAATGATTAAGCTACTCAACATATTTATAGTGATGTTACTATCATATGTACTTTTGCCAAAGATTTTTTGTTAAAAAAAATCTTTTCCAGAGGAAGGGGCGTATGTCACATCCAGTTTTAGAACCCCTGTAACATTTGGTGACTAGTGGTCACTTGACTGTTCCGTGCAGTTAGCACGAGATTTTGCTTGGTCAAGTAACTGACCACCTCAGTTGATTTTGAACTCCTGGGAGTAAGGAGCGTATGTGATATCTAAAGTATTCCATTGGATTCTAATATACTAAAGTTTTGTGTATATTTCTTGATGGCTGAGATTGCCAATTATTGTATACTTTATTATGAAGAATAAATATTTCGTCTGCTGATGGAGTCTCTTTTAAGTATACGTGTTGTGGTTCTATTACTTAGCTACCTTAGTAAAACTATGCGTTAACAAAGTTGAAGAGTATGAAGAAGTTTATTAATCACATAAAGAACATTCTGACAAGGCCAGAAGAGGTCCTAACACAACCCAAAGACATCTCTCTCCAATAGAGGCATCACATAAGGGAAGAGAGAAGTTACAGACGTAAATACATTTACCAAGATAACTGCACTCTTCAATCTTGTTCAAAGCTTTTCCCATATATCAAATCAAAAGACAAGGCAAGGTTTTTTGCTCCAAGACAAAAAAATACTTTTATCATATTCTAGGACTTTACTAAATATAATGATACGTATTAATTATATGCAAATGAAAACAAATCGTTACGACTAACGTGCTATAGAATATTGATTTGCAAGCGTACATGGTCGGACATAAACTACAGATTAACTTGTTACAGTTTATTACAACAATAGTTTATCCTTATTAACTTTATTTCAATGGAAGCACTACATGTTAAGTTGCTTCCTAGCAAAAGTTAATTGATTTGAAGGTGTAAAAAACTGGCTAAAAGTTGGTTACTCAGAATTCAGAGGGATGCACGTACATGGTCAGCCATCTATTCCTGATAATAAGTCTAGACTAGTTTACTACAACTGTACTTCAGTCACCAGTGGAAGAACTACTTGTTCAGTTGCTGATTATATTTTAATTGATCTGATAGTGCAAAAAAGTGGCTAGAATTTGGCTCCTCATAATCCAGGGGGGTGCAAGTGTACCCCCTTGCGCCCAAGGAGATGTCAAACTTTTGTCCGTTTTCTTTTTCTTGCTTACACTTTAACTTTGTTGTTGTTGGTGTTGTTTTTTTCTCTTTCTTGCTTATACGGTAGAATTTTTGTATTTCTTTCCCATAGATAAACTGTTTTTTTTTTTTTAATAAATCTTTTTTTTTCTCTTTCTTGCTTATACGGTAGAATTTTTGTATTTCTTTCCCATAGATAAACTGTTTTTTTTTTTTTAATAAATCTTTTTTTTTCTCTTTCTTGCTTATACGGTAGAATTTTTGTATTTCTTTCCCATAGATAAACTGTTTTTTTTTAAATAAATCTTTTTTTTTTCTCTTTCTTGCTTATACGGTAGAATTTTTGTATTTCTTTCCCATAGATAAACTGTGTTTTTTTTTTAAATAAATCTTTTTTTTTTCTCTATTGCTTGATTTTAATTTATGCTAAAGTAAGTGTGCCTCAGCTATATCGTCCATTTTAGTACGACTTCATGATTGATATTGTAACTTGTAACTCAAGATTCTTAATGTACTAATTTGAAACTAGGTAAAGCATAGATCATACCGTCCTTTCCCTATGTGACATCAGGTACCTATATTCGAGGTGATCAATTCATTTTTTAATGTAACGACTCCACTATTGACAAGTTATTCTTTGTTACAATGATTACTCCTTGCTATCTTTAGTTTGTTATTGCTGAGACTTCATCAACAGTTGGGAGGGAAAAAATAGGCACAGGATAGGACATCGTAGATCGCAGATGGTTTAATCACCAGAAATGAGGCTGATGATTACAAATGCCAAAACTGTAACCATAGATGTGTATCAAGGATTGGCCTCACATGAGAAGTTACTAGATGAACACCACACCATCATAGTCGTAAAGTGCAACAGCAATTGGACTGTGACTTAAATGTCTAAAAGGAACACAGTATATGTTTCAAGAAAATGCTTTTATATGGCATGCTTGGTGCGCTATGGTCCAATCTCTTTTTTTTTTATATGGCATGCTTGGTGCGCTATGGTCCGATCTCTTTTTTTTTTTGGGTGGGGGGACCAGTGAGGGAAGGTATCTTGGAGGTTTACATGCTCAGCAAACACAACTCTGCTAGAGTGGGGGATTCAAACAAGAGCCCCCTTGCTAGGTGACAAAGAGGTTTTGCCCTCTCTCAGCCACACAAAAGTCTAATCTAATCTATAGTCTAAGGCTACCAAGCAGTCTCTTTTCCATGGCAACTAATCCTTAATCTTTAATCCTGGATGTGTACCTGACATCCAAGTTCTATTACATGTGCCTAAACAAATTGAGTAGAGGACCTCATCTTTTATTGAAAAACATTTTGAAACTATTTGCTTTCTTTCCAAAAGTCACAATTTTTAGTTTTACATTGCTATAATCTATGGCTCACTTTATCTAATCTATAGTCTAAGGCTATGCAGCGATCTCAGACAAACAAGCAAAACTAATAAAGTCATTGAACAACAGAGTTATTGGAAGAAAAATGTAATTGGATATGATCAAGAAATTGTTAATTTGACATTCTCATTCTCAAAGTTTTAAAATTTCCAACACAAGAGTGAACACTACAATATACAAGAGTAGTCAAGGACCAGGATGACATGAAGTCTAGGCATTTGAAAAGTGTTACTTTGAGACTAAAGACAATAAGTTTTACATAGTTCTGTATTTAGAAAACAACTTTGTGGCTAGCACAATGACCAAAGGATGGCCAACCTAGTCACTAAAACACACTACCAGTACTTAAAAAAAAGGCATGTACTTAAACCATATTTACTGTCAGTTAGGAAGATCAGTAGTAACTTTGTACAGTTAATTTACCAAATCCATCACTCAAATAATCCTAAAGCTACATTTATGTCCAGGATACACAAGAACATAGATTTTACTGTTTAAATTGTGCCAGTCATTTATGAGTTCTATAGATCTAAATAACACACCATTATAACAACTTCATCATCAATCTCCAAATGGATGTCAAACTAAAATAGAAAATAACATTAAAAAATATGTTTAAAAAAATATTATAAAAGAAAATTATAAAGTGAAGAGTTCGAGTCTAAAGTGAGTGAAGTGACCATTGCCCAAATCTTACAAAAACAATGAACTGAAGTTCTTGATAAATGTCATTATGTCTGTTGTTCTGTTTCATAGCAATGAAATTTATTGAAAATGTTAAAGAAATAGACACAGAAGAAAGATGATCACATATATTTGAACATGTCAGTTTCTGATTAGGATACACTGAACACACAATTGGACTTAAAACAATGATTCTTGACAACTTATTTACAAAACCAGCCAATAGAAGCTTAAAAAAAGTTGTTAGATGGCCATTGTTGATTCATCCCTCTCATGTTGTTAGGGGGTGCCATAGGCCGCTGCTGGTTCATTTGAGGAGCTCCCAAGCGCTGAGACATAATGTTGAGCATAGAGTTCACATTTGGCCCCTGCATGGAGGGCCCCATCCCCTGCATGGGGTTGGGGTTGGAAGGCTGCTGAGGCTGGTTCCACCTGGGCTGCCCCCCCATCAATGGTTGCTGCTGGTGTTTCTGTATGTCGCTGGCTAGCTGCTGGGCAAGAGCCTCCATTTGAGAGAGCCTGTCCTGGGAGGAGAACATTGTATTATTGTTGAACATTGGTGGCACCACAGGTGGAGGGATTGGTGGGGGCAGACGAATGTTTGAATTGGACATGATGCCTGGGTGCAGTGGACGCTGTTGCTGGTGCGACTGCCCGGGGAACCTGTTGATTAAATTGCTGTGGCTAAACCCTAACAAATTCTCTGAGGGTCTGCTTGACTGACTTCCTCTAGTACCTTCACCTACATAGCCTTGAAATGGTTCCAACTTTTTGACAGCCTGGCTAGATGTATCTGAGGACTTCATACCCGAGTCAGGAAGAGCTCTGCTTTCATTACTTGCTGCTTTAGGAGCAGGACGAGCATTTTTGATTGTCTCTAGAATCTGGGCCGAGACTTCAATGGCCTTGGTTAGGTTTGGGTCACCAAACTGAACATTACTTACAGTTTTCATCTGTTCCATAATTTTGGTGAGCAGTTCTCTGTTTTCCTGGGCCCTGTCTTTTTGTACACTAGATGAAGACAGAAGAGAAAAAAGAAACTGAGAAATAAGAAATTAATGGACACAATAAGTTTTTTGATTTGTAACTAGGTCTGTCTCTACAGCTTTAGAAATTTGGTCTGTCTCTACAGCTTTAGAAATTTGGTCAGTCTCTACAGCTTTAGAAACTTGGTCTGTCTCTACAGCTTTAGAAACTTGGTCTGTCTCTACAGCTTTAGAAATCTGGCCTGTCTCTACACCTTTAGAAACTTGGCCTGTCTCTACAGCTTTAGAAATTAGGCCTATCTCTACCACTTTAGAAACTTGGCCTGTCTCTACAGCTTTCTTCCATAATTGAATATTAAAAACTAACTTGTAGTAGAGAACTTAAATACACTGAAGAGTGCAAATAATGGTAACAGATGAAACATTACTCAGTAAAACTCTTCACAATAATTTAACCTTTGTCTTTTCGAACCTGGGACTATCTATTATTTGCATACCACACATGATTTTATCTTCAAAAGCCAAGGTGGGGTAGAAGTTGTGGAAATCTTTTGAATGATAAGAACGATTAGAATAATTATAATTAAGTTGCTGATAAATTATCTCAACTTATCTCCTAGTGGTCATCTTTTATCTTTATTTGTCAACAGCTTTTTCTTGAATGTGGGCGCATTATTTTTAACCTTGAGATGTTTTATTTATTCCAATAAACGCTGACTTTATCTTCTGGAGCCAATTTATATCACCATATAAAGATTTGTTTTAATCCTTGTTTAAACATTGAAGAGCCTATGATCTATAGCCTACTTTTAGGATAAAAAAAGTGGTCAAGACAGTCTTGAAATGTAAAAATTGTGTAAGATATACCTTTCAGCAAAATGTCTGATCATTCAAACACTGTCATTATGTCGAATGTACAAATTTAAAGTATGAACTCAATCAAAACTACTTTTAAAAATGCAACACATTTATTCTAGAGCTTAGAATCACTTATAATGCAGAACACACTTCATAAATAAACAATACAATTACATTTCTATATAATACATTTACAGAGGCCACTGAAATTGTCTATACTTCAACTTATATACTCTCCCCCCAATCTAAGTTGTTAACCTAGCTAAGATCATCTAAGTTTCTTTTATCATGTATGGAAACTTCCTAATGTCGTCTTAGTTAAAAACTAATTTTAATGACATTAAACAATTGTGAAAATACGGACTTGCTGCACAATTACTGTAAGTGACAAACTAACAAGTTTCAAACCATGACCTTGACCCAGACATTATGTGACACCTATCTATCTTACTGATTTACATAAACATAAAAGCAAATTTTTAGAGCTATAGAAGTTGAAAATTTATATTTTGTAATGACATTAAATTTTATACTTGAATGCCACACTAACTATCATGAAAATAAACATTTTAAATAATGCTCATTTCATAATTTTTACAGTTATTTGCTGGATTAAAAGATCAGAGGATGAAATGACCAGGCACCACTTTTTACCTACTTAAAAGGTAACTGCTTCAAATAATACAGCACAAATTCTAAATCTCATTTTACAGACATTTGTAATATTCCATAGGTTATATAATAAAGTCTGTACATGTCACTGTCCCAGACATCATATTGTTCTGTTAACATTGATTATAATAACTTACTGAAACTTGAAAAAAAAAGTTACATACTAGAAATACTATCTTTTAAGCAATAGCTAGTTTTACACCCTAGATTTCCTCTAGGTCTAATATAGTGAGTGCACAAAGAGAGAGGGAGGGAATGGAATCGGGCATTTATAAGTCATTAGAAATCAGCCAGTAGTTTTATTACATAATGGAATTTTACAACCATTTTTCTTTAAAAAAAAAAAACATATAAAAAATTTTAACAAATTCACTTTTGAGTCTCATTCCTCTATTATCATGTAATCTTTAATAGTATTCTACAACATGCCTCTATCAAGCCTTTAATCCTAGCCATACTTACTTATCAGCAGATTCAGTTACCAAATTTTTCATTATTGATGCTCCTGACATTGGTTTCCTCAGATCTGAAACCAAAATAATCCACTCTATTAGAAGTGCATACAAACAAGATTTGTTGATTGTGAAATATCCTAAGAATACTTAGCTTATTTATACAATGTAGAGACTTTGAAAAAAGGTTTAGAAATTTTCCATGCCTTAGGCCTATTGCTCCTAATTGGGCTCCGCACCTGGCAGGTTCCGCAATTTACATTTAGCATAACACTATCAGTCATGGCTCTTGTCACAGATTTTTAAAGATGTAGGACTTAAACGGTTAACATACTTAGTATCGTTCAATTGACTTAACTTTAATTAAACCACTGGGGCTTATTGCACTTGAGTTGCTTCCTATGTATGGTGTATAATAAATGTTGATATAATGATCTAATTAACATAGTTTTTTTGTTGTTTTTTTTTAATTAGAAGAGGGGCCTTGCAAGCATCCATTAAATTGGTTCCCGCAATTCTTAGGGCCGATCCTGTTTCCAAGCACCCATTTGTGAACAAGAAAGCTATAGTGAGTTGCTGAATACTTTTTACAATAAAGGGAAAATAGTTTTGAGTATTTAAAAAAATATGTTACCAAATATAGCGCTTGTGCTTTAGTAATGGCCTGAATAGTATCAACAATGAAGTCCTTATAGAAATAATAATCCTAGGCTATAAATCCTGTCTCATCTTTTTTGAAGAACTATCAGCTTTTTCATAGCATAGCTCTAGTGTTCATATAAAAATTCTTTAATTTACAAGACACACCATTTTGTGCATATAGACTGAGAAAACTTGTAGCTTCTTTTAGCACTTCAAGTCAAGCTTTTTTAAAAACACTATAATTGTTAATACTTTTTGTTCATTTCTTGAAGAATGGTAAGGACAAACAATCATTTTTTTTTTTTTTCCCATTAAAAAAAAATAATCTTTGTTTTTTTAGGAAAAAAAAAATGGGTCTGAATAAATTTTGGAATTCAGAAAATTTTGACAAACTTCCATTCTAAGGATGTAAATAACTCCTCTATTTGACTTACCAGTTTCTCTTGTCATTCTTCCAGAAAGAATTTGAATATTCTGAGACCTTGATGCTAGAGAGATGAAAAAATAAATTTTATTACAAGTTTCAGTTTAATATCAGTAGCTTTAAATCTGTTGAATTAAGTACTTAAAAAAATGGGCCAAACTTTGCATGCTAAACTGTAACGAAATAAATCTAACAAGGTACTAGTGACTGATATGTGAAGTAAAATGTCAGTGACTTCTAGTGAAAGGTGTACAGGGAAGTAAATCTACCCAGCCTGTTAAATATAGAACATCAAACGAGACAATTTACACAACAGCTAGCTCCATCCCATAGTACTCATAGTGGTCATTGGATCAAGTGCTGAAATGAGGCACTTGAGCTTGAATTATGCTATAGTGTTTAATTAGGGTATTTAGAACAATTCAGTCTCATCAACTTCAATGGTACCTAACACTGATGAGTAAGTAAAGTCAATTTTAACTGCAGACCACAGAACAGAATTCCATGATCTAAAGATGACAAATCAAGATTAAAGACAAACCTGAACAAAAAAATTACCTTCAGAGTGACCAGGAGCATGTTGTAGCCATACGCCTCCCTCTGGTTCGGCCATATCCATGTCATCCCCAGCACTGATGGGGGACAGATTTTGTTTACCATATTCTCGGGGTGTTGATGCTGCTGGCAGCCTAGATTTAGAAATTTCCTCCACCCGTCTCACAAACTGTTGATCTTGCGAGCGTCGAAATGGTGACAAGGACTTTCGTATTATGACCCTGCGCAAATTATGCACAGGGGATGGGAGTCTCCCATACTGAAGATGGCTTGCTGGTGACCTTCGCCTTGGACTGGCAGATCTGGGAAACAAACATAATGTACAAGATATACAAATAAATTTCCTCTTCATCAGTGATGACCAACTCATGGCCCACAGGCCATATTTGGCTCATGACGTAGTCTAATAGAGAGCCTCAAAACTTTTCCCCACAGTGCCTAATGAAGCTAAAGAGGGTCAGTTTTATTGGACTCAATTATCTTTTGAGGTAATGTGGCCTGTAAAATATGTGTAGGAGATTTGTATGCCTGCAGGCTTAATGAAGTTGACATAACTGGCCTATATTATCATTTTATAAATATAAGTTTACAAAGTAAATAAATCGATACACTTTTTTTTTATAATGTGTAAAAAGAAATTAAAATAAAATATCAATTAAATATTCTCCCAAAAAGAAATGAATTTGTAAATCACCTTGGAGATGAGTTTATACTTAGAGATGTAGAATTGTTTTGAATCAAAACAATACCATCTGATCAATGAAAGAAACTCAGCACATTAGAACTCCCCCTCCCCATGTCCCTAATCTGACCAGGAATTTGGGGTTAGTCTACATGTCACACAAAAATACCACTTTTAATGGAAATGCTTTAAAACTTGTAGTTCTAGATCTATATAGACCATTAGGGCTTCTGCTATCAAAAAGTTTTATAAATAAACCTATTACAAAGTTTTAAAAAAATGCACATTTTATTTATCATTTTTATTTCTATATGATTTGGGGAAAATGTTTAAAAACTTCAGCCTTTGAATTTTTAGTTCAACTTTCAGAAAACTGAGATATTTTTTCTAAGAAATATGGCTTATAAATCTTTTTTTTTTTTAAAGAACTACTAGTATTGGAAAGGTTACACCAGGACAAAATGAATCTCTTCAAAAAGATTTTACATTGGTTTTAATTACTACCCTAAGAATGTGAGAATGACAAAGTCAAAAAAAAAAATCAAATTAGAAAAACGAATGCTACATATAAATACAACTCTTTTTTTTTCTAGCTAGTTTTTTTTAAAGCACATACTAACCTTCCTCGTCCAATTTTTCTAACTGGACTTTTGGACCACACTCTGTTCACATGTCTAACTGGACTCTTGGTCCAGACTCTCTCAGTTTGTCTAACTGGACTTTTGGACCTGACTCTCCTGGCTTGTCTTACTGGACTCCTTGACCAAGCTCTTCTTTGTCTCTCAGTACTTGGTGACCTATCCTTTCTTCTCTGCTCTCTCTCAACAGCTCTAGCATTACCTGTGATGTAACTGGTCTGACTCCTATGTTCACTGTGATCTCTGGAATACCTAGGTTTAACACTATCTATTCTGGAACGTCTTTCGCTTTCAGGAGTTTTCCTGTTGTCTACCTTCTCTCTCTGGCCTCTGACTTGTCTCACTCGATCTTGACTACCATCATCTTTACCCATTAACCTGTTGCTGTTTTGGCGATGAATAGGCTCGATGCTCCTATTTAACCTGTGAGAAACATCAAGTTTCTCTCTGGGACTCCGTTCTTGACCTCTCTCAAATGATCTGTGTGGACGTGTTGCATTTAATTTTGTACCATCTCTTTGTAACCTGGTTAAAAAAAAGTTTATAACTACATTGGTTTAAAACAATTTTTATTATAAAACTAAAAATGCCCTTGATTAATTAATTTTTACATCAAAAACCCATTTTAATAACTCCACATTCTCATGCTCCAGGCTAAACATATTTCTCATGTCAATGCATTGTAAATATTTTTAGGTATCAATAGTTTAAGACCCTTTTTGGTTCGTTATTCTATTTATTAGAATTCCCAAAAATATGATTCTCTATATCAAATTCATCACTGAATAGAAATATAATCAACCATCTTTTCTTTTTAATTTTTTATATCTCTGACCATGATTGTAATGTACACGGGAAAAAGTCCTTGTGGGATATGCAGGGTTCTTAGTTTGAATACTAGAGTAGGATGAGAAATTATTTGAGAATTTTAGATGCCAATAACATTGATTCTTGCATTTCTATTTGAGACAAGATATTGATCAATGTTCTTGTGGTGGGCACATGTCATCCATATCAACCATTGGCCCATTTGATCAAAAGTTATCACCCCTAAGCTCAGACACTTAAGCACTCACCTGGATGTCCCTTCTCGTCTTGACTTGAGGGCTGTACTAGACTTCAATGTCTTTGCACCCTTTAAAACCTTATGACTGGCCTGTTGTTTTTTGGACTTTTCCACTGAGGGTTTAGACAGGGATTTTAGCGTTGATCTCAGACTATCCAACTGCTTTTTGGTGCTGCTCTTCTTCAGGGCCACTTTAGTAGTCTTCTGAGTGGGCCCATCCATGTCAGAAGTGTCTGAGATATCAGATAGATCTGCAGAGACATTGGAGAAAGCTTTCTCCAAGTCACCTCCTACATCAGAGCTCCTTTCAACAGCATCTGGACATGGACAGAATGTCACTGATTATTCCATAAACAATAAGTTAATCTTTAAGAATATTATTAATTATCCTTTCAACAGCATCTGGACATGGACAGAATATGTCACTGATTATTGTATAGACAACAATAGTTAATCTTTAAGAATATCATTAATTATCCACCTTTAATCTTAAGATGACTATGGTTGATGTTGTGTAGGAGGTGAGAGCTTGAGTTTAGTCAGAACATAGCCCCCCCCCCCCCCCCCCCCCCCCCTTGCCATGTAGCTGTTGGCTCCGAAGAAACTGCAAAAGCCAATACAATTTGGCGCCAGCACCATCTGCCAGAATGTAGCACAGCTCCTGAATTTTTCTCAAGGTTGACTCTCAAAGCCTTTTCTGTGTTTTTCTTAAGATTTAGCTACAAGGCAATGGAGGTTTGGATTCAGAGCTTTTCTCCTCCTAGGTGGGTAGGCAACCTAAGCTAGTGAGCCCTCCTGCCTAAAGCATTCTGGTTTAGGTATCATCTGTGTATTTTTGCCCTTTCTCCTATTATGTTAATAGTTCTGCCAATCTAAGCCACACATGATTTTAAGATTACAATACAGGTACATAAATAAAGTGATATGCAGTTTTCAAAGTTAAAGACAATAATAATGCTAAATTTACCAGGTGAAGTCTCACGTCTACTGGCAAAAACCTCTATTGGTTCTTTTCTTTGAGCCATCTGAAGGAAAACATATTACAGTCAACTTTTGTTCAGTACTAGTGTTATACTAAAAAATAGAGTTTGTAAAGAGCCAGCAATAATTCACTAATAAGATAAATATAGAAATAAAGAAATAGACTATCAAGATTTGTTGTCTACAAAATATACTTATTGAAAGTCAAATGCCAGTTTAAACTTTTACTAAACCATGGATGTAGATTTGATTCATTTTTTGTAAATACAATGAGCTTGCATTGAATATAATTAATTAAGATGCTTTTAATTTAAATGTTTCAAACTTGTGTGAAAATTTTAACAGTGGATGGCCCCAAAAACATTAAAAACCTAGCATTAAGCAAACTTATGGCAATGAACCTAGCTTACAGCTTTAGATACCTATCTTAATGAAAAGTTTTATTTTACAACTTTACAAGCTTGAGAATGCTCTATAAATATAGCCAATCTAATCAAAGTATTTTACACAGGCATGTAAAGGAGACTACTGTAACACTGTAATGGGCATCAACTCACTGAGCTTTGTTTTTCTGCAACATCTTTTGTGACTGGAGCATCATCTCGGACACAAACACAGGGGTCTGGAAACTGTTCCATTTCTACAAGCCAGTTGGCTTTAGCTTTTTCTATGTCTGGAGGAATACAAAAAAATATTCCAATGTTTAACTGACGCCCTGAACATTTTTACTGTTTCTTTTTTCTATATCATTTCTCTAAAAGTATCCTCAAAATTTCAAGAAGTTGTAATAGTAGGGACAAGAAAATAAAGAAAATAACATCTACCAGTTTTTTACCAGATCGTTTGCTAGATGATTGTGTCACCAAGCAACTTCCATAATTATAAGAAAAATTGATACATGAAACTAACATACTTTGGAAAAAGGGATTCCTAATAAAATTCGTTCGTATTTATTTTAAAACAGTTTTTCCCATAAGTGGGTCATTAAAAAAAACAACAAACTTTGATATGTTAAATGTGTAAGTATTTGTAGATATCGGGAAAAATCATTAGTGATGCAACAGAGTACATAAGAAAGAGAAAATAAGAAACCTGAAAGTAGTTTAGTGAGATCTACAAAAAGAGTTATGCTTAGAACTTAGAAGTATACAGATGTGTTTTCATTATATCTGGACTTAATATAGCATAGCGACATTGACATTGAATTGACATTAATTCAATGACAATTGTGGTGTGTGACAAGTGAGCATTTATATCTTCATAATTGTGCTAAATAAGTAATCTAGGTGAGAGGCCATCAAAACACACCCAGGTATCCAACACAATGCATAAGCCAAATAGGAAAATATTCTACTAACATACCAGCTAACTCAGGGACCTGCTTGGGCTGCGTCAAACCAAGAGTGGCAATCACACATTCATTATTGATGTAGATCTGAGAAAACAGCTGTAGAAAATGCTCACCAGCCTTTTTGGCAAAGTTCATGATGATCCTTCTGAAAGACAAAGAACGACATTTGATATTGATAGCAGTCATTAACAAAAAAATCGAATATAATATTTTATATGCTACAGTTTAACATTGATAATTTGATAAATGCAGTTCAATAAAGCCCTGTACACAAATCAAGCCTACATGGTTATCAGCCAGGATGCAAAAGGCACTTTAAATATAAATAAGATTATAAAGTTGACAACCAATTTTAAACAATGAGGCCACTGTTTCATGTCTCGTTGCACAGCAAAAGTGGTGTAAAAAGACAATTTTGGTCACAAATTCGGATAGCAGTTCAAACATAAAGGTAATACACAAAATTAGGATAAGATTTTAATAAAAACAATATTAAATAAGAGACGACAGTACTTTTTTTATAAGCATAGTGTCTAGCTTTTTATTACATGTCCTGAAATCTGATGTTTAACAAATAACAACAAACAATGATGCAATCATATAGACAAAATATCACATCCTTCCTTTTGAAGATCTTAGGATTAATATCTGCTTGGGGCCTTGACAACTCTCTCTTTTCTGGTAGTCACTTCAATGTTCTTGCTTCAGCGGTTCTCAAACTTGGTAGTTCAGAGGTCACTGATTTCTTAGTCTCAACTTTTATTCAAAACTCTTTCTGTTTTTACTTCAATCATTGGTCTTGACCAAGTACCATTCTGAGTCATGTTCTCATAACTGCTTTCTGCCATGTTTCTCCTATGTAGACTCTTACTTTCTGCCATGTTTCTCCTATGTAGACTCTAACTTTCTCCCAGAAAATGAAATCTTATGTTGGTCAAGCATAAGCATTAAAACTCATTTTCTTTCTCATCTGTTGTGAATAAGTTGTGAACACAAATAGTTCTTGCATGTTTCTTGAGTTTATATCAACTACAAACAAATGTGTCTGTCATCCAACTAACCTACTTGGATAAGTCTATGCCAGTTGAAACCTTTTCTATTCTCTATATCTATTAAATAAGATAGGTTTTGTTTTTCTTAAAGTAAGTTGTAATTGAATTAAACAAACTGTCACTGGAAACTATTGATATTTGGGACTTGAAAGAACAGTCTACAAACCAAACATGAGTCATAAACTATTGGTTACAAAAACAGTTTCACTATCAATCAATTATCTAGATTGTGTAGCCTATTTCTTCATCTATGTGCAGAACCAGAACCATCACACTGAGGTACTTTTTTCTTTTTTAACCTTTCTCACTTTACTAATAAAAATTGTTGTTGTTTTTTTGGTTAATACACATAATTTGGCAAAAGCAACGACCAATATCTTTAGTCTAAGACCAAAGATCATATAATAACCATGGCTGACACAATGTACTATTGTCTAGTTCAACTAATTGGTTAAAAATGTCACCCATTCATAGGATAGTAACTATGCTATATACATTTAATAATTCAAAAAGATGTCTTCTCATGAGCCATTCTACCACACTCACAAACCAGAAACTATTAGTTGACATATACAGTGATGCACACATTTAAAGTTTTTCATTCAGAACTCTACAAAACAAAAAACAGTAGTTATGTCCTGATATGATGATTAAAGATGTTCAGAACTAGCAAGGCACTTCTCTGCCTTTCACCAACTAAAATGAGTCATTCTTACAAAAAATCTCATCCAATGTAAATAGTATTGAAAGTATAAGACAAGAATGTTTTATTTTAAATACAAACAGAGGGTGTACGGACAAGCACAAGAGTAGAAAATTGTGAACCTACCTGCCACTTTTGGTAAACTTGTTGTCTTTGTCAGGTGTTAATTGTATAGTGATGGCCTCAGGGACTAGAATCTTCAAGAAACTTAATGGTATTCCTCCAGGAACATTGTGAAAGCTGACAGATTCCACTGCTTTGGGTCTCATCCAAGCAGGATCTACAAAATAAGTGAGACTGAATGATATCCATTCACTTGAACTGCTCTCCAGAGCTACAGATGGTGGGCTTGTCATGAAGTGAATGGACATTCAAGTCATGCAACTTTGGCGATATAGTGCCGCTGGACATCTAGACTAAATCACTCCATGGCCTATGAAAAGCTCTGTATAATTGATGCAGATGTATTCTGCATGAAGCAAGTGAGCATTCCACTCATAGAATGGTCTTCTTCTGCACATCAAGATTTTTCCAAATATTTTCCAAAGCTGGATTAACAATTTCATGTTAAATTCCTTTAAATGACTGAATGCAAAACTGGCTACATCAATGTGTTAATACTGTTGGAAATATCCTGCTCCAGATATTTAGCTTGTTATTCCTGACGTCATTCCGAAACACAATTCAAGAAATGAATGTGAAGCTTCATTATAAATGTTGACTTGTGGTTGACTTCAGTAGGAAGAATATTCTAATACTTACTCTCCTTAGTTACCATCTCCCTTTTCTTAACCTTGTCAACTGAAACTTGAACTCTTTTTACTATTATTATCCTAACTTTAACTCATCCACTGAGAACAATCTATCATTTACAAAAGCATGGTGCATCTATTAGATTAGGTTTGACTTCAAGCTAGTCCTAATTTTACTAGTTTCTATAATTATAAATCAGTTCTTAAATCTGTCAAGCATAGCACAGGATTGTTTTGTTAAGTATTTTTTTTTTTGTTTACAAATGTACTATATCTCTTTTGATGACTACTGATTTTATTAGTCCCCATCATCTCCAGTGTGCAGCCCCAACAAAGTGCTGAACAAACTTTAGCATTATTCTATAATTAATCATTAATGAATAAATGATGATTTAGCTCTAGATCTATTATTGGATGAGACAATTGATAATCTCGGTGAAGACAGTGATACCAGCAGATATGATACAAATCCTATGTCCGTTTGCCAGATCTAAGTTTTTATCTCTGCAATCTTGCAATGGTGGTAGCTTCTAATGTTTCAAATTAAGATACTGATAACAGTGATATACTTTGACAGAAAGATCTTAAGTTACTATAGGAAGCTAATGTAGGTAAAAACCGAATGCAGTAATTTTTCATTTTTGCCAACAATAAAGCCCAGGACAAATGCTAATCTAATTAGCGATTTAACTGATTTATAAAAAGGTTAGGGTTAGGCTGTTTTCATTAGTGGAAGCACAGCTTTGGTCTCACCATAGGATTTATGTACACATCCTCTTTTTATTTCATTTCTTCTCCCTTATTATGGCAAACAGTAGCAATGTTTGGACTTGTGATGGCTGAAGACTTCACCTGTTGAGGGTGAGTTTCTACATGTTGCTATCACTTCATTGAGTAGTGAATACAAAGATGTTTTTCCTTTTTTTTACTTCTTTTAAAGAGCCAGTGTATGCTAGGCCATTATTGAATTACTGTAGAGGTGTATCAATAAGCTAATATGGGCCGATGCAATGCTGTTTCAGTGATACAGAGACTTTACCAGCGTGATGGGCAACACTTCAGGACATTGTCAGACATCATGTGATTGCAATGTTCAGAGTGCCTGTTTTATTATTATGAATTAACTTTGAAATGGATGAGTTAAAGAAAACATAAATTGGAATTAAAACCTTATTTATTTTTTTTTTAAATTAATGAGCAGCTACCATATTTTTTTGCACCATAAAAAGTACTTCTGGGAGGTGGAACCTTAAATCTTAAAGAGTGGGGATGTCCTAATAGTATTTTTGCACTTCTAATCAATTTGTTTTGTTACTTTCTTACTTTATGCAAAATCAATAAAAGGTCATCATATAAAATTATTTTTAAATTAAAAATAGCATAATAGGTCTGAAAGGGGAACTTAACTGTTTAATTTTGAATATTTGTTTCTTATTTTTCCCTCCTAAAAACCTTTCTTGTGTGTTATGGAGCAAAGAAATGTGGTAGTCATTCAAAGAATGCTAAACATAAGCCTGTGCAAACTCTGATGACAACAATAGATATCTCTGGTCACTAGTTTAGTCTTTTGATTTAATGTCCTTATAATTGAGTAAACCCATATACCAGAAAATTCTATTAATCTTAACACTGACAACTTGGTAAAGGTAATAAACACAAGAACTAGAAAATCTGATGGAAATCTCTTGCAGTCTTAGATCAAAACTTGACTAGAAAAATGACTTGAAATGTACAATGTTTTGATGCTTTGGTTGAGCAAGTCATTGATAATTCCCAAAGTATATGAAGACTTATGATGAAACCTTCAGTGGGAATTGTGATTCAACTATCAGAAAGATGGAGATAATATGCATACCAAACTGTTAACACTGGAAAAGTAAAATGTATGGGTTGAACATTTTCTTGAGGACTGACATCACAATGGTGTGCATAGTAAGTGTTGTGGAGCTACCAAAACTGTTCCTCAGTTGGCCTTCACAAGGTAAATGTGCTGCCAGTGGTCCTCTCAGTTGGCCTTCACAAGGTAAATGAGCTGCCAGTGGTCCTCTCAGTTGGACCACACGAGCTAAATGTGCTGCCAGTGATCCTTTCAGTTGGACCTCACAAGCTCAATGTGCTGCCAGTGGTCCTTTCAGTTAGACCTCACGAGCTAAATGTGCTGCCAGTGGTCCTTTCAGTTGGACCTCACGAGCTAAATGTGCTGCCAGTGTTCCTTTCAGTTGGACCTCACGAGCTAAATGTGTTGCCAGTGATCCTTTCAGTTGGACCTCACAAGCTAAATGTGCTGCCAGTGTTCCTCTCAGCTAATCCAAGTTCATCTCAGGTGCCTTTATCTCACTAATGAATGTTTTAAAGGTAAGATAAGGTGTGTGATGATCACTGAGTCAGTATAGCTCTTCTCACCAAGTGACATACTCATCTTCATGTTATAATCAAAGTGATGACAGATAAGAAGAATCCTATCATAATCTTTCATTTCAAACAAGATGATATTATCAACTGCAGAGTGAGGGATGGTCCAGTAAATCTTGGACCAATCTGTTAAATTTATGATTGAACCACACCATGCAGAGGTGCCTTGGGTTCTAGTGAAATCATTCTGTGGAAACTCAAGCTGTTCCTATGCACATCTGATTGGTAGGTGACACATGGCTGAAGCCATACAAAGCAGCTGGTTACTTCTTTAAATGGTGAAAATGACTTCATCTTCATTTTTTTTAAAGCAATCATGGAATTAGAACTGCACCAAAGACTGTCTTTAAACCACTGGTTTGCAATTAGCTAATCAAGGAGCTGATGAAGAGGACAAGTGGTCAACAGACCCTTGTGCATATAGATGATGAACAAAATGTTATTTCCCTGAAACACACAACTCTAAAGACATGTTTAGAATCATGTAACATATACTCTAGTATACTAAATCATTTGAAATAACCCCACATAATCCCACAATTATAAACAGTTAAACTCTTAACTTCATTGGTATGTGTAAACAAAACTGTAAGTACAGCCTTATTACATCAATAACCTTAGACATTGTCTTTAAGAAGCATACATCACTAGAAAACCATAAAGGGACTCATCTCCAATGTCAGCATGAGCATCAGAAGTGCAGAGATTAGATTTTGTCTTTAGACAAAATCCCTGAGTAGAATTGTTTCCTCAAGAGAAATTAAAGTTTAAAAAGCACTGTAATATTCAAGATGACCAGCTCATTACACTAGAACAAGCGTTCTTCAAAAAAATCTTCATTGAACATAAAAAATGATGGCATGGGCTTCTGATCATTTTCAGAGCCATTTAATTAAGTCTGCTTTCTGGTCTTGCATTTCTGATAACAAAGGCTGTGCATCTCATAATAGTTGTTTTGAAAAACTTCTTACACTATTTCTTGCATTGAAAGAAAACTTTAGCAGTCAACATCGGTTAAAAAAAATTAACAGGTGCAGGAAGCTGGGATCCTCTTGAAAAATCCTCTACAGGAGTGAAGCACTTGCACATTGTAGGGTAAAATACTTAGATCACCACAAAATACAGAAGATGATAATCTCTTGTGGCAATAGTAGTAGGGCATCATTTTATAGAACTACAGTAGCTAATATATTAGTTCTATTAAAATACAGTAGCCAAACGTCCTTACAAACAACAGTATATATGAACAACAAACAGAAGTAAAGTAGGACATCATCTCTTGTAAAAGTAAGTAGGGCATCATTAATAGGGCATCATTTCTTGCACTAAGTAATCAGGGCATAATCTCAAGCAAAAAGTAGGACATTATCTTGTAAAAAGTAAGTAGGACATTATCCACAGGACATCATTTCTTGCACCAAGTAACCAAGGCTTAAATATTGCAAAAAGTAGGATATCATCTCTTGTAAATGTAAGCAGGATATCTTCAATAGGGCATCTTTTCTTGCACCAAGTAATCAGGGCATAATCTCTAACATAAATTAGGTCATCATCTCTTGTAAAAGTAAGTAGGGCATCTTTAATAGGGCATCATTTCTTGCACTAAGTAATCAGGGCATAATCTCAAGCAAAAAGTAGGACATTATCTTGTAAAAAGTAAGTAGGACATTATCCACAGGACATCATTTCTTGCACCAAGTAACCAAGGCTTAAATATTGCAAAAAGTAGGATATCATCTCTTGTAAATGTAAGCAGGATATCTTCAATAGGGCATCTTTTCTTGCACCAAGTAATCAGGGCATAATCTCTAACATAAATTAGGTCATCATCTCTTGTAAAAGTAGGTAGGGCATCTTTAATAGGGCATCATTTCTTGCACTAAGTAATCAGGGCATAATCTCAAGCAAAAAGTAGGACATTGTCTTGTAAAAAGTAAGTAGGACATTATCCATAGGACATCATTTCTTGCACCAAGTAATCAGGCTTAAATATTGCAAAAAGTAGGACATCATCTCTTGTAAATGTAAGCAGGATATCTTCAATATGGCATCTTTTCTTGCACCAAGTAATAAGGGCATAATCTCTAACATAAATTAGGACATCATCTCTTGTAAAAATATTAGGCATCATTTCTTGCACAAAGTTGCATATCATAATCTCTTAAAGAAAGAAAATAGAGGAGATATCATCTCTTGCACAAAAAGTTCGAAACTTAAAGACTCCCTGCACTGTTCGGTGCATTGTGCTAATAGTTGTTTGATTAGTCACTAGCAACAGCCTTAGCTTCTTGGTAGAGGTATCATCTCTTACAAAAATAGGCAGGACATCAGATCATGACATCATCTTTAGAGCACTGTAAAGTGTGTCTCACATCTTACAAATAAAAGTAGGGCATCATTTCTTGCAAAACTGTAAACAGTGCATCATCTTTTGTACATAAACTAGAGTGAAGCACTTGTGGAGAGGACAGCAGCACCCTGTAAATTTGGACTTACATTTTTTCAGCAGTAAGGTACAGTCTGCAACTTTCCAAAAGCTCACAAAAAGAAAAAAAAATAATTCACAAACAATCATCACTGAACTCAATGTTTAGCAACAATTAAACCCCATCAAGAGTGAATATTATCCATCTTTAAATTATTGAGCTTCAAGCAAAATCAAGTCAACATCTAAACAATCTTATGTCCAATCCTAAATTAACAGATGACTTTATGAAGCACATTTTTACAAAACTTTAGTCACACCTGAACCAATATTAAAAAAAATAATTAAAAAGTCCAAAATAATCCTAACAGTTTTTGCCTTACCTTTACCCTCTCTATAAAATGTTGATGTTGCAAAAAATCTGTCAAACACAATAGTACCTAGAGAGTAAACATTAAAATGTGAGTATTAACTAAGAGATTATTACATTATTATTATACTAACTCTAACCACTGGTATTGTGTGATGATCAGTAATTCAAGACATTGTATACAGGGGCTAGATCAGTTTGTTACCAAAACAACAGACACAAGTGGGCCGCCTATGAGTTTGTGTGAACACAAAGTCATTTTGTTATCTTATTTAGTTGTTTCACTGCTTAATTAGTAATTAGTTAAATTTAGCAATCCAATATTCCCATTTAAGATGTGTCCATAGGTCTAGTAATGATGAATTTAACTATACACATCTATAGCAAATCTAGTTGGCAACCTCAAAAGATATCAGGTATTTGTGAATTCTGGAACACTTTTAAACCCAGAGTAAACAATACAACAAAAAGTCCACAGATACATATTAGCTAGCTATATCGCCAAGCACTCAGCTACAATGTTTCAGAATTGTGCTGCATTATTTTCTACCAAATATATATATATATATATAAAAGCTTAGCCTAACCAATAAAAGTGTAAAATTTGATTGAATGGTTTTCTTACATTTGACATCATTCAAAGGGCATAAAGGGTCTCTTTCATCTTCATCCAATCTCATTGATATTGTCACTACTAAATGTCGAGGGCCAATAGTTGTCTTTCTGAACTGAGATATTATATTGAGAAGATTCTCTTGGTCATTCACATGCAGGTCAACAACGCTATGGACAAACAAATACAATAAAGGTTACTACTTTGAGATTGAAAAAAGTATGTAAGTAAAAGTGAACTTTAGAATTAGGTTTTTCTTTGGGGGGTGGAGGGGGGAGGTTGCTGCTAGTTTAAAAATAAATCTATTAAAGTAGCAGTAGCCTACTTTTGTAGAGCTTTTCAATTTAAAGGAAAGAATAGTCATGGCAATTAACCTGTATTAATTGAAAGCAAATACAAACTTTACCCAGTTTCTAATCCTTCAAAGTAGGTCTTGAAATAATCGGCTTTGAACACAATGTTCTCTTTAAATGGGTCCTTCATTACATGGGCGGCAGCTAAACGACCCATTCTGATGCCAAACTTATATGAAGTGATCTCTGTATTCATAAGTTAAAAACAAGATAAAATAAATCTTACATGAAAAAGTATTGAAACAAAATTTAAAAAACAAGATGTCAGGTAAATTTTTATCTGTGGTAACAGTAACTTTGATTAATTAAGGTTTACACAAGAATGATAATTGGTCCTAAACTGTCAGTGACAGACAAGTGGTCATTTTAAGGAGTTTAGTGTTGTTATCAAGATAATAGTTATAAATAGTCATCAAAGAATAAAATAGAATCTAGACTCTTAGCTGGATATTGTTAATGCAACACACCAAAATAAGGACACAGAATTAAAAAAAAAATAATAATAATAATTTTATTTATAAAGCGCTGTTAACAAACATGATGTAGGCTCAAGGTGATATGAAAACATAACAAACATAAACACAGACCTGCCTACCATTTGGCAAAATGTGTATTCGTTACGCTAAATCTCCCAAAAATGACAGCCAGTATGCAAATACGAATTTAACTCATTTCGTACCTATCCTTTTTTTCCCTCTCTAAACTAGCTTACAAGCTGTTACTGAGGCCACGCTAAGCCATTCTATGGGGGAAAAACAACAGAAAAGGTGGGGCGAACACATTGTGCCCAGATCTATACTATATAGACTCTAGACCTCCATATGGATCTACGATCTAGATCTACTTATTATATAGTATGGGTAGATCTAGCTACTGAAGCTACTGTCTAAGCTAGATACTCTAGATTCTAGATCTACATTCTAGATCTTGGCCTACGTTGTACTACATGGGATCGATAACGGTCACTAGCGATCCGGGGGGGGTGTAACTTATATATCTATCAGATGGAAAGAACTGTCTAGTAATTGTATTATATCTAATATTGTGATTTGAAATGCACTTTGAATCTAGGAAACAATACAAAACAAATAAGATACTACAACAGGTCTAAAAAAGACCAAAAGAATATTAAAACTATCATCTAGTTCCAAAACAAAACATTCAAACCTGACACAACAGAATACAATTCACAGAATAATACATTTGGTTCAAATTTCAGTAAATGGATTCAAAGCAAAATACTAACATTGGTTCATCTCAACATATTACCACATGAGTGACAGCACAGATAACAAATATGACACATACCTGAATGTATATTTTGTACTGCCACTTTGGTAATGTTAAACTCTGACACCATTCTGAATATGCTAGGGTAGACTGAGTCTGGCAGTGTTCTGATGAAGCGCACCTCATCTTGCCAGCTAGGTTTGTTTGGCGATCCTGCCTGCACACACACACCCACCATTTGGGGCTGGCACATCAAACTACACTGGACAGGTTTGTCCAGCTGCTGAGACACAGTTTGGGTGGCTCTATGAAACCTGTGAACAATACGCTTGGCTGAAGCTTTTAACTGAGGCCCTGCAAGATTTGCTGTTTGATTAACTGATGCCTGTTTGAATTCAGGAGCATTTTCATCCTTAGTACCATCTGATGCCTGCTCTTCTAATTTAGCTATCTTTCTGACTGGTTCTGCCTCAGATTTCGCCATCTCTCGCTTTATCCCCAAAACATTAGATTTTCTTCCAGCTTCTAAAGTTTGATTGGTCACTGGGGCATTTTTTTTCTCCACAGACACCATTGCAGCTGCTATGCTTGTTGAATCGATTTTCATAGTGTTAGACTGAGCAGGTGATTGAGTATGTGATCCCTGTTTGCAATCCTGGGGATGTTCATTTTTCTCCACTGCACCATCTGATGTCTGCTCCTCTAATTTAGTTTTTTTTCTAACTGGTTCTGTATCAGATCTGGGCATCTCTCGCTTTGTCCCAAAAACTTCTGATTTTTTTCCAGCATCTAAAGTTTCATTAGTGGCCTGGGCATTTTTTTTTTCCACTGACAACATTACAGCAGCTAAGCTTTTTGAATCAATTTTTGCTGTATTAGACTGTGCAGGAGATTTAACTGATGCCTGTGGACTGGGTTTGTTTATTTTATCCCCCACATCTACACTACCCATGGTCTTAGATGATGATTCTGTTAATTTTGGTTGGATCTTTTTCATGACAGTATTTTCTGCTTTAGGGGTCTGCTTGAGTGAAGTGGATTGAGGACTATTTATTTTAGGTGACTTTGGTGTGGTGTTATCAAGCTGTTTATTAGACTGGTTAGAACCAAGCAAGTTGCTACTTCCAACTACTCCTTTCACTAGTTTAGAGATTTCAGTTTTTTTTTTAGGTGCTTCTGCTGAACTTGACGAGGTTAAACCAACTGCAGATGGTGAAGACGTCATATTTGTAGCATTGGTTGTTTTAGTGGAACTATTACTAGAGTTGCTGGATGTGAAATTAGTGTGCACTGTTTTGGTGTTTGTTTGGGTAATTGCATCCATCTTCACAGAGGTATTGGTAGTTGAAGCAGAAACAGAGAGATCAGATTTTAAATTTGTTTTTGATTCTGATGTATTGTTTTTTGGCTTGGGTTCTTCTGTTACATCTTTTTTAGATACTCCAGGAGAATTTTTGGCAGAGCCTTCCTTATCCCCTGCTGTGTCAAGTGGGGGTACTTTCACTGGACTTGATGATGCCTTTTGTGTTTTAGTATTCTTTGAATCACATTTCTGTAAGGTAACAGTTAAGGATTTCATGCCACTTCCTTTTTTATCTGTTTCCAAGTCTGTTGTTGCTTTCACTGCATTTGCCTTCTGAGGAGTTTTAATCTCACCTTTTTTGTAAGTACCAGATTCTGAAATTGATGTCACTTCTTTAACATTAATTGATGGCATTGATGCAATACTAACTGCTGCTTTACTCAGATTGGAAGATGAGGTTGTATTAAGTCTGGTCTGCACTTTAGGGCTTTTTATGGACTTTGCTGTGGGTGTTTTAGGTTGAGTGACTATAGCTTGAACCTTTTCTGTAACTTGACAAGAATCTTTACCATCCTTTCCAACCGGAATGGTGGTTTTTGGTAAGACTGTTGCATTTTTGGGCTGCGTTGTCACACTACCAGCTGGTCTTTGACTACTCTTCTTTGTGGTGCTTACTGAAGCAGGATTTGAATCAGAACTCTGTAATTTACTGTCCTCTTTTTTAGCCTTTGAATTTTTTACAACTGTATCAGACAATGGACTGGCTAAAACTTCGTTAGATTCTTTTGAAATTGTTGCCTCTTTAGGCTGCGTTGTCACAATATTAGCTGGCCTTGGACTGCTCTTCTGTGTGGTGCTAACTGAAGCAAGCTTTGAATCAGAGCTCTGTAATTTACTGTTCTCTTTTTTAGCCTCTGAATTTTTGACAACTGTATCAGACAATTGATTGGCTGAAACTGGAGTAGAAGTTTTAGAAATTGTTGCCTTTTTAGGCTGCGTTGTCACACTATTAGCTGGCCTTGGACAGCTCTTCTGTTTGATGCTCACTGAAGCAAGATTTGTATCAGAGCTCTGTAATTTACTGTCTTTTTCTGACTCTGAATTCTTAACAGCTGTATCACACAATGGACTGACTAAAACTGTAGTAGAATTTTTAGAAATTGTTGCCTTTTTAGGCTGCGCTGTCACACCTTTAGCTGGCCTTGGACTGCTCTTCTGTGTGGTGTTCACTGAAAAAACATTTGTATCAGAGCTCTGTAATTTACTGTCAGCTTTTTTGGCCTCTGAATTTTTTACAGTGGTCTCAGACGATGAACTAGCTAAAACTGAAGTAGAATCTTTTTCAGTTTCTGTGCTACTTAACATAGCAGTGTTAGTTTCATTATCATCCTCACCATCATCAAGAACCATCCATTCAGATAAATCAAAATCAATTTCTCCAATTTCATCCATTTTCAGACCTTTAAATAGAAGACATAAATGTGATTACAGCAAAATTATGAGAAAAAAAAGAAAAAAAAAAAAAAAAAAAAAAACACAGAAATATTAGAATCTATTCATTTAAAATTTTTATAACTTTGCAGTCAGTTTTCTTGACACATAGGCAATGTTTCTATCCTGGCTTGAACAATATTTTAAGAAATGATGTCTTATCTTTAATAGAGACTGCATTGTTCATTCTAAATGTATGTAATTTTATTTGTTTTGAGAAATCAACAATCAATTTAAATTTTTAAATTTTATACATAAATATTATCAGAACACAAAAAAAAATAACATACAAAGTAAAATTTATCAATTTTTTTTTAGCCATGACTAAAAAAAAATTGCTTACAACTAGATCAAGTTTAATCATTAACTGTTAGTCTACTTAAATAACAACTAAATCAGATATTGTTTTAAATATGTATCTAAATCATATTTTGTTTTTAATTTCTCAATTTTATGCTTCATATAGACACATACATCAATACCTGACTCTAAATAGATTTACATCTATTAAATACTAATATCTATCTAGAGTCTACATAATAGTCATGAAAAAGGCAAAAAGTTGATTGGTTTAGACTGCTTGAAAAGTAAATACCAGTTTATCTGTTAATCTGAATAATTCTTTAACAATTAAGAATTAATTTCTTGAAGCTAGTTTGACTACTTATTCTAAAGTGATTTAAAATTTGAAAAAAGCTTACAATTAAATAAAGATCAGGTCTAGATCTAGACTTCAATAGTCTCTACCTCTTTGATATATTTATAATAAAATAATGTTAAAAGTCTATCTAAATAAGTAAATGCCTCTTTTTTTTAATATTTATAGTAATGAGATAGTCTAACTCTAGAATAAATTTAGATGACTACATCTAGATCTGTAATCTAAAATGTAGACAGGATCTAGAGTATTCTAGAGCCGAGCAGTGATTCCCAAGTGATCTACAAGAGTGGCACTTATTTTAGTAGGTCATGATGACTTTAATTTTGATTTCTCATTAATGGATTTACTTCCTACACACCTCTTAGAGTCACTTGGGTATTCTTACATTTTAATCTGTCATTTGAAAGAACTTTTTTTTTTATTTTAACAACTTTTAGTCTAGAGTTCAATAGTCTACATAATAATGTTAAACATTACATGGCCGATTCTCTTTACTTTTGTCACTTCTAAATGTGATTTATAAAAGTCTTTTTTTTTCCCTAGAGTCTAGATTTCTAGGTCTAGATCTAGTTATATTGATATATCATCTATTCTAGAACATAGACTAGAATAATCCAGAATCTGTTTAAGACCAGATTTAGATAGATTTTAATCTAACCTAGAAGCTAGAGATCTCTAGAATTTAATCTAGACCAAAACTGACTAATATGCTAGAGATCTAATTTCCAATCTAGAATTCTAGATATAAAATTGTAATCTATGCAGCTAGATCTAGATGTCTATGAGTATGATACTAGAAATGTAGACTTAGATCTATGTCTATATTAAATTTTTTTATTATTATTATTAGATAATTAGATAAGTAATATTCTATAATTCTATACATTTATAAATATATCTAGACCTAGATAATATTATATATTAAATAAGAGTTGTTCTCCAGTGCAGGTGACCAAATGATATTGGCTCACTAAAAAGTTTATCTTAAAAAATTCTATTTGAAATGTCAAAGTTTTTATTTCATTGCATTAATAAATTGTGATATTTTGAGCTTGAAAGGTGCATAGTGTCATTTTAAACTGTAGAAAATGTTTGAAATAGTACACAAAATGGCTCTTTTGATGTAACACAGAACACCCGGGTTAGGTTGAAGTAATATTCTACAAAAATCAAACAGTATTGAATAGACATTTTTGTTAAAATGGGTTAACAATATAATTACATTGCATTATCTTCATCTTTTTAGAAATATTTTTTTTAATATTACTTGGATGTCATCGTAAAGTATGTGTCACAAGTGGATCTAGTGGTGTCGTACTAAAATAGGAATTTTTAACTTCTATCAGTTGTAAACAAAGAAAACGTAGTGTGCTCACTAGTGTGTTTCAGTTACCTAAAGCTTCAACAATTAATTTAGACTAAACTTTAATATAACTTTAGTAAAATAGGTCTTGGTGTCCCAGATGAAGCACCTCAAACATGCTTGACAAAAAAAGGCTACATGTATCTTATTATAAATAAAGTTATTAATGTAATGGAAATTACTTAATTGCATCTCAGATACTGATTAGTATCAAGTAGAGCCATTTTCTTTAGAAAAGGCTACATATGGTAATTAACAGGAGGCATTAATAGACATGATGTCCCACATTTTTTTTCATGGTAGCGCCTGAAACACCACAGTAGAAAAAATGTTGAACCATTCTAGGAAATCTCAAAGACCATCTTGATACAAAATTAATTTTGAACTACAATATGAATTGATCTAGAATACTTACTTTTTAATCTAGGTTGATGTAAACCTAATTTTTTATTATTGTTTGTAGTGCTTCATGGGACACTGAACAAGTCTTGATCTAGATCAGCGGTTTTCAACACTATAAGTTCGTGACCTCTATGGCCACTATGCATGATCGACCATCAACCGTAAAATTTTTGACTAATGTTATAAAATTGTATTCATAATGTAAATATATGATATGAATTGTCAAAGCTGTATTTTTAATCATGAAACACTAATACTTCAGCTTGTAACCAAACTACAAAAATACAGAAATTGTACCTTTATTTCCAGCATTTATTTACTTTTATATAACATGATCACCATATTCATCTTTTACACTTATATAGCAATTATGGAAGCATTACGGACTTCTATAGTAAATAGCTAAGGAAACTGTATTCTACATTGGTACAAAATTGTTGCACCAGTTAAGGAATAATATCAATGTCATTGTAAAGGTTGAGCTTATTTCTGTTTCACCAGATCAGAAATTTTATGACAATCTTTACAAAATAAGAACTAATGTTGTCATCTGTATCTTCTTATCTTATCTTCTTATATAATACAGACGTTACTTCAAAAAAGAAGATGATTACGTCCTACGCGTCATGCATTTAGTCATGCATATTAACCAATGACTTAAATTCTGCCAAGTCACTGGTTTTTCTGGCTAGCTCAGGCAACCCATTCCATGCTCTAATAGCACTAGGGAAGAAGGAGTATTTGTACAAATTTGTCCTAGCATATGGGACGAGGAATGTGCCTTTATTTTTGTGTCTTTCAGAGTATTTTATTAAATTTTGTTTTTGTATTTGAAGATTATGGTTCAGTGTTTTATGTATAATTGCTACTTTACTTTTGAGTCTTCTGTCCTGAAGGCTTTCTAAATTTAGCGATTTTACTAATGGTGTTACCCTAGTCAAATGTGAATATTCGTTTGTTATGAATCTCACTGCTCTATTTTGTGTTTGTTCCAGTTTCTTAATGTTTTCTTGAGTTGAGGGGTCCCACACGGTGGATGCATATTCTATTATTGGCCTAACCAAGGTTAAATAACATTTTAGTTTTATGTTCTTATTTGATTTATAGAAATTTCTTTTAATAAACCCTAATGCTTTGTTGGATTTTTTTATAGTTTCATCAATATGTGGATTCCATGACAGTTTTTCATTTATTATAACACCTAGGTATTTTGAGTTTTTAGTCTGTGTTACTGGTTTGCCATGAATAAGATAAGTGGAATTAATTTGTTTTAGTTTTTTTGTTACTCTTAACAACTGACATTTTTCTGGGTGGAAAGACATGCTCCAATTTGATTCCCATTTCTGTAATTCATCTAATTCTCTTTGTAAAATATCTGTGTCTTGTTTTGTTTTTATTGTTCTATATATTATGCAATCGTCTGCAAATAATCTGACTTTTGTTCCTGAACTAATGCAATTTGGTAAATCATTTATGTAAATTAAAAATAGTAGTGGACCCAAAACTGTTCCTTGAGGTACACCTGAGTTTACTGTTATTGGTGTTGATTTAGAGCCATTTATTATTACAGTTTGTTCTCTCCCTATCAGAAAATCTTTAATCCACTGATGCAGTGGACCGTTAATGCCGAAATATTTTAATTTTTTAAGCAAACTATGGTGGTGAACTTTGTCAAAAGCCTTGGAAAAATCTAGTAAGATAGCATCTATTTGTTCACTATTATCTAAACCTTTTGAAAAATCATTAATTAGTCCTATTAGTTGTGTTTCACATGATCTATATTTCCTAAAGCCATGTTGGTATGGGGTGAGGACATTATGTTTGTCTAAGTGGTTTATGATATTGCTACATATTATGTGTTCTAGTATTTTACATGTGATGCTGGTAAGTGATACTGGTCTGTAGTTTCCTGGATCAGATTTTTCTCCTTTTTTAAATAGGGGGGTGACATTAGCTTCTTTCCAGTCCTTTGGTACTCTGCCCTGGTTAAGCGATGCTTGAAAGAGTATTTTGAACACTGGGGCTAGCTCATTGCTTAGTTCTTTGAGTAATCTAGCTGGAATACCATCAGGTCCAGACGCTTTATTTGGTTTGGTGTTGGCTAATAGTTTTTTAATTCCATTTTCTTGTACTACTAAATCTTCTATGTTGTCTACTTGGTTCAAATTAAGAAATATGTCTTTGTCTCCTGGGGCTGAGAATGCTGATGCAAAGTATTTGTTTAGGATGTTTGCTTTAGTTTCATTATCATTATGTATTATGTTATGTTCATCTTTTAATGGCGCTATGCCTGTTGTTTCCATTTTCTTAGACTTAATGTATGACCATAGGTTTTTGTTGTTATCTTTAGATATTACATTGTTGATGTATTCACTCTGCAGCTGTCTGCTTACTTTTTGGGTTAGGTGTTTAATTTTTATATACTTTTTGTAAACTCTTTCTGCCTTGGTTGCTTTAAATTTTCTATATAGGTTTTCCTTCTGTTTACAAAGCTTCTTTAGTCTATTATTAAACCAGCATTTATTTATTTTGTTTGATGTGTATTTAGTTGGTATATGATTTTCTATAATGCTTTTGAGATGGTTTTTAATGAAATTCCAGAGGTCATCGACTGGTTGGTTAATGTCTTTTTCTAATAAGAATGTTTGTTGAAAGTTTAATGCAGCTTGGTGTAGTTGTGTTAGGTTACATTTATTCCAGAGTAAGATTTTTCTTTTGGTTTTTGTATTGGCTACTGCTTTTATCTGACTGTGTATTTTTATGATCTCATGGTCTGATAGACCAGGGATAATATCATAATCAACTACTAATCCAGGTCTGTTGGTTAAGAAGAGATCTAATGTGTTGTTTAATCTAGTTGGCTTTTTAATGATTTGATCTAAACTTAGGTTGTGTAAAGTTTCTATGAAAAGCTCATTTATGTCCTTAAGGTTTTGGTGTTTATCTATGGTTAGTGTTTTCCAATTTATATCAGGTAGGTTGAAGTCACCCATAATCCAAAAAACTGCATTTTTATTTGTCTCTTTAAGTGTAGTAATCTGATTACATAGTTCCTGCATGTATTCTAAACTAGAATTTGGTGGTCTGTAAATGCTGCCTATTATAAGGGATGTTGAGGTGGTATTAATTTTACAAAATGTAGATTCTATGTTTTTTGAGCTAGGTAAGGTAATTTCTTCTGCTATAAGAGTGTTTTTTATTGCTAAAAGAACTCCTCCATGATTATCAGCCCTATCTTTTCTAAAAATTTCATAATTACTATTGAAAATTTCTGCATTATAAATTTCAGGATGTAGCCAAGTTTCTGTTCCTGCAATTATGTCTGGTTTCTCACATCAAGTCTACTTCTGTATTTAACAAGTTGGAAAATCCTGTTTCACAAAGATATGTTGTGAACTCATTTAGGATGACAAAGATGTCAAACAGGAGTATTTTCTGCAGTTCACTTTCACCTTTATAAAGTGCATCCAACTGTGGTTATGTTTTATTAAAACCTGTTTTACTTCAACATGAATAAAAAAAAAACATTTTTGACTCTTGACAGAAATCTCAGACTTAAAAGTAACAATTATACATAAAATACTGAACCATAATCTTCAAATACAAAAAATTTAATAAAATACTCAGAAAGACATAAAGATAAAGGCACATTCCTCGTTCCTTATGCTAGGACAATTTGTACAAATGCTCCTTCTTCCCTAGTGCTATTAGAGCATGGAATTGCTTGAGCTAGCAACGAAAACCAGTGACTTGGCAGAATTTAGGTCATTGGTTAATATGCATAACTAAATGCATGATGCGTAGGACGTAATCATCTTCTTTTTTGAAGTAACGTCTATATTATATAAGACAAAAAGATAAGATACAGTTTGAATTAGCAGAACATTTTGGACGCATCAAATTTATTACAAAGTTTTGAAAACATTGGACAGTGTAAAACACTCAATCACACAAAATTGACAGCATTAACATTCTTTTCTATTACTCTTTGTAATTGGTGTGGCATTTACTAGTACAGACTTGCATATCATTACGAAAGTAAAATCTCCCAAAAATGTCAGCCAGTACGCAAATTTTTATAATTTAACCTGTTGCATTACGCATTTTCCCCCTCTCTACACTAGCTTACATGTGGTCACGCTAACCCTGGGGGGAAAACACAGAAAAGGTGGGGTGAATACATTACTCCCAGATCTATACATTGATTGGTTCTTGATAGCAATTAGATTTAGTCAAGAAATGAAGAACACAACAGTTGTGGAGTGGCGGGTTGGTACCATTCTCAGTCAGCTATTACACCAACGAGACTCATTTTTTTTTTTCAAGTTCATTAGTGGAAATTAATTATTTTGGAGCTTTAAAACAGTTGAATGCAAAAAAAGGATCCCTGATTCCCGTATTCATTTTAATAAAAAAAAAATGGCTATAGATTCAAAACACATTCTAGATCTCGACTACAACCCTACTTGATCTATAGACTATAGACAGTACACAGTCTAGCTAGACGTTACGTTATGATTTTCTACATTCTAAATTCTAGTGTGATCTAGATTGATAACATCTAGACTCTAGAATCTTGATTATTTATCTAGATCTACTATCTAGCCTAGATAAGTAGGTAATCTAGGTAGGCCTACGAAAGTTTGAAGTAAGCCTACCTAGATCATCAGTATCAGATCCACAGGATTGGTATAATACACTCCAGGTTCCAGATCTAAAATAGTATAGTAGATCTATTATTACTATTATTAGATCTAGGACTAGACAGTAGACTGACTAGACCTATATTATAATATATTTATATAATATATAGACTCTATATTATAATAGAATATCTAGAAATAATCTCACAACTCATAGATATCTATCTAGAATCTAGATCTAATCATGGCATGTAATTAATTGTAATCTATTCTAACTAGATTACTAGATCTAGACATAGAATTCATAGATCTATAACAGTATTATGTATAATACTCTGAGTATAACTAGTAATGCATTGGTATAGTGACAGCACAGTCTATAGATCTACTATCTAGTCACTATAATTATGTGACTATAGACAGTATAGAGTATAGTGAATAGTGTCACTATAAATATAAACATTGAGTGGCAGTGATAGACTAGTAATAGTATAGTTTTATAGTATAAATATGAAATATAAATTTTTATATAATTATATCATTATATAATATATTATGATATACTATCATATACTACTAATACTAGATCTAGACTTATGTGACACTATCACTATGTCTATAGATTTAGTCTTAGATCTATGACAGTCTATCAGAGTAACTCTATGGCCTATCGCCCTATGCTATGGCTAATATTAGTGAAAATTAGTAATATGCCGCTACTAATCTTTTTTATCTAGGGTTACCGTACAAGATCTAGCCTAGGCTTAGAGCTAATCTTGCTCTATATCTAGAATAGATATAGATGTATGTATATATATATATATAATAGTTGTTTACTTCTATTCTAGACTCTAGTAAGATAGATGTCTAGATCTAGATATAATATCTTAATATGGATCTATGGGTGAGTGATTTACACTAGAGTTAGATTACATCCGGCCTGCTTTATAATGTTGCCAACTCTAATAGTCAAGAGAAAACCTGAAGAGATCCTTTCCGAAGAACAGGCAACAGGCTTAAGTGCAGGTATTCAAGCACCGTTGAACAAATATTTAACATCAGACTGTTAAATGAACAATCATTGCCTTCAACACCACACAACTTCATAGACTTTAAAATAAGCTTTCGTGTTTTGCATGTGGCAAGCGGGAGTGCAAACATTATTGATGTTATCAAAGCCCTTTAGGCCAAAGGCCTATCAAAATGCGAATAGCTCATTACTTCTGAACAACCAAATAGGAGAAAGGCTTAGGACATCCACAGAAGTGCGCCAAGGATGCATTTTTAACCTTATTTCTGGAGCATATTATGATGGAAACTCTAGAAGGATTAACTCCTAGCTTGAACCTAAATATGGGCGGCCTAATTATAATCCCAGGTTTGCAGATGATATAGCCTAGACCTCATTGGAGAAAATGCCGACCAGGTACAATATCTTACTTCAAAACTGGATGCTGCAGCTATAGCAGTTGGCATGGAAATCAGTGCTGGAAAGAGCGAAAAGTTTGTGATGGAGATAGCAGACCTGCCTACTGTTACGCAAAATGCGTATTCGTTACGCAAAATCTCCATAAAATGACTGAGTACGCAAATACAAATTTAACCCGTCGCGTTACGCATTTTGTATCCTTTTTTTTTCTTCTCTAGACTAGCTTACATTTCAAGCAGTGACGCTATGTCAAAGGTGTCGCGCTAAGCCATCCTAACGGGGGAAGAGGGAAGGGGGAAACAGAAAAGGTGGGGTGAACACAATGTGGCCAGATCTATACGTTGATTGGTTCTTAATAGCAATTAGATTTGGTCAAGAAATGGAGAACACGAGAGTGAGGGAGTGGCGGGTTTGTTCGACAGAGGTCACGGCACCGTTCAGTTAGCTGCTACACCAACGTGACTTTTTTTTTTTTTTGTAAGTTCATTAGAAGAAATCAATTATTTTGTAAAAAAAAAAATCACTGATTCCCGTATTTACTTATAGACTCTGTTATAAAGGAATAGATCAAGAATCTAGAGTAGGCCTACTTCAACTCTATACTTATTATGTTTTATACTATAAACGTATACTGCCTATGGCTAGACTATAGCGTCTAGCTAGACATTACATTACAATTCTCTACATTCTAGATCTAATTTATATAGACCTCTAGTATGATCTAGATCAATAATGTCTACATCAAGATTCTTAGTTCAAGGTAGGCCAACGAAAGTTTGGAAAATTCCCTAAATCTTCGTTTGTAGCGGATCCACGGGATCGGTAAAATCCAAATATAGATATATTTATATATATATATATATATATATATATATATATATATATATATATATATATATATATATATAGAAGAATATAGATCTAGATACATTTAGAATATCTAATCTTACATATAATCTAAAGTTTCTAGATCTAAATCTAGACAATCTAGTAAGAAAATGTAGATCTAGATAATAGATCTACTAAATTTAGATCTAAATAATTAAATGGTAATAGTTTAGAATTTAAGATCTACTTGTCTTTTCTGGTAACTAGAGTCAGAGTCTACTAGATCTCTATTACTATTATATTACTATAGTATTAGTAATAGATTAATTAGATATTATAATAAATTGATGTATTAGTATTAGGTAGATTTAGATTTTAGATAAATATATATATTAGGCAAAATAAATCGCGCAAGTGTTACACATTCTTGTGCCAAAATACACATTTTGACCATCAGTGTTACACATTTGAACTTTTTTAGGTAGGCAGGTCTGAGATAGTAGGAGATGTTGCAAATATTGCTGAAGGGCCGAATATTGGAAGAAGTTGACTCATATATATACCTATAAGGTCAAGCATTACAAGAGATTGAGGATAATAACAGAGACAAATCCGTTTAAACTTGGCATAATATATGCTACCATGAGCAAATTGTGGAAAATCTGGAAGAGTAACATCAACTTCCCAGTAAAATTATAACTGTATTCTTCCCCAGTGGTCTCTGTACTCCTATATGCAGATGCGTAGTGAGCAAAGTGTTACCTTTGCTCCATCATATCCAACAACACTTTAAGGGATAAAGACATTAACAACAGGATAGCCAAGGCAATGGCCACCATGTCACGGTTGCAGAAAAGAGTCTGAGACAACATATTGCTGATTAACAGTACTAAAGCCCTAGTCTACCGGACTATACCGAAGTGAAACATAGTCAACCTACTCATGGCAGGAAAAAAAGCTGAATGTCCCCCACCTCCGATGCCTAAAGCGGATCTTTAAAACAAGGTGGCAAGATAAGATAACCAATGATGAAGTGAAACGAAGAGCAGGGTGCCAGGACATCCGCTCTGTTATCAACAGCAGACGCCTTGGCTGGCTTGGCCACGTTCGTAGAATGCCAGTAGGTCGAATTCTACAGGACATTCTGTATGGCGATCTAATAGAAGGCAGGAGAGCCGCTGGTCGCCCACTTTTACGTTAAACGGATGTATGCAAACGCGACATGAAGCTCTTCAAAATCGACACTAGCAGCTGGGAAGAGGTGGTATTGGATAGAACCACAGGGAGAGACAGCATAAATGAAGGGTCACGGATTCCAGATACACAATAGAAGCAAAAAGACGGGTGAAAATGCAACGGCGCCTGGTGATTAACCCAAAGCTTATATCAACTCACTCTGTATGGTAAAAAGATTGCACACGTTATTTCTGTTTGGTATTTTGAACAAGGGAAAAAACTTGTACTTGACAGATGTGGTGATATAAGTTGAATTAGTCCCCTTGCGGAATCTTGAACTTTTTTTAAAGCATTTAAAAAACGATAATGTAAACATTTACCAAGAAACCCCTTTCTTCACTGGAGCGCCGCAGGGGTGCGTCCTGTCACCAGTATTGTATACCATATACACAAATGACATTCAGAGCTTATCAGCTGACACTCCCATCATAAAATTTGCTGACGACACAGCAATCATTGGCCTTATTGCAGGTGACGAAAATCTGTATCATTCAACAATTAACACCTTTTACCAATGGTGTATAGATAACTTTCTAATTTTAAATGTTCAGAAAACTAAAGAAACTATTATTGATTTTAGGAAAAACAAAGACCATATTGCAGAAATTCAGATAAACAACCTAACCATGAACAAGTACAAGAATATAAATATCTAGGCACAACCATCAACAACAAACTGAAAATCTATACATAATAATTCACCAGCGACTCTTCTATCTCAGAAATCTAAGAAAGTTCAACATAGGCAAAACAATAATCAAACTTTTCTACACAGCAACCATCAGCAGTTTTATTAACTTTTCCATCACCTGCTGATATGGTAATACTTCACTGGCACAAAGACTTAGAATAAATAGACTAATTAAAAAAGCATCGTATATCACTCAAAGTACAGCTACCATCTCTTGAAGAGCTTTTCCAAGAAAGATGCCTATCCAAATCACTGACAATTTTTTAAGAAAACCTGCACCCATTAAACCACTGTTACATAAGATCTGAACGAAGTGGTCGTCTCCTTTCCATTAGGACTAAAACTGAAAGATTTAAAAACTCCTTTATCCCACTTTCGGAGTGTTACAAGATCAGCTGTCGTCATCGAGAAGTACATAGAAGTCAAATTTATAAAGCGTTGGTTGTGAATGTGTATGTGTTTCGTGTGTGAATGTTGTTCGAATTTTTAATCAATATTGTTTTTGTACAGTAGTTTCGCTGAGCTTGTCAATTGTAATCAAACTGAATTTCCATTAGATTGGATCAATAAAAATATCTTATCTAATTGGAATTTTGTTTTTTAATAAGTTTTTATATTTGTATTTAAGAAGAAACTAAAAAAAAAAAAGAATATTGCTGTTGAACCGTTTGGGTACCACACACGATCTGTCGACTGTCTTTCTCTATTCCTCTCTGTGTTTTGTCTTGAATAAAATCTCTTTCAACAACAGGCTCGTCCATTCTTTGGTGTTGTCTTCCCATCGCCTTCTCTGCCTCTTTCTTTTTTCCTGGTACTTTTTCCTCGAGGGAAAGTCTTTGCGAGCCGTGAGGACTTAGTGATATGGCCTTAAAGTTTTAGTTTGCCATGGGAGGGGTCACAACTTAATAATAGATTTAAAATATCAGAAGCACTGATGTTTATAATTTAAACAAAGAGTATACACATGAGACTTAACAAAGTAGGTCACCTATAATCGAGATTAATACGGGAAAATGTCGCAGTTTTGTACATTAAGTGTAGCCTACTATCTTAAAAACAATAAAATAATGAAAGGTCACCACCTCTGCCTAAGTTCAGCGCCTTAAATAAATGTCATATCCATATATTTACAAAAGGTTAATAAGGTTTATATTAATTTTAATTATCGAGTGACTACATTCTGATACTCATGGACCTGACCTCACAAGGAAATATAATTATTAACATGTTGTAATCCATTAGTAATTTGAAGGATCGATGCCAACAAATATCAAGTATTGTTTATCATTTAAGTAAACTTTTTTTTTTTTATTTTTTAAATTTTAAAAAGAGAGACTAGTTAAGGACCCACTCACACACACGCACACACATTACCATACACAAAACATTGGTCATTTTTTATGGCTTTTTGATACTATAAAAGTGTAGAAGCTAAACTGATTCGGCAAATTACGAAATAGGGCTTTCTAAAATCTAGAAGCGTCAGTTAGTTATTCTATATAGAACGCCTATGCATTCTATATAATGCCTATGTATTCTACAGAATGACTAGATCTAGTAGGCCTACTGGCAAACTGCGAAATGTTATTTAATTAAGTAAAAAATTTGTATACGATATTTCTCCAAAACCCATTCTCTGTTCAATTTTAAAGTATTAAACAAATATTTTTTGACATAAAAACATTGGCGTAGCATCCAGTTATGATGCCAATTATGAAGTAAATAGGTCTACTTTGAAATAGTGTAAACAGCGTCCTTGAAAGTCTTCATCACTTCTTTGTATCTTTGTATTGTGTAAAAATTGTTTAATGTAATCATTAGAACAGAATTAAAAAAAGGAGATGAAATTTAAAAAAAACAACAATAATTAATATTTGGCAAGGAAACTAAACACCAGAGTAAGTTACATATACACCGTTAAAGTTGAAATGTTTGTTCTGTTACAATGAATAGTAAAGTAAGTTGTAAAGTTCCCCTTTCAGACCTTGTGGTCCATAGGACAGCCCGTAGATCCCAAAATTATAAATTCCAGTCTTCACCAGGATTCGGACCCCGGTTCGGAAGCCAAGCGCTTTACCGTTCAGCCTCCGCGCCTCCGTTACAATGAATGGCGTATCCAAATTGGGGAGCAAGCTTATAACAAAGATCTAGAAGATAGAAAGATGTCCAAATTAATCATGTAATAGTTTCTTTCTCTGGCCAATGCTTAGTATTTGGTTCTTAGTTTTTAAAGTTAACACCCTAATATTTTTACAAAAACATGAACATGGAATAGTGTAATTCGGAGTACCGGCACCTAATCACTGAGTACCGGCACCTAATCACTGAGTACTGGCACCTAATCACTGAGTACCGGCACCTAATCACCGAGTACCGGCACCTAATCACTGAGTACCGGCACCTATTTAAAAAAAAAACACTGCATATATGTAGATGGATATCTGACCAATGCTTAGTATTTGGTTCATAGTTCTGCTCTAAGTAATGAATAATCCTTATTTATCCTTAAATAAACTGCGAGTAAAGGCTATGATAGTACCTCCAATATAAGTGGATAGTAGGCCCTACAATGGTCTTCGGGTACTGCTTCATCAAAACAAGCCGCTTGCGCATTAGGTTCACCGTGCTAACCACGACTTAAAACTGGTCTTAAATGATTCCGCCAGCTGTGTTCAAGACGTTACGTTGCAAATATCTATGACTTGGTATGTGTTTTTTACTTACAGCATCTCAAGATAAGTGCGTCTTGAATCCAATAGAAAGAGCATAACTTCTAGTACACTCAAATACTTTTGCCCACAAAGTGGTCATCAAAGAATGATTCGGATATTTTAATATAGCCTACTAAAGCTTTTAACACGAATTACTTTGTGTTTCTCAAAGGAAAAAGAACGCCAAGAAGCCGCAGCACTTAGAGGAAACTTAGAATTATTTGATAACATTGTCCTGCTTATTGTCGAGTACAAAATTATTAAATTCCATTTGCAATGTTGAAAAATGAGGAACAAGATCTACATAAAGCAGAAAGTAATAGAATGTTTTTTTTTTGGTTAATATACCCATAGGCCTACATTCAGATTGCTCAATTGTTCTGTCACACTATAAATTTGTCTTATTTGGGGGAGGGGGCCCACCAAGATATTATTGAACCTGGGCCTATGGGTACCTTTCTACGCCATTGCATAGACAAGACATGAATTTAAAAAAAAATATGAGTTAATTATTTGTAATTAATTATTTTGTTAAATACCAACATGGGAAATTAATCAATCAGCATTCGGCTAAATGTATAGGGTTTCGTCCACTTAGACAACTAAACACGTTATTTCTCCCACACCCATTCTCGGATCAAATTAAACTATAAACAATTATTTATCGTACCTAACAAAACATGAAAAAGTTACCAATTATTCAATTAATTATTGGTAAGAAATTATTTTGTTATATCAAAATTATATCAAATAAGGGAATTAACTTCTACATTATTGATTGATGTAGTTATAGATTAAAGATTTTTTATATTTCTATATGCTTAACAACGCAAAGTCAAACGTTTCTGTCACACTGAAATGTGAGTTGTATATAATATTTTATATAGTGTCTTATGATATCCATTTAGGTACTTCTATTCTCCTCCGGAGTCTCTGGCGAATTCCCCACCAGCAAACCACTCGATACGACACTCGAACTAGATGATAGCTTTATATTTACATCATATTTTCTTTTCAATTTTACATACTTCATTCCCATTGAAAGCGGCGATGCGTTGGGAGATGGAGAGGGCAACATTAATACTGAACCCATACCCGCATACCATCCTAAGTAGATGATTGTATGTTTATGTGCACGCGGGAGTGTGCATAGACCTAAGCATTAAGTAAGGTAATTGTTCAGTCTTCTTTTATTGCTAGATTCACCGATTCATACTACTTATTCTATATCCTTTCTGCATTGAAAATATTGATTATTTTATGAATTTCATGCTGTATTCTTTATTCTAGCTACAACCATTTGTTGAAACAAATTGAAATTAAACCAAACAAAAAGTTTACAAAGTTGGCAGCCATCACGTTGATTTAATTTACACTATGCTTTTTATATCTCTCTCGTTAGGTCTTGCCATCACCTATGCCATTGTTGATCACCTACTTAGGCGACTTTCGGTTGGTAACTACCGAGATAAATATGTTTTAGTCACTGGTTGTGATTCTGGTTTTGGTCAAAGGCTGGTCATGTAAGTGTGCATAGAATTTGACTTCTTTAAAAACTATCATTTCTTGGTAATAGCATTTTAAAATATTTAATTGAAGGTAATTAACAAGAAAAACATTCAAACATTTAATTTAAAAAAAGATTAAACATTTTTTTAACCCGCCACTCTTGAATCCTAGTTTAATGCATAAATCTAACTAGACTTTATCAAATTCAAATAATGGACCTATTAATCTAGACCATAGACTATATATAGTCTATGGTCTAGACTTAGAAGACGATTGGCCCTTTACTTTTTGTGCGTAATTTCTTCTCATAATATAACAGCTCAGTAAAGCAAGATACTTTAAATTGGAGGGTCAGGTGTTCAAGCCCCTGATCTTGCGAAACCTTTTTCAGAAATATTTTTTTAATAGCGTTTTTAAAAAAAAATAATATTTTAACAATTTGATCTACATAAAAGTTAAAACGGAATTTATAACCTCGGTTCGATTCTAACACGATTTTAAAAACTCGATTAAAATGAATGTTGTTTTAAAATAATCAGGGAGCATTTCCAATATTTTTGAAAATTAAGCTGCAAAGGTAAAGAATACTTATATTGTGTGTAGGACTATTTTCTAAGGCGTAGAGTTTATGTGTGTGGGGTGGGGAAAAAGTGATATTGGTCATCGAAGACTTTGAACAAATATATGTGTTGGGAAGGGGGGTAGCGTTATAAAACGGGTCATGTCAATTAGTTGGTTAGATACCAAAATTCAAGTGTTTTGAGGTGCGGAAATAAAAAAAAAAGCGACGGGGTGGGGGGGGGGGAGAAAAGTGATATAAAAGTTCAACAAGGCAGAAGTGAGAGTGCGACTTAAAGCGGGCTTTTCCAACTAAACATAACATACTGCACTGGATAAATGGCAATGGTGTTGAAATGCGGGTGATTTCATTGAAAGGGAAAGAGAAGTGATACTCAAATTTACGAGCTGGTCCTATTCAATGTAAAAGGTACTCGAATTTACGAGCTGGTCCTATTCAATGTAATAGATACTAGAATTTACGAGCTGGTGCTATTCAATGTAATAGATACTCGAATTTACGAGCTGGTCCTATTCAATGTAATAGATACTAGAATTTACGAGCTGGTCCTATTCAATGTAATAGATACTAGAATTTACGAGCTGGTCCTATTCAATGTAATAGGTACTCGAATTTACGAGCTGGTCCTATTCAATGTAATAGATACTAGACTTAGCTGGCCAAAAAAAGATGAAAACAGTGTTTAATTTTTTATCATTATGTTTTTAAAAGACAAATGGGAGAGGGTCCAAGGCAAGATACATCGCCTGGTAACAAATCAACGGGAGAACCCTGTGGATAATGCTAGTATTATACATACATATATATATATATATATATATATATCATGGGCGTAGCCAGGATTTTTTTTCGGGGGGGGGGGGTGGTGGGGGAGATAAACCTCCCCCCCCGCGCTATATATATGTGTGTGTGTGTGAATATATATATATATATATATATATAATCTTTATTACACTCCGACTCTTCATTCTTTCGCAAGACGTTTATTATAGCCTAGAATAGGTTCTTTCTGGAGTTAGTGGAAAATCGGTAGACTCCCCGCCCTTGAAGCAATGAGGTCTGGGGGAGTGCTACGAGCTCCCCCAACGCGGGTCGAAGCCCCACCGCCAAGCACTATTTCGGTATTGAAAGCCTAAAAAATGCATATTCTGATGTATCTACAGTGCATTATTCTACTATTAAAAAGTATTATTTCAAAACCTGTGCCATTCTTACTGACTTAGTCCCTCCCGCCCATTCGGTACATGCTGTTTCCACAAAAATCTGTCACTGGCATTGTCTGAAACCTCTTCTTACCCTCTCTGAGGACCTCTATGCAAGTGTGGCGTGAAGTTGTACTAGGATGTTCCTGTTTGCGATCTCCTCGTCATTGCAACTCTTATTATGCGTAATTCCTTTTGTTGGCATACATTTCTCGCAAACCTCACGCGACGCTCTGTCACAACCTTACCAAGGGGTCGACTCCCAGTTCGGCAAAGCATTCCCTTGATTGCGACCCGATCTCTATAACTGACTCCTAAAATCCGTCTTAGCCATCTTTGTTGAGCCACATTTAGTCTTTTTTAATTGCGGCAGATGACTATCCAGCACTTTATTAATTGAGTCCAGCCACTGGTAGAAATTTTGTAACCTCTCTTGGCTACGCTCTTGGAATTAGGTGACTGTAGTTTGCTTAAGATTTTATATCGAAAAGGGAATTTTTATCGTCAAAATCATCTGTTGTGGGGATTTAAACTAAAAATCTCTGGAATTTTTTTTTTTAAATTCAAAACCCCATTTAGCTACACTCATAGAATTGTTTTTTGTTTTTTTTTTTTGTAAATTTGTAGTTTGCTTTAGAATAATATAGAGGAAGGGTTTTTAACCTCAAAACTCTCTGTAGCGGAAAACTCAAAAACATCTGGAGTAGTTTTAAACTAAGAAAAAGCAATCTGGAGGAGGGGGTTTAAATTCAAAACTCCCCTTTTGCTTGGCTAAGCTCAAAGAATTTTAGCGTGTAATTTACATTTTTTTTTATATTGAAGGGTATTTTTTTAGCATCAAACCCCGATGAAGGGGGGTTTAAACAAAACCCTTTTTGGCTATGCTCATAGCATTTTAAGTGTAATTTGCTTTTTTTTTATATTGAAAAGGTATTTTTTTAGCTTCAAACCCCACTGGAGGGGGGTTTAAATTTAAAACTCCTTTGGTTATGCTCAAAGATTTTTGAGTGTGTAATTTGCTTTTTTTATATTGAAGAGGTTCTTTCAGCTTTAAACACTGCTGAAGGGGGGTTTAAACTCAAAACCCCTTTGCTATGCTCATAGCAATTACCGTGTGTAATTTGCTTTTTTACATTGTAGAGGGGGTTTTATAGTGAATTTTGGAGGGGGTTTTAATATCAAAATCTTCCTTAACTTTGCTCTTGGAATTTGAGGATTGTCTTTTGCATTATTTTTATTTTTTGTTTGTTTTGTTTTAAAGAAGAGGGGGAATTTAACTGCAAAACCCCCTGGTAGGGGCTTTAAACTGCGCTGGGGCAAGTGATAGTTTGGTATTAAAATCTCACCTAAAATAAACAAAACCAAAGCAAAAATTCAGTTACTAAAGTCCGCCCCCCCCCCCCTGCGGGGGGGGATTTCATTTCGGAAGGGGGGGGTTGAACTCCCACCCCCCCACCCCCCCCCCCCCATGATATATATATATATTACTACGAAAACAAAATGTTACTCAATGTTCAATTTTGTATGACGTGGATCATTGCAGACGACTTGACAAGTTAGGCTTTAAAGTATTTGCTGGATGTCTAGCAGAAGATGGAAGACACTACCTGTCACAGAACTGTTCTGAAAATGTGGTGTCGTTTCTTTTGGACGTTCGGGACAATGCAAGTATCCAGTCAGCCCTGAATCTGGTCACACAATATTTACCTCCAAATACAGGCAAGTGTTGGCGTGTTTTACTTACTGAGGTTTAACAAGTAATATCAATTTCACAAAGCATTTATCTATTCTCTCTGTTGTTTGGTACAAAGTTTGATAACATTATTTCTCCCAAACCCATTCACGGATCAAGTAGAAACTGCGCCTACTTGTTCATTGGTGTAGACAATATATATATATATATATATATAGGGCAAGGGCATATATATAGGTTCTATTTAGTGACCTGTAAATATACATAGTAGATTACTTGTTCTCTTTCCATGACTTCTTGGTTACAATGGTTAAGTCCGGCGCTGCTATTTGTGTTTGTAAAATGTTTGCTTGTAAAATGTTTGACATGTTTCGGATGTTCCTTCAGAGTTGACGATAGTTTACTTCCTAGTCCAAACCTCCCGCAGGACGAAAGGGGATGGGAGCGCGCAGGGTTCGACAGTCCAGCACGCAGCTATCCGCAGTGACGTGTGAATACCCACGTGTTCTTCCCCCCCCCCCCTTCCCTTTTGTTATTTCGTGGTCTGAATCCGCAGAAATAATAGAGCGATCATTCTTTTATTTCTTGCCTCTCGTCCAAACTCTTGAGGGAAGAAGAGAATTATATAGATAGATAGTTGCCAATACCCTAACATTTATTTCTATTACTTTAATAATTAATGAACTGATATTTTAAAAATGGTCATAAAGTGTGTTATCACCATAGACATAAATAAATATAGACTGGCCGATTAAAGAGTTTTATGAAACTAAAATTTGACTTGCAATTTTGTGTACTTTATTATACAGCAGTTATGAGCAGTATAAAAGTTAAGTATTCATATCGATTTCAGCCACACACCTATATATATTGTAAATAAGGAGGCAGTGTAGTTTAGTTTAATCTCTAAGAATGAAGATCATGCAATTTTTTATAATTCAGAAATCCGAATACAATAGATATACATGTTTTCAAGTTACATGAAGCTACTTCCTTCGGCCAGTCTATATTTATTTATGTCTAAAATAGTGAACTAATAGCAGAAATTTAAAAAAAAAGTATTTTTAAAAAGTGAGCGTCGAAATTGTTTCCTCAGAGTTACAAAGTAAATTGTATGTATGTAAAATATTTTCTCACTTATGGGTAGATCTATATAATTAGGCTCACGTGTATCTAATTGATATTGTCTCTGTAATCAAAATTTTCATTAAATAAAAAATATTGACAAATATATTTTTAGGCATGTTTAGAAAAGTAGTTAATATTTAATACTATCTTTATTAAACTGGGAGCAATCGTGTAGTATTTGTTAAATGATAATAATATTAAACTTCACGATATACACAAACACTTTGCCTCCTTCGTAATTTTTTAAAATAGCTTTTACGAATTATACAACTTTTTCAATTTTCAAGCGTAATTAAAAATAACAGTAAAATGATAGGCATTCTGAAAATTATAAATAGTCATTACGATTTTCTCAATCACGATGGCAGAGACAATTAAATGTAATCTTCAATAGCGCTTGTCGATGTCTAGATTGAAGCGTATGAGACAGACTACACAAACACCATGTCGCGTATTTGTATCAGCGAAATGTTTATAAATTCTTTTTCCCTTTTGCTTTAAGACTCTAGAGGCCTACTCGACATATCAATCGTTAAATTTGACTTTTTTTTTTTTTTTTTTTCAGGGCTTTGGGGATTGGTCAATAATGCCGGCATCCTCGGAAACATTGCGTTTTCAGAATTTTGCACCAAGAACGATTACCTGGCGTGTATGGACGTCAACCTGTTTGGACTTATTGAAATGACCAAAACGTTCCTTCCCCTGGTCCGAAACTCCAAAGGCCGCGTCATCAACACGTCAAGTTGTTTTGGTCGTTGCGCTGTGATGGCCCCTGTGTATACAATCACAAAGTTCGGTGTTGAGGCTTACTCAGACATAGTGAGGTATTGGGGATCATCTCTGGTGACATGACTAGCCAAGAATGGGTTTAGGCTATAAGCACAATATCTCATTGATTTGCAATTTTTTTTCCCGTCTAGCAAAAAGGATATGACACTTTTAAATCATGCCCAAATTGGCCCATTGGAAAGTTTCACAATAAACTAAACAATGTCAAGAATACAAAATATGACTCTAATGTTTTGAATTGAAAACAAATTGAGCTACAAATCGAAGGGGTTAGTAAGTTGTATTCTGCAGTGCTAAAGAGTGTAACAAAATCACCATATAACTTTTACAAAGTATAGCTTAGAAGCAATCCATTTTTTTTTTACACCGGATACACAAAAAGGCTAGGTTCAGGGTTGGACTGGCTATATGGGCATTCGGGCTAATGCCCGATGGGCCGGTACCCCATTGGGCCGGTATCCCATTGAGCCGGTATGGCAGCAAGAATTTTCCGACTTTATAATATTCTCTTCAATAGCAACACTTTGAGACTCGTGATTTAAAAAAAACCCACATTTTTTACACTTTAAAGTCTAATACTATTCTAAAGCATTGTCGTAAATCCCCTATAAATCTCTATAGTTCTTCTATACTAGACGATAAACAAGAAACGTAATGCTTTTATTTCTCATAGAGAATGACGTGAGTGTGAATCTATTCGGATGAATCTATAAAGGAACCAAAAACAACGTTTCAAGTCCTATAGAGGACATGTTCCAGTCACAGGCGAGTTCTTAATGGTTCGACGGAGTTGTCGCATGATCTCGAGTTGGCCCCGCTACGAAGTCCTTCATAAAACAAAATTATTATATGGAATATTGTAGCATTACGTGGATTGGAATTAAAATGTAAACGAATACAAAAAAACTAAGGAGCAGAAAGTCAGTTAGATAAAAAAAAAAACTTTGGCTGAAATCAGGTGAAAAAAAAATGTAGTAAAAATACTTCAAGTTTTCTCACAAGCACAAGAGATTCACCAACCTTAGGATGACAGCGTTTATGAATGAACAGGCTCAACGCCATAAGAGACGCTAATACCAAGACGACAAAGATATAGACTTAAGTCAAAATACATAAGAGGCTTTTTTGCTAAAATATGAAATAATCTTGACAGCATCTGTTTTACTGAACATAAGGATATTAAATTACCTTTAAACAGGTGAACGTATTATTTTGTTGTGTTTGTAGTCAGCTCTAAGAAGCAGACTGTTAAAGTAGGTTTACAGTTATATGACATTGCGAGTAAAGTTCCCCTTTCAGACCTTGCGTTCTTCACAGCAAATGGTGTAAAAGTCATATGGTTAACCAGTAGGGTGTCATGTGACCAGGACAACAACCAACCGCCTTTACTTTCCCCAACTAAAGTCAGGTACTCGTTAGAGTTGGGTGGACTCAGGGGCACCCCAAAATTCTCGAAATTCAAAATCCCAGTCATCATCAAGATCCAAACACAAGACCCCAGGTTTGAAAGCCAACCGCGTCCTTGTGAGATGGGCAGTTAAATAATGTCAGATTAAAAATTGTATATGTAAATTAAAGTCCATATGCCTGAGATAATGGCAAAGAGTGAAACTAAATCATAAACAATATGTTCGTTGCTGTAGGATCTTCAATTACATGTATATGTTAATGTCTATGGCAGCAGGAATTTGTTCACATTAAGAGATTCCCCATTCCAAGTGTTATACTGTATTCATCTAGTAATACCAATTATCCGATAGTTTTAAAAGCATCTAAAAAAATATTCATATGGCTAACTACTTTCGATACATTATAAAACTTTACACAAGGCTCTTGAGGACTTGTATAATTGGATGCCCAGTACGTGGCATATAGTTTGTGGGCCGGATAGTATAAAAATGCTCGGGTCGATTTTGACACCCAGTCCGCCCCTGGCTAGGTTTCTATAGTTTTTTCGCCATGGATGAAAACCTCAAATAAAGATTAGAATATCTTTTCTTTGCGTCCTTTAATCGTCCTACACATACACAAACACACTCTTTCTTTCGTCACATTTCTTGATGCTCATTTTGTTTGATCCAGGATTTGAGAGTTATCTCCCCTGACTTTTTTTTTTCTCGATCTCGGGAATGGATAGATCTTGGATTATTGATTATCTCTATACACTAAATATTATACACCAAATATTATACACTAAATATTATACACCAAATATTATACACTAAATATCACACACTAAATATTACACACTAAATATGACACACTAAATATTATACATTAAATATTATACACTAAATATTACACACTAAATATTATACATTAAATATTATACACTAAATATTACACACTAAATATTATACATTAAATATTATACACTTAATATTACACGCTAAATATTATACATTAAATATTTTACACTAAACATTACACACTAAATATTATACACTATATACCACACACTAAATATTGCAACTTTTCTTTTCATAGAATTTTTAAACAATTTTCTAAGCTCAATCTTTATTGCAAGTTACAGTCTTGTTTTAATTCCCCCCCCCCCTTTTTACAGAAAAGAAATGTATTCACGAGGAGTTAAAGTAATCCTATTAGAACCTGGTGGATTCAAAACTCAGATGATAAACGTGGACAAAATCATCAATGGAATACAAACAACACTGGACAATGCACCAGAAGAGTTGAGCTCTCAGTTTAAAGGCTTTCTCAAAAAGTGTAAGTATAAAGCTCAGCGCTTAAACGTTTTGTAAAGTTTGTAAATGAAAGTTGGAAACAAGCTGGCTTTAAATAGACGTTCTAGCTCAGTGGTAAAGCGTTTAGTTTGTTGAGAGACAGGTCAAGAAAACTGGAAGTTTTGAACTTTTTGGATTCCCATTGTCACCTGTCATTAAAAAACTAAAGAAAGAAATTTTTTTTAAAAAATCAAAGAAAAAGAATTCCATATTTATAGCTTTATATCTCAATACTGTAAGATTTATTTCCCATTTAAGATGTTAAACAAAATTAACTTATTACCAATATTTAATTAACTAATTAGGCTTTTTTTAAATTGATTCGAGTTTTGTTAGGAACAATGAATGATTGTGCAAAATTTCATCTTGATCCAAGAATGGGAAGTGTGAGAAATAACGTGGTCAAAATTTGTACCAGACAGACAAACAGACAGAGTGAGTTGATAGAAGCTTGGTAACAAAAAAATTTGGAAACAAGCAGATGCTAGGAGACGGTGGTAAAGCGCTTAGTTTGTGGAGAGACGGGTCAAGAATTCGAATCCTGGTGAGTACTGGAAGTTTTGAGCTTTAGATTCTAATTGACACCGGACATTAGTTATGAAAGTAGAAGGCGTTTGCAGGGCAAATGACATCCATGTTGACAGACGACAATAGAAACATCATATGTCCTATCGACCACAGAGGGAACTTTACTTTACATATTACAAAGACATTAGTAAAAGCATGTGTACAAAGCAGTTGCTTTCGTTTTCGAATTACACAGCTTTATAGACATTAAAAAGACTAAAAAAACAACTAATTTGACTTCAATAGTTCAGTCAACATTTGACTTCAATAGTTCAGTCAACATTTTACTTCAATGAAGTCAAGTCAACATTTTACTTCAATGAAGTCAAGTCAACATTTTACTTCAATGAAGTCAAGTCAACATTTTACTTCAATGACAACATTTGGCCTAATGAACATTTTTCTTCAATGACACAATTTGATCAAGTCAACATTTTACTTTCAATGATACCATTTGGTCAAGTCAACATTTTACTTCAATGACACCATTTGGTCAAAGCAACATTTTAGTTCAATAACATCATTTGGTCAAAAATGAATATTGAAAACGTAATAAAAAAAAATAATTCTAGTTACATTTTATTGATTTTTGGTTATCTTTAAAATAGAAATATCTAGTTTGTTGTTGTTGGTGTACAGAAAATGTACCCCTTTAAGACCTATCGATTTATGCGAGTTGATGATGTTAAGTTCTTCTATTTTTGTGGCCGACGGTTAACTACGTTGTCAGGTGGCCAGCACAACGACCAACCGCCTTTACCTTTTCACAACGTATGTCTATTAGAGTTGGGTGGACTAAACAAATCATCTACAGGTTCACCAAAATTCGAACTCGAGACCTCTCGACTTAGAAGACTAACGCTTTACCACTCGGCTGGGAAAAACTATATGAAGTATGTATTTTTTTTAAAAAAGGTATACGCTATTATACATGCATAAATACAATTTTTTACATTTTTTGTAATGGGATATCAAATTTCTAAGATAAAAGTAATGTTCATTGTTTAATTCGCAATAATAATAATAATAAGGCTAGTCTTCGAGTCTGAAGATTAGTGAGGAATGCAGCATTTCCCGTGGCTGCGCAGTCTCAGCTGTGACCTACATATTTTGCCACATCCAGGGCCAGCATAACCATTGTCCGCAGGCGGTCGATTTAGAGTTTCTTTTCGCCGTCTGCGTTTGTGCTCTTGCAATATCTTGATATTTTTAGTGTTTAGTTTGTAAATATTTTCGTTAATTTTTTACAAGGTTCATCTTCTCACAGTTTACGTTTTTGTAAGTTACTAGTTCACATAGAACTAACTTTCATTCTCTGGCACTGCCAGGGTCGTGTTTCATTAGAGGAAAACAAAATGCAGTGTAGTCCTCTTAACAGTATCCAGTCAGACATTATTATTATTATGTTAGAAACGATAGAGTCTTAATTCTCTGACGCTGTCAGGGTCGACTTTCGTTAAAGAGAAACAAAATTCATTGTAGTCCCTTTATTGGCTTCCACTGAGGAATTTATTTGGTTATTTGGCAGGTCTGCGTAAGTACTGCTCTCTGACAGGCAATGAGAATGTTCCTAGGAATGTTAAGGGCCTTGAAGGTATATGTGAGATCAGTTGTTATTATCCCCTCGGTTGATATAACAATTTATTTGTTATTTTGGATAATTTCCATAGACGCTTAATCTCCAAGCCTAGGTTCCCATATTTTCTTTGTTTTTCTATCTCAGTTTTTCTTAAATTATGAGACAGTGGTACGGCGATATCAATAATGGTAGCGGTTTTTTCTTTTTTATCGATGAACAGCAGGTCCGGGCGATTGAAATCTACCGTTTTGTCGGTCAGAATAGGCCTAACCCAGTACAGCAGATGTTCAGTAGACTCGAGAACCTCTTGTGGAGAGTATTTATAATAAGGAGGAGTGTTCTTACCGATTCAATTGTACGTCAAAGTCAGGTGTTGGTGTATTTACTTTGCATAACTTGGTTATGGCGACCTAGGTAGGCTGATTCTGATAGGGCTGGACATCCTGCCATAATGTGTTCAATCAACTCGCCCACATTTCCACATTTTCGGCATTTGTCGATAACATTGAGTTTCAGGATATGCTTCTCGTAATTTTTTGTCCTGATTACTCTGTCCTATATTGCTGTAACAAAGCCTTCTGTTTCAGGGTAGATGACCTGCTTTGAGCCATGTTAAGAAAGCAGCCTTGTCGATGTTGTCCCCATGTAATAACGCCGGAAATTTTCCGTGGAGTGTTTTTTCTTCCCATTGGCGAATCTCATGCCCTACGTCATCCAAACCGACATTGACATCGGCATTGTGTACGTTCATAGGGGTTGCTTCGGAGTCATATTTGCGTAGAAAGGAAACTAATTGATTGCTGGAGGCGAGCAGTTTTGATCGTATTTTTAAAACTTGCATCTTACACAATTTGAAGATGCTCTGCAATCCACGACCCCCATCCTTCCTGGGCAGGTATAACCTTATGGTGGAGGACTTGGGGTGTAGGCATCGAAATTTGGTTAGTAATTTTCTAGTGAGTCTGTCAATGTCATGTAGGTCGGTGTCAGTCCATTTGATCACACCGAACGTGTAAAGGAGCACTGGGACGGCCCAGCTGTTTATTGCAGTGATGAGATTACTGCCAGACAGTTTGGTGTTGAGGATTTTATTAACTCTTTGCTTATATTTACCATGAAAGTCCTCTTTTAATTTCTTATGGTTTATCTTGGCATTCTGGTTTATTCCAAGATATTTATAAAGAGAGGCAGAGTTCAATTCCTCGATGCCTTCAAATTCAATGTTGGTGTTCGTTGCCTTGCCCTTTTTAATGCTTATGATGCCACACTTATCCAGGCCAAAAGACATACAGATATCGTCACTAAAGCATTTTACCGTTTTGATAAAGGTGTGTAATTTTTGCTCGGTTTCTGCATATAGCTTTAGATCATCCAAGTATAATAAGTGGGACACACATTTTGTACATTTAGTGTCAACCCTAAAACCGTTTGTAGAGTCTTGGAGTAATGTAGATAGAGGATTAATCGCTAGGCAGAACCAGAGTGGAGATAGTGAGTCACCCTGGTATATACCTCTTCTTATGTGCACAGAACCTAGTTTATCACGATTAATGTACAGATTTATCTTCCAATTATTCATACAGACTTTCAATAGTTGTTTGATTCTTGGGTTGATTCTATGAATATCCAGGGTTTTTAATAGCCAATCATGCAGAACTGAATCGAATGCTTTTTTGTAGTCCATGTAACACATGTGTAAATTTCTCTTTCTTCTATTAGCTTGGTGCAATATAATACCATCTATAGTTAGCTGTAATTTACAGTCCATCGACTCCTCAATGCAACCTTGTTGTTCCTCTGCTAGTAGCTTATGGGCAGAGCAAAATTTATACATTTTACTTTTTAAAAGTGAGGTTAATAGTTTATACACAACTGACAGACAGGTGATAGGGCGATAGTTTGATTATTATTATTATTATTACTATTATTATATTATTATTATTATTATTACTATTATATTATTATTACTATTATTATATTATTATTATTATTATTACAATTATTTTTAATTTTACTTTGTCAGTCCCAACAGTCATTCACCGAATTCGGCTCTCAGACAACCTTGACCTTGTAGTAGACGCTTACATCCATGGGCTGACTTCCTTGTTTCCAAGAACAAGATATGCCGTTGGATGGGACAGCAAATACCTCTTCATACCTTTGTCGTATCTACCAACTTGGCTTGTAGACTGGTTGTTACACTACAGGATCGATTCACAATAATTTATTTTTTCTTAGTTGATTCAATTAAAAGTTTAATTTATTTGTGCATTATTTGCGTTTAACAAAATGAATCATGATCAAACTAACAATTTTTTTTCTGTTCGTTTATTATTAAAAAACTTATATCAATTTATTCTGTCTGTCTGTCTGTCTGTTCAAATGTTTGTACACGTTATTACTCCCAACTTCTTCTCTGATCAAGTTGAAACTTTGCATAATTATTCACTGGCATAGACATGACACGAATCAATAACAAAAATTAACCAATTAGTCAATTAATTACTAGTACTTAATTATTTTGATACCGACAATGGAAATTAATTTTACAGTATTCAGAGATGTGGCTTAATATTTGGGGTTTTGTCCCCATACGCGTTATTTTTCTCCCACACTTTTTCTCGGCTCAAGTTAAAACTTAATTTTGAGCCCAACAAAACATGAATCGATTAAAAAATTAACCAGTTAGTCAATTAATTATTTTGTTTGACAACGAAAAGGGAAAGAACTTCTACATTAATGACAAATATAATAAGAAACGTAAAGTTCTTCCCCTAAGAAGCTTCTTTTATCAGATGCCACAGTTACGGGTATTGTAAAAAATATTCTGAGTGCAACAAAGTAATTTGGGAAAGCAGTGTAACTTTTATTAGTGGACAGATAAGCTAAAATTTCTACTGGGGTTTTGGTGGTATATGGTTGAATATGCCTTTAAGATTCCATATCATCTGCCAATTCTGGCCCATATATATCTGCTATCTTTTGACTCGTCTGTTGATGACGTCAATGTTTGCTCGAGGCTCGCTGTAAACATTTGTATGTCATTAGGCTGAAGGCTCTTGAGGTGACAAGAAACTCAAATAGATTGTGGTTTGATTTAAGCTGCTCAACTCTCATCTGTAAGGATTGAATTGCAGTGTCCACAATTCTGTTGAAGCAATTTATCCTGTTCTAAGTTATAATGGTTTAATTTAATAATTTATACCTAAATCTAGCGCGGGGCCCACTGCGGCCGCATAGGTTGCAGTGGCCTACCTAAGGCAGGCCCTGCTAGAGACAGAGACTTAAACTGTGCTAAGTCATTGTTTTCCAGGCTTATTCAGGTGTTAATTTAGTTTGCCATCTTGTGTAGATAAGCTTTGCGCAGCTTGAATGTGGGCTTGAACTAGTAATCGGTTTGCAACATGTGCTAACCTGCGTCTTAAAAAACAGAAACATTAATTGACTGTTAATCAGATCTATTAACCTACAACTTGCAACCAAGACTTTTCGACCTCTAGACCTTCACATATTCCCGACGTGTGTCAAGGACGGAGTCCCATGAAAGTTATCATGTGTGGTTTCATTGTGCACTCTGGACAGATGTTTCGAGAGACCTGGTAGCTTCAAGGATGGGCATGGCAAACGGGTCATAGTGTGAGCATCGCTGACCTACATGAAACCGCTAGAAATCATTCTACAACTACACACTAAAATAATTAGCTCGATCTGGGGAGAAATCTCAAACTGAGACAGTTGAAGGGAGATCACCCAAGTCTAAGACTGCTTCAGGAGGTCGGAGAACTTTATCAGGTATCTTATAATCTATCTTGACTTTGATATCATGTCTAAAAGTAAGCTGTAACATTTTTTTCTCTATAGCCTATACTCAATATACTGGTAGATCTACACCTAGTGATTCTAGTCCATGTACAAAGATTGCTGGTTAAGCTAGACTAAGATTGGATTAAGATCCCTTTTTTAACCTCGGCTATAATACAGTTATTATTATTCCAGTCTTATTATGAATACTATTATTATCCTGTCATTAAATAAATACATAACATTGCTATACCTCCACACTAAACAGACAGTGCATTTAGGGCAAATATAAAATATAACAAAGTAATCTGCTGCTTTCTGTCTGCACAAAACCTGCTGAAACCGAACCAAGGCCTAATTGCATTGCACGAGTGCTTCTCAAACTATGGGGCATTGTATCTCGTCTAACTAGAATCTAGGCCTATTTATTTATTTCTATTTGTATTAATCTTTTTTTTCATTGCAGTTATAAATCCATATTATAGCGCATTATATATATATATATATATATATATATATTACAAATACAATTAGAAAATTAATTAATTTTGTATTGTTTACGTGAGACGCATCTAGATTCCAAACTTTGAAAACTGCATGCTCTTGTGTATCGAATGTTTCTCACACTTCAGTAATGGCCCAATAGCATGACTGTTAGCTTCATTTCACTAACCCTCCTCCAACTAGCAAAAATAGTGAAATGTAGCAAACAATGCCTGAACACTGGCCTGCAACGTCGTAACTTGTGGGCAGTGGAGACCAATATCTCGTTGCCACGTCACTGGTCTGTACGACGTGGCGACGAGGTATTGATCTCCACTGCCCATAGGCTGCGACGTTGAAGGTCAGTGCTGAGGTCTACTATTACGATTGGTCTCGATTGTAGATGCCAAGAGAATAAATGTCTCAATCTGAAAATGCAGGAAAATGCTTTTTGGTCTAGTGGTCAAAGCTGGTAAAAACGTGAGAGGCACTGCGCAACAACATCCTCATGCGACCTGTTTTTTTAATATTTTTATAAATGAATTTTTTCAGCTAAAGGGGAAACAATTTTAAAAAATTATTTTACAATATTAATATTAAAAACAATAATATTATGTCTCAACTTATAAAAAAAAATGTAGTCCCCGTATTTTCATTCGTTCTCTTTTAGAGTCTTTTATCCCATTTTGTTGCAACTTATAAAAAAAAATGTAGTCCCCGTATTTTCATTCGTTCTCTTTTAGAGTCTTTTATCCCATTTTGTTGCAAGTATTACTGAAATATTGAATTTGTAAAAATGAAAAACCACGGGCCTGTTATGGGATGTGCTGCCCAGGTTCTTCAGAATAAAACATGTCACTAGGACTTATTATACATGTTTATATATATATATATATATATATATATATATATATATGGCTGGTTCTATGCTGAATATATATATATATAGTTCGTTCATCGTGGTTCGATGATGACCACTTTGTCATCCAGGGGGCTGAGGGCTTTGCACTTGGGTTTTATGTCTCCTATTGTGGCTGGTGAGACCTATGTGAGCCCGGAATGTTCGGCTGCACACTGGGCAGGTTATTCCAGCTGGAGCTAGTGTCCTTGGCCTTGGTTTTCTTCTCTGGCGTTTTTCTTCTGCCAGCGTGCTTCTCTTTTCCCAGCACCTGTGCGCCAGTTTTTACAGCACGACGCCATGATGCTCTGTCATGTGCCTCTGTCTCCCAGGTGGCTGGGTCTATGCTGAACGCCTTCAGAGAAGCTATGAGGGTGTCCATGAAGCGCTTTCTTTGACCACCTTGCGAGCGCTTTCATTCGCTTAGTTGGCCATACAAGAGTCGTTTAGGGATGAGGTGTTATACATGCTTATTAATATGGCTACGTACCAGTAGGATCTGTTGTTATTTTTTTAATCAATAGAAACCAAATGGGCCAGTCCAGACCTTAACATTGTTGCATAGTATTCTTCAACTACAAGCTGAGAATGATCTGTATAGTCACTGTTTTCATATTGACGGCTATAACTTACTATATCTTTGACTACCTGTTGAGAAGACTAAAGGTTGGAGGCTTTCATAACAGGCATGTCCTAGTTACAGGGTGTGACTCAGGATTTGGTCAAAGAACTGTCATGTAAGTACATACTTAACATTGCTCAACACTAACTCCAGCATAAAGAAGAATAAAGTCTTTTTTAATTAATTTTTTTTTAATTCTCAAAGTGACTTTGATTTTTTGGACAAGGGAAGTTATAATTCCTTTGTTACTGAGACCAAAAGAGACAACGTAGATACTTTGGTCAATGAATTTGTCTTTTCCTTGATCTCTGCAGCCAGTTATTTGATTGATAATCTTATCATATTTAGAAGGATATTGAAAAATAAAATTGTACCCATTGTGCTGTTTACTTAAACGCTCAACTTGGGCACAAGTTGTTTTTTTTTCAAGTCATCTTAAGTACACAATATTAACTGACACTCTATATTTTTATGTGATTTAATTAATAGAATTTTAAAATATTTAAATGTACTAGATATGCCTCATTCTCTACAGCAATATCAAGTATTCACAACTATAGTAACAACACATACTTCACCACATACAATGTCACAATAATTTAATTCATATTTTATTCTTTGGCATAAATATTGACTTTTATAGAATAACAAGAAAAACATTTCTTTTAAAAAACAACAACAAAGTTTATATTAAGCGTAGTAGTATCAATTAGTTTGGCTCAATCATGTATGTAAATTTGTAATAGAGTAGACTGACAATAATACATCTGATATTCTTTCTAAAATATTGAAACCTGCCTTTTTATCTGCCTAGCGGACCACTTTGGATACCTATTTTGCATAAATGTGTTTAAAAAATGGTAAATGTCTGCCTTCCTTACTAAATGGTCTCAGGTGTTTGTTACTTTTAATTGTAAATAGTTGTAAAAATGGTGTATTGTTTATGAAAAAAAAAACTGCTTGCACAGTTGATTTTAAAAATTACGTTTTTCGCTTTCAGAAAACAAAAAAAGTAGTCGTTACATCAGAACTTTGAATGGTCTTAAATATCATGATGTTGGATTTTCAATATCTTTTCAAGTTTACGAGATCTAAACGGGACGGACGGAAAAGCAGATCACACAAAACTAATAGCATCTATTCCCCTTTCGAGAGCCGCTGACAAAACTACTTAGCTAATATAATTATTATTATTATTATAGCTTTTATATAGCGCTACTTTCATGCTTATAGAATGCTCAATCTCTTTTTTGGACCAGTGGGGGTAGCTAGGAATTTGTTTTTCCGCGCTGTCGAACCTCGAGCCCCCTTCTAGGTAGCCAAGCCAAGTTCAAGCGCACTTGGCCTCTCGACCAGGCTTCCCCTCTCGACCAGGCTTCCCTCTCTCGACCAGGCTTCCCCTCTCGACCAGGCTTCTCCTCTCGACCAGGCTTCCCCTCTCGACCAGGCTTCCCCTCTCGACCAGGCTTCCCCTCTCGACCAGGCTTCTCCTCTCGACCAGGCTTCCCCTCTCGTCCACGCTTCCCCTCTCGACCAGGCTTCCCCTCTCGACCAGGCTTCTCCTCTCGACCAGGCTTCTCCTCTCGACCAGGCTTCCCCTCTCGACCAGGCTTCCCCTCTCGACCAGGCTTCCCCTCTCGACTGAATTATAAATTTTGCGATTTTAAAAAGCTTTCATTTTTTTTTGTTACAAGACGACTTGACAATCTCGGCTTCAAAGTATTTGCTGGATGTCTGACAGAAGATGGAAGACACTACCTGTCACAGAACTGTTCCAAAAATGTGGTGCCGTTTCTACTAGATGTCAGAAGTAATGAAAGTATTCAATCAGCGTTGGATCTGGTCAAACAAAATTTACCTGAGAACACAGGTCTGTTAGATATTTAAAAATGTCTTTGCTTTATCGAGGCCTTTATTTAAACTTTAAATTCAAACAACACAGTGATGTATACCAACATTTACCATACAATGATAGAAAGCCACTTTGGAGCGTCAATTTTATTTGTTTTTACCAAGAGTCTTTTGAAATGGTTAACTAGGGTACTTTTGTTGCTGTTTTTTATAAATTAAAATCACAGAAATGTGAAATGAAATAGGGCTGTGTTGGACTAGTCCGTTACGTTTCTTTGATTCAAAAGTATTGGGCCGGAAGTCGCTTTTTTCCCTATATATCTTTGTATTTTTTATTTCTCTTTTTAAATTAAACTGACATTATTATGCTATAATTTTAAGTGTACCTGATAGAGAAAAAAATTCTGCACAAAAATACGGGTAGTTGGGATATAACCCGATAGAGGCTATAACAAGAAAAGACCTGAAACTAGCGCGTGAAACTACACATTTACAGTACTTTATTTGATGAGTATTTTGCCAAAGATCTGTGTTGTTTTTTTAGGACAAGCTTATTTCATGTACCCCGCATTTTCCGATACACAATTTCATACACAAAATAATTGTTGAAAAAAATTGTAGTGATTTTAAACTTTAAATGATTACTTAAAAAGGTGTTACTCTAATCAATTGTGAATATTATTTTGTTATGAATGTTACTGTTTATTTTGTGTCTGTTCTAGTTTCTTAAATTTTTCTTGAGTAAAGGGGTCGTTTTTCTCCTAATGGGTATACCTGATTTCTCCAAGCAGCCTTTGTAAAATATTGGTCCTAAATAATGCTATGTTTATAAACGAAAAATCGCATGGCTGCATTATGATGAATGTACGTGTTAGTTCAATATATTTTATATTACTAGATAACTATAAATAACCTCATAAATAGATGTAAGTTTTTTTTTCTGTTAGATAAAGTCATATGGCAAATTTTGTTTATATCCTAATTCTAAAAAGGAATAATAATAGAATTATACAGTAAAAATAATCACTAAGTTTTTCTTTTAATAGTTTTGAAAGTCTGAGTTTGTGTTTTTGCAGATGTACACAAGCTACACTATGAGTCAGTCCATCTCTTCTAATTGTTTACAAATGAGTGTAAAAATGTAGGCTTCGATATTTTTAGCCTGAATTTAAGAAGTTACAAACTTCAAACTAATATATTGCCTCTTCCATAAAACTTTGTACTTAAAAAATAAATGTATCCAATGCTCGAGATCCTGCTTGTATACTTAGGCCCTATTTAAATCGATCCGGTATCAATGTATTAAGTAGCAATAACCCCGCAAAAAAAATTAAATGAAAGAAGATTGAGATATATTTTTGTGACAGTACGCACCGGTACGGGGTACCGGCACCTTTTTTCAATGTCGGGAAAAATGATTACTTTTCTTGTAATTCAACGTTAATTGTTAATTTATTATTAGTTGAAAGTTAGGCAATCTATCACTGAGTACCGGAGCCTCTTTTTTATTTTTACAAAAAAAAAAAAGCACTTTATATACTTTCAGCCGACATGCCGTATTATTAAAGACTCCTCTATGTGAACTCAATTATCTAGAGTCTTAGACAGTCATTATTTTAGACTAGATTTAAGTAGAGTCTAGACCAGGGGTCTCAAACACGTGGCCCGCGAAACTATTTTGTGTGGCCCGCGACCACGTCCGCGAATTTAAAAAAAAATAGATAAAATGTACAATGACCACATATAAGCCGTGAAATGATTTACAACTGCACAAATCAGTAAATGAGGTGTCACTGTCGCCCACCGACCGCTTAGGCTTTCAGCTTGGTGAATGGTGGCCGGATTCTTACCTCTGACCAATAGCGGCTAGAATCTGGCCACTATTATATCACTGCTCCGACCGTTTGGCCGCAAGGGCAAGGCTAATCAGGCCACGCGGCTAGCGAAACAGGAGAAAGAAAGGGAGATGGGGAGGGATGGGGTACATGTGTCAAGATTCTGTGAAAGCAAGCTTTGTTGTTAGCGAGATGATAGCAAAGGCATCACGACCATTCACTGAAGGCCAGTTTGTAAAAGAGTGTATGCTACAGGCATGTGAAATTATCTGCCACGAGAAAAAGAAGCCCTTCGAAGGCATAAGTTTGTCTGCGAACACAGTTGCAAGCAGGATCACCGAGTCAGCGACAAATGTTCAACAGTAACTGAGTGCCACTGCAAAAGACTTTGTAGCATATTCCATTGCACTGGACGAGTCTACTGGTGTAACAGACGCCGCATACTGTGCCGTATTCATTCGTTGGGTCGACGAAAACTTGAACATTGTTGAAGAGCTATTGGACTTACTACCCATGAAAGGAACGACGACTGGACGCGACGTGTTTCAAGAGCTGGAAGCTTGTATTGACAGGTGTGTGGGCTACCGTGGGAAAAAAAACTTGTTTCAGTGGCTACGGACGGTGCACCAGCAATGTATTCAGAGAAGGTTGGTGTTGTTGGATTAATGGTAGAGAAACGGAATCAGCTCAGCTTGGCGGGACCTTTTGCAGCCATACACTGCATTCTGCACCAAGAAGCACTCTGTGGCAAAAGTCTACAAATGAAAAACGTGATGGATGTTGTCTTGAAGACGGTGAACTTCATACGTGCACGGTGTCTCAACCACAGACAGTTTGTGTCATTTTTAGCTGATTTAGAAACGGAATACGGAGAGTTCCTGTATCATACGGAAGTCAGATGGTTGAGTCTTGGAAAAGTGCTGCAGAGATTTTTTGAACTGAGACGGGAAATAGCATTGTTCATGGCAATGAAAGACAGAGATATCTTAGCTCAGTGACCTAATGTTTTGTCGGTACTTTCTTTTCTTACTGACATCACGCAACATCTCAATGCAATCAATTCACAACTACAGGGCACAAAGCAGCTGATTACCGTGATGTTTGATTCATTCAGATGCAAGCTGACTTTGTGGGCCACTCAGCTGGCAGATGCAAACCTGGCACATTTCTCTTTTCTACAGAGGATTACGGTTGAACCACAGCGCCTGAAAGACTACGTAGACATCCTCTTCAGACTACTTGAAGATTTTGAACACCGCTTTCAGCAATTCACTGCTCTCGAACCACAGTTTTTCCTTGTTGCTACTCCGTTCGCAGTTGACGTGAAAAACGTTCCAGTGGAAGTCCAGATGGAACTAGTGGACCTGCAGTGTGACAATGTTCTGAAGCAAAAATACGCTGATGTTGGCGTTCCAGATTTCTACCAGTTTCATCCCAGAGAGAAGTTTCCAAACTTATTTTGCGCAGCTGCTAGAATTCTTGCGATGTTTGGAAGTACGTATGTTTGCGAACAGTTTTTCTCCACATTGAAGATCAACAAAACAGCATTACGATTAAGACTGACTGATGAGCATCTGAGAGCAACCTTGCGGCTTGCCACTACACGCGACTTCAGGCCTAACGTCGATGGTCTGGTCTCTGCCAAACGCTCTCAGCTGAGTGGACAGAAACATGAGTGACGAGCCATCTGCAGTAGGCCTTGAAATTATAGTTTGTTTTTTTTTGTTTTTTTTTGGGGGGGGGGGGGGGGGGGGGAACTACAGTTTTTGCTTTTTTTATTAGTGACAGAGGCAACGTCAACTTATTTTAGTAAACTAAACTGCCTGTGCATGCATAACTACAATAAATGTAATTAATAATTATATAAAAACTTTTTTTTAGCATTCAACTGCAGTGACAGTAGTGTTTGTAAAATTTAATGAAAAAACATTCTCTTTTCGTGGTGTGGCCCGCTGACTGATTGTTACTTTCCACTGTGGCCCACATGCTGATATGAGTTTGAGACCCCTGCTCTAGATCTAGATTTAGTAGGCCTATTATTATAAAAAAAATAAAAATAATCAGTCATTATAGACATCATTCGCAATTTTATTATTAGGTCTAGGCATTGAAAAGTAAATCTATTAATAAACTAAAATAGATCTAAGTCTAAGTACTAACTTATTAAATAAGTCATTATAAGTAGAAGTATTATAATGAATATTGTATAGATTGACTAGACTAGATTATTGACTATTGACTAGATTATAGATAGATCTCTAGTTTAGTAGATTAACTACAGAGTATAGTAAACTTATTACAGTATTATTAGATCTATGTCTTATGTCTATATCTAATAATTAAAAAACTTTAGTCTTTAATTAATTAATGCCCTAATAGCGTTGCACAAGAAACAAACCTGGGTTTTTCTAAACTCTAATACTTGGTATGTAATAGTAAAACAGCACCTACCTAAATAAATCGTAACTATTAATCAAAAACCTATATTTATTGTAGTATCTTCTTCTTGAAACTGTCAGGTAGAGTTGAGCCTTCGGCTCTTGGAACTCTAGGCCAGCAAAAGTGAACAAGAGCTCCCTCTCACCGGCCTGAATAAGAACAGTGTACACGGGTGGATCAGACTCGCGGCAAGAGACCGCGTACACTAAAGACCCCCGCCATTTTTCTTTTCTATACCAGGCTAACTGTGCGGGACACGCCATTTATGTAACGGTCCCTTGAGGAACAGCGCCTGGATTGTGACAAGGTTGTGGGAGCTTTTTTACAACTCCACGCAGTGCAATGAGGATGCTCTCGCACCCCTTAGGCAGCCCCACGGGAGTCTTGTTTTGCTACCCTTTAGCCTAATCATTTCCTCCTTCGATCGTTTCCACCCGGGCGCCACTATGAGGCAGGGTAGCATGCCCGGGTTATTGTAGTATATATAGGTCTGTGGTTGTATTTTATATAGCCTTCGTAACTTCTTCTATGGAGAAATGACTTTTGTAATTTCTTTTACTGAAAATTGGGCTATTCGCGTCTGACACATATATAATTTTTATGTTCAGCAACAAACCCTATTGAAAAAAAAAAAAAAAAAAAAAAAAAAAAGCTTACCAAAGAGAAGGAGCTCCGCATTTTCAACTTTGTCTCTCAATAATTTAGCATTTATTTCCCTTATAAAAAAAATTGTTAATTACCGATCATTAATTTACTAACTGGTTATTTTTAAAAATGTATTCATGTTATTTTAGATACAATAATAATTGTTTAAAGTTGTTTAAAGCTTGATCCTACAACGGGTGTTGGAGAGATAACATGTTCAATTATCTAAGGGTTTGAGACCCTACATGTTTAGCTGTATCTGTGAATACTGAAAGATTAATTTCTCTTGTTGGTATCAAACAAGATAATTAATTACCCATATATTAATTGACTGATCAGTTAATTTTTTTTTATTGATTCATGTCTTGTCTATGCCACTTAATAATTGTGCAAAGTTTCAACTTGATCCGACAATGGGTGTGGGAGAAAAAATGTGTACCAATTTTTTTACCAGTCAAACAGAGTGGGTTGATATAAGCTTTGCAAAAATGAAATATATACCTACATGCATGTTCATTTTAATACTATTTGAGATTTTGGAAAATCTATTAATAGCCATTTTTGAGGTTCAATTCAGCGTCCTTGACATTGTTTGGTTCATGGTGAAAATCTTTTTTTTTCTCTGTAATCTCAGTGTTGCTATGCTCTAAACTACAAGAAGAAAGAGATAAACGACAAAGTCCCGAGTTACATTTGTCCTGAACGATATACTATGAGTAGGCTAGGTGTATTCCAACCGTTATTGCTTAACTTAAGCCTAGAACAACTAAGCCGTCTTCACGATCGAAATAGCAGCGGTGAAACTAAAAATGATTTATTCGAAATTTCAACCGAATATGTTTTTTAAAGCCAACTTTTTAATGCCAAAAGTACAAAGTTACAATTTCTTCTACTTTAAGCACTTTGGAGCCTTACTTTCTTTCAGTCCAGCTTTCTATTATGTTAAATTCTACACAGATCCACATCTAGATCTTAAATCTAATTCTCCTCTTCATCTAGATAATTGTCAAAGTGAATATGAGGGATTTTCGTTAGATCAAAGTAATCATCAAATGTGTTTTTACAACGAACATGTAACATCTTTTTAAAAGCGTGTTTGTGTGTTTATAAAAAGAAAATTGATACAGTTTGAAATGTAAAGACTATAGTTAATGATAATGTGTAGCACAGAGACTAGATCTAAATCTACAAGTAGACCTCTCTTCTATTTCTAAATCAAAAATTAAAATCACAAAAATTGTCACAGTGAATATAAGGATCTATTATATGTGTGAGTGTGTGTGTGTTGTTACTTTTTTGGTGGGGAAGGGAGGATGATGTATAATTATACGATTTGTGGAGAAAGGTTCTTCTAAATACGGCAAGTCTCTAGATCTAGATCTATGACTGACAAAATAAAAAAAATAGTATGTACAGAATGGACGAGGTTGCTAATAGTGATGTTTTTTTCTTTCAAACTGTTCCAAATTATGTGATGTTATGTAACGTTATTGTAATGTTATTGTAATGCTGACTGTTTCGCTGAATATACAAGGGCCAAATGGTGAGAAGTAGTGTGTGTGTCTGTGTGGCATTACAGGAGGCGAGATGGCTATAACCGATGGACCTAAGAAGTGTTTGTGCATACTCTATATTAGGTGGTTTAAACCGTAGCGCAGCACTGGTATCGGCTTGTAAATATAATCATATCCAATTCTTTAACACATTGCTTGTAATCTATATCCAATTTTTAGAGGCCCCCGAAAGGGGAAAAGACGCTTTTAGGTTTGTGCGAAATGTCTGTCCGTCTGTCCCGTTTAGATCTCGTAAACTAGAAAAGATATTGAAAATCCGACATCACAATATTTTAGACCATTCAAAGTTCTGATGCAACGGCTACTTTTTTTTTCTGAAAGCGAAAAATCTAATTTTTAAAATCAGTTATGCAAGCAGTTTTAAAAGAGAAAAAGCTAATTAGTAAGCATTATAAGTTACACCTAATTTAAAACGAATAGTAATCTTGCGAACTTCATTTTCATGAACTGTGCTCTAAAGGAACTAGAAATGCCAGGGGAGGCGCGGTAGCTAGAGCGGTAAAGCGCTTGGCTTCCGAACCGGGGATCCCGGGTTCAAATCCTGGTGAAGACTGGGATTTTCAACTTTGGAATCTTTGGGTGCCTCTGAGTCCACTCAGCTCTAATGGGTACCTGACACTAGTTGGGGAAAAGTAAAGGCGGTTGGTCGTTGTGCTGGCTACATGACACCCTCGTTAACCGCAGGCCACAAAAACAGATGAACTTTACATCATCTGCCCTATAGACCACAAGGTCTGAAAGGGGAACTAGTTAGGCAAGGTTCACATCTAACTTTAATTTCACTTTCACCTAACCTTTGATCTGCGGGACCGTTGGGGGCACTACACAAGATCTGTTAACCTTCTTTCTCCATTCTTATCTCTCATTTGTTTTTGATATAATTTCATTCGGATGTTCTTTCTGAAAATATTGAAGTCTGAATGGGTGGACCATTTCGGGGGCCGTTTGAGTTTGTTTCCACACAAACTGTCTTTTGTAACCCTGTTTAACATATACTTGTATCCCATTTCCTATTGTTGTAAGATCCGTTAAAATAATAAAAGGAAGTTTAAAAATTTGTGTTTCTTTCAGGTCTCTGGGGTTTGGTCAATAATGCAGGTATATTGTTCACAATGGCGCCCACAGAATTTTGTACCAAGAGCGAATATCAGAAAAGCATGGATGTGAATTTGTTTGGTCTCATAGAGATGACGCGATCATTTCTGCCTCTGATACGAAAAGGCCAAGGCCGTATCATCAATACAACAAGTTGGGCTGGACGCTTGGCCTGTATGGCACCTGTATATGCACTGTCAAAGTATGGAGTTGAGGCTTACTCTGATATACTTAGGTAACTCAATCAAAAAAGTTTTACAATTGCAACTCACCTTAGTTTACCTGATCTTTATAACTAAAGAATGCTATATATATATATCTATTATTTAATTATTTTTTTAATAGAAGAGAGATGTATACAACTGGCATCAAAGTCAGCATAGTGGAGCCAGGAGCATTCACAACATCGATCATTACAAGGAAACAAATGCTAGAAAGTGTACACAAGGCTTTTGCACGTATTCCTGAAGACATACAGTCAGTCTACAAGGTTTTTGTGGAAAATTGTAAGTATGGACGACTGTAGATGAAAGTTATTGGCTATGATCGCTTTAATAGTTTTCTAGTCACGTGACTTAACTGTTTGTTCTCCTGGTACCACATTTCTATTAAATCTCATTAATTGTTGCAATTTTAAATGTAGGTTTAAAAAAACAAACATGTAAAAATTGTTTTCTTAACTTTTCACAGTACAAAACCAATAGTGTATTTTACTTTCTTAACTTTTCACAGTACAAAACCAATAGTGTATTTTACTTTAAGAAAACGTGTTATTTTATTTTAAATATACTTAAACAGCGTCTTATCTTAGAGATTACATGTGTTACTTCAAAGGAGAAGATATTTACGTACTTACTACGTACTTATGTGTCAATCTAGTCATGCATGTTAATAGTAAAGTTCAAATGATGTTAAGGTCATCTGTTTCTGTGGTCCACGGTCCACGGCTCAAGGGCGCCCTAAAAATACCGAAATTCAAAATCACAGTCTTCACCAAGATTCGAAACCAGGACCCCAGGATTAGAAGCCAAGGGCTTAACCACTCAGCCACCGTGCCCCCTATGCATGTTAATCGGTGGCTTAAAATCTGCCAAGTCGTTGACTTTCCTAGTGTATTCACTGAGTATAAATCAAATAAGAACATAAAACTAAAATGTTATTTAACCTTGGTTAGGCCAATAATAGAATATGCATCCACCGTTTGGGACCCCTCAACTCAAGAAAACATTAAGAAACTGGAACAAACACAAAATAGAGCAGTGAGATTCATAACAAACGAATATTCACATTTGACTAGAGTAACACCATTAGTAAAATCACTAAATTTAGAAAGCCTTCAGGACAGAAGACTCAAAAGTAAAGTAGCAATTATACATAAAACACTGAACCATAATCTTCAAATACAAAAACAAAACTTAATAAAAATACTCTGAAAGACACAAAAATAAAGGCACATTCCTCGTCCCCTATGCTAGGACAAATTTGTACAAATACTTCTTTTTCCCTAGTGCTATTAGAGCATGGAATGGGTTGCCTGAGTTAGCCAGAAAAACCAGTGACTTGGCAGAATTTAAGTCATTGGTTAATATGCATGACTAAATGCATGACGCGTAGGACGTAATCATCTTCTTTTTTGAAGTAACGTCTGTATTATTATATAAGTATTCAGGCTACCCATTCCATGCTCTAATGGTACTAGGTAAGAAGGAGCACTTGTAAGAATGTGTCCTAGCATAAGGAAAAAGAAATTTTATGGTACATGAATACATTGTTCTATGTATTAGTGCTAAGTTTTATTCTTCTGTAATGAAGTGTCTCTAAATTTAGTGATTTTACTAATGGTGTTACTCTAATAAAATGTGAATATTCTTTTACTATAAATCTTCCTGCTCCATGTTCCATTCGTTCTAGTTTCTTTGTGTTTTCTTGAGTACAGGGGTCCCAAACAAAGGATAGATATTCTAATATTGACGAATTGGCCTAACTCTGCTTAAATAGCCTTTTAGTTTGTGTTCCTGTTTGATTTGTAACAATTTCTTTTAATAAACGCCGATGCTTTGTTTGATTTTTAAACTTCATCAATATGGGAATTCCATGATAAGCTATAGCGGTGAACTTTTTTTAAAAGCCTTAAATAAGTCAAATAAAATGGTGTCTGTTCGCTCATTATCACCTAATCCCTTTGTAAATTGTCAATTAGTCCTATCAGTTCAGTTTCACATAACCTATATTTCTAAAAGCCGTGTTGGTAAAGAATGAGGACATCTAAGTGATTTAAGATGATTTAAGATGATGCCGCTAAATATTATGCATTCTAGTATTTTACATGTCATGCTGGTAAGTGGGGCCGGTCTTATGCCGATTTTATCGATTGCTCCAAACTGGGCCCGCGCCTGGCAAGGGCCTCGCAATTTCCATTTTAAAGGTGTAGGACTTAAGGGGTTAACATATTTAGTGTATCATATAATCGACGTAACTTTAATTAATCCACTGGCGCTATTACATTTGAGTTCCTTCCTATGCATTTTGCATTAGACTGATCTAATTAGTAGTAATAGTAATTATTGTAAAAAAAAAATCAAAAGAGGCACCTCGAAACTGTCCATTAAATTGGGCTCCCAATGTGTAAGGCCGGCCCTACTTGCTAGTTATACTGGTCTGTAGTTTCCCGGATCAGAATTTTGTTTTTCTTTTTTATATAGAGGAAGTGACATTAGCTTCTTTCCAGACTGTCGGACTGAAATGTGTTCAAAACGAGGCCTGAGAAAATTTGATTTTTTTTTTTCAGATGTGTTCTCATCACTTGCAAATTCATTGTTTTCAGGGTATATCGACTCACTCTGTCTGTCTGTTTGTCTGTCTGGTAAAAAGTTTATATACGTTATTTCTTCCAGACCGGCTATCGGATCAAGTTGAAACTTTGCCACACAATTATTCTTTGGAATAGACAGAACGTAAATCTATTTAAAAAAACAATTAATCACTGAATCACTGGTAATCAATTATTTTGTTTGATAAGAACAAGGGAAATTAATACTTGGGTATTCACAGATATGACAAAATATGTATGGATTTGTCCCCTTAGATAATTGTACGCTTTATTTCTCCCACACCCATTTTTGGATCAAGTTTAATTAAACTTTAAACAATAATTTATTGTACCTACCAAAGATGAATCCATTTTTTTTAAATAATCAGTTAATTATTGGTAATTAATTATTTTGTTTGAGCGCGAAAATGGAAACAACTTCTACATTATTGAGAGATATAGTTATACGTGTGGAGTTCTTCCCCTTAGATAATCTTTGCTTTTTTTTTTTTAAATATTTGTTTTATATTTTGCTTGTTACTGAATCTTCTTAGAATGTTACTAACTAGTATTTTCTTTGTTTGTTTCATACAAGTTATGAGCCGAATACTATTAGACGTAGTTCCACCTTCATCCAACCTTGACCTTGTGGTGGATGCCTATATTCATGGATTGACCTCTCGTTTCCCAAGGACAAGATACACGCCAGGAAATGATAGCAAGTTTCTTTATATCCCACTATCTTACCTTCCCACTGGTCTTGCAGACTGGATATTGAAATACAATTTAAAATAATTCTGAATGTCAAATTTGTTTTAAAAAGGTTTTCTTCATCATTTTTTTTTTGCTTATTTCAAGTGGAACATTTTAATAAATTCACACGATTAAGTCATGAATGTACTCCATATTGAAAATTTAAATATGGAAATATATCTAAAATACATTTATAGTGGTGTGATTCTCAATATAACTTTGTAAAAGTCCTGCTATCATTGAACTGTTTGTTTTTAAAGGCATCCAGGACTTATTTTGTGACGGTACGCATCTGTACGGCGTACCAGCACCTTTTTGAAAAAAATATTACTTTTCTTGTATTTTAACGTATAGTATTAATTTTTAGTAGTTAAAAGTTAGGCAATCAACTACTGAGTACCGGCACCTAATCACTGAGTACTGGCACCAATTTTTTTTTACAAAAAAAGCACTGAAGGTATCAATATATATGGTATGTTACTTCACTGAAGGTATCAATATATATGGCATGTTACATCACTGAAGCTATCAATATATATGGTATGTTACTTCACTGAAGCTATCAATATATATGGTATGTTACTTCACTGAAGCTATCAATATATATGGTATGTTACTTCACTGAAGGTATCAATATATATGGTATGTTACTTCACTGAAGGTATCAATATATATGGTATGTTACTTCACTGAAGGTATCAATATATATGGTATGTTAATTCACTGAAGGTATTAATATATATGGTATGTTAATTCACTGAAGGTATCAATATATATGGTATGTTACTTCACTGAAGGTATCAATATATATGGTATGTTAATATTTTTTTTAACTTTCAATAACTCTTTCCAATGTCTTCCTTGAAAGGATAATGAAATATACTTTCGAGGGCTGTGAGGGTGATGTAAGCATTGGAGGAAGAAGAATTACTAACTTGCGCTTTGCGGACGACATAGATCAGTGATTCTCAACATGTGGGTCGCGACCCCCTTGGGGAATTGAATTGTTGACATTGTGATTATGTGTATGTGTGTTACTTATAAGTAGAGTTATTCCCCTTAGCAAGAGAGTTCATATTGCATTGTTGTGTGTAACCTTTGTAATGTGAGAGCATGTTATTAAAGAGTCTGATGTATCCAGCGTCTAGTGTTAGCTTCGCTTATTGAGTTCAGTGTTCTTTAGTGATATATTAAAGTTAAAAGTGTTATTTTAAGTTCTACACGTTTAACTATTAGCCATGGAGCAGAGCGTAAAGCAATTTTCTTCTTCGATCTCATTCTACATGTCGGAGGGTTCAGATCCCTAATCCTATATCTGAGATGAAACGCGCACTGGTTTCCAGATCAGGCATCTCTCCGATTTTTTTTCTATAGGAGGGTTTTGGGGCCAGAGGCATGTTCAGGCCTCTTGATATAGTATGCAGAAGGACATTCTCGGCATTTTCTGGTGATGCTCCACAAGGGCAGGTTTCGCTAGTCCCAACTTTTAGCTTCCGGAACATATGTTGTCTCATTCTGTTGTGTCCGGTTCTGAGTTATAAGATTACGCGTTGGTCATATCGAGATAGCTTATAATAAGCGTCCTTTTTTTTTGTTTTATAATTGGGATGTAAATTCTCATTTATTCTATTAAGGCCTAAGGCCATCGGAATTTTGGAATTTTTAGTCTAACATATACAACTCGACATTGCATACAGTTTTTCTATTGCAAGTTACATTTTTGTGATTGTCATTCGATGATAGAGGTTGCAGACGACTGAATCAGAATGATTTCAAACATTTTTATTAAATAATTTAAACAGTTTAAATTAATGTAAATTAATGTATATCGTAAAGTTATGCCATTACAGAATCATATATATGACCTAATTATAGTTATTTGGTTTATAATTAGTAATACCCCTATTTTTAAATGTTAATAGTCCATGTCATTGAATCTAATACTTTCATTATGGAACAAATCATGAAAATGGAACTCGAACAAAAGAACGTGAAGAAAAGAAATATTTTTTTAACGGTATGGTTCTACTTCAATAGTATAAACAGACTTCAAAATCCCAGTGCATCATTTGTAAGGAAGTTTTATAAGCCGAAAAGGAAATAATTGTAACGTCAATTTGATTTCAAACATCTGAGCTTTGCCAACAAGGATACAGGGTACCCCGACAAGATAGCGCGGACAAAATAGCGCCGACAAAATAAAATAGCGCGAACAAAATAGCGTCGACAAAATAGCGCAGAAAAAAAATATATTTCAGTCATTTTGAAAGAAATACTTTAGATATCGTAAAATATGAATAGAGCCATTTTTTGTTTTGTTTTAATGTTATTATTTTTCAGTTATTTGCAGGATATCTTAAATCATAAATATGCAAGGCATATACTACAAGGCATGCGTTATGAGTACACTGCTGTATGGCAGTGAATCATGGACCACCTACGCAAAGCAAGAGAGAAAACTGAACTCATTCCATTTGCGATGTCTCCGTAGGATCTTGAAAGTCACATGGAAAGAAAAAGTGTGCAATACTGAGATCCTTGCGCGATCAGGTATTCCCAGCATCTTTACAGCCCTCAGACAACGCCGTTTGCGCGGGCTTGGACATGTTCGCAGGATGGAGGACAAGCGCATCCCGAAAGTCATCCTCTATGGACTACTCGCGACTGGCACACAAAAAACTGGTCGCCCCCACCTCCGTTACATAGATGACCTTAAATCAGTGAACATCAATACTGACTATTGGGAAGACATAGCTCTAGACCGCAACAGATGGAGAGAGACAGTGACCAAGAAAGCTATGGACAGTGAAAGTACATGGGTCTCAGCTCAGGAAGAAAAACGTACAATCCGAAAAACGGCCAGCTCCTCTATCACCGAAGCAAAAGCCACCTTAACCTGCGTTATCTGTGGACGGGAGTGTCTCTCCAAAATAGGGCTCCACAGCCACATGAGGAAGTGTGCTCTGAGATGAACCATAGTCGTTCTACAACTGAAGGAGGCCAATGAATGAAATATGCAAACATTAAGCAAAAATTATAATTAGCTAAAATGAATAAAATATATCATTTATTTATATTCCAAAAGTGTACTTTGAAATTGAAAACAGGCACAGACACTTTTCAGATTTATACACACACACACAAACTTTCACAAAGTTAAACTGTAGGGAATGTCACGTAGAAATTCCATCACTGCTTGAAAGAGGTTGTGCAGTCCAGACTTTTGTAGTTTCTTCTAAACTATATTAATTGGGCGCAGGAGCTTTGACCAGAATTCCAGGTAGGCAAAAAATTCTTAATTTTCCACTGCATGAAGAAGATTCTGTGCTAATATTATATGATATTACGTTATTGTTGGTTGTTCATGGTTTGTGCAAAAGCAAAAGGATTCAAAGCATACAAAAGTGAGAAAGATCCATATCTCGCTATGCTCGATTATAGAAATACTCCGATAAGCAGACTGCCGTATTCACCATCACAACTGCTAATGAGTAGAAGATATATGGAGATCATTCCAACTGATCCCAAACTATTGAAACCATCGGTAGCTGAAAATGCAGAGACATTACTCAACGAACGACAGATGAAAAGCAAAGTGAAATACGATGCAAAAGCAAGGCTACCTAAAGATTACTCTTTCGGAGAGAAAGTGAGAGTTCGTCTAGGACAAACATAGCAGAAAGCCCGGGGGGGATCTTCAAATTCTTCCCCCCCTCATCTCCCTCTTAGCTACGCCACTGAATGTTATATGCTCTCAGAGCATCACCTTGATTTGTTTAAAGGTAATTGAATATCCTAGTGGAAAACAAATACTGTCAAGATTGTTTCATATTTAGCAAAGTCTCTTTGTATTTCGGTTTAAGTCTACATCTTCGTTGTCTTGACATTAGTGTTTCTTCGTTGGATAACATGGCTTGATCTCCAGGAATAAATGAATTTGTGCTGTTTTCTTCATTCATAGACTCTGTAAGCATGAGATTTAACAACGGTTGTTGAATATCTTGTACTTGCGGGGACACAGATCTATAATTTCACTGCATTTCTTTGGCAAAGGATTCCAGCACTATTTGTTTTCTTCACTTGTTTGTTCTGCTCCTCCTTCTTTTTCTATTCTGATGCATATTGACTCTAATAATTTTTTGTCACTTTGTTACACCGCTCAAGATAATAAAAATTGTGAATTGTGAAGATTACAAGATAATGCAATAACTCAACCATACCAATAAAAATTCTTATGTGACTGGACATTTCATCTATAAGACTGGAAGCTTTGTAATTTGCTCTTTAGAGATTCATTTGAATATATACACACCAAAGTGAACTATATTTCTATATAATAAATATAGGCCTAATGTTGCTTATTAATCGCTTAGTGTGTTTAGTTAGGGATGAAGCCTATATGAATAAGTGCATACGGATGTAGGTATTACATTATTTCGAAAAATGCGTTAGATTATATATATGTAGGCAACAAAACATTTTTATAAGCATATGTGGTGTCAGAACGGTGCAACATACTAAACCTAAGGGATAGGTGAAGGTGAAGATCTAGATTTAGTGGTTCCCAAACTTTTTTGTCTCGTACAATATTTTCCAGTTTTTTAGTAGACTCCCTGCTTTTTCAATTTTCAAAATTCATCAAATGTTTTCATGTTTTTTTCTCAAACTGATTTCTAAGTCTGGCATATTTATTAAGAAAATTTGAAATTCAAAATGAAGCCAAAAAAAAATTGAATAGTACCAAACAAAAATATATTTTAGTGGGCTGCTTTGATAAGAAAATTTCAGAAATTGGGCTTCAATTTAGCTAGGTTAAATATTTAAAACTTGGTTAGTGATGTCCAGCTTTTTAAAAATTATCATTAGAAGATTAGTAACCTTGCTGAAACCTTTTTTTTTCACTAGATATGAAGATAGAATAACACTTAGAAACTTTATGTTGATATTTATTAGTATCAGGTATTATCTTTTCTGTAGCAAGAAGAACTGTTATCCATTTTTTTTATATACAACTTTAAGCTTTCATTTTCAGCATTGTGGCTATATACATTTCGAACAATGGTTTCGCAATATCACCGCGATATCTCGTCGAGTTCAATGAGACTGAGTAAGAGTAACTGCGGATTTGTTATGGATTTGTTGTGGGTCAGTTTCTCTTGTAATGTTACATCTGCCTTTTATATGCCATCATCATGTGGATTGAATATCTTTAGAGGTATTACCAATTAACATATTCAGAATATCATCAAACCTCAGCTGGAAATTGAAATAAAAGGCATTTAAATATTCAACATAAGTCACCAATACGGCTTTAAACTGTTTTGTAGCTCGCATTAATTTTTTTACGATATCAGATGCAGGTTCGAAAAACGTCTTCTATGGCCTAGCAAAATCAATGTGTGCCTATAGTTTGCGGTTTTCAGGAAATAGCTATATAAATATAGATTTCTACAACGCTTGCAAGCCTCTTCTCTGTATGAGAATGAAGCTAACATTTTGTTCACTGTGTGTCTATTCTAAACTTGATCTTTGAGTGTTATTGAGTATCTCAAATCTTCATGTATTTTTTAAATATTTTTTTTGCGTTTTGAGACCAAAAGAAAAGCCTTTATTAAAGACAGACTCAGATGAAGAAAAGAAAAATTAAATAGACCGCCGGTGGACAAGAGATGCGGAAAAAATATGCAGGTGGCAACTGGGTTTGCTGGTTTGAATAGTCATGTGAAAGACTGTACTTCATTTTTAATCTTCGGAATAGAAGACATTGTCACTATTATTATCGCCTCAAATAATCATGTAGCTAAGATGGCCTCATAGCATCATTACTTTGTTGCATGATAGACACATAGGCAATGAAGACAGGAATGAAGCCACATTTTAAATAATCAATACTGTGCTGTCTACTTTCCTTTTTGTTTAATATTAGTTTCACAGACACAATTATGATATTTAAACACGAAGTTGGCATTTACAAATTAATTCTTTTTTTTTTTTTTTTTGAATATCAGGGTTGAAATTAAAACCATCAACTAAGGTACAAAGTACAAATCCTATGTGTGTATCAGTTAATTTCATAAATAGGAAATAAAATTTAGGGCTCAACTGCTTAAAGGAAATCGCTATTGTAGACCCCCATTTAATTTTTTCACTCTCGTAGACCCCTTGGAAGACGTCGTAGCCCATTTTGGGAATCACTGATCTAGATTTACACTAAATATAAATAACCCAAGCTGGAGGGAATTCCCAATTTTCAGCTGGTTAGATCGAACAATAACACTGAATAGGAGAAGGTTGCAATGGGGATAGAGTCAGACTCAACTAGTCTAGAAAAACTAGATGTAGATCTATAGATCTAGATTTATATCTTATCTTATATAATATAGACGTTACTTCAAAAAAGAAGAAGATTACGTCCTACGCATCATGCATTTAGTCATGCATATTAACCAATGACTTATATTCTGCCAATTTGTCACTGGACGTGACTGGTTTTCCTAGTAACTAATAGCACTAGGGAAGAAGGAGTATTTATACAAATTTGTCCTAGCACATGGGATGAGGAATGTGCCTTTATCTTTGTGTCTTTCAGAGTGTTTTATTAAATTTTGTATTTGAAGATTATGGTTCAGTGTTTTATCATTTTTATGTATAGATCTAGTTGCTACTTTGCTTTTGAGTCTTCTGTCCTGAAGGCTTTCTAAATTTAGTGATTTTACTAAAGTTGTTACTGTAGTCAAATGTGAATATTCGTTTGTTATGAATCTCACTGCTCTATTTAGTGTCTGTTCCAGACTAAATATAGACTAGATCTAGACAAATAAAAATAGAGAGAGTCAATAAAGATCTAGTTTTTGTATTTGTCAAAAGAAAGTAAAAAAATATCTGTATTACGATAAGCATAAAAATACTCACCATAGTGGTCCATAGTTTTGTTTGTGTTCTAAAAAAAATTAAAATATGTAGTTCAAATTAACTAGCTGAATGCCATTATAACTCTGCTTGTATTTTTTTTTCTATAAATGGGGACGAAATAGATCAGATGTTAACATTTTAACATTGTTTTATTCAACTACAAGCTGAGAATGATCTGCATAGTCACTGTTTTCATATTGACGGCTATAACTTACTATATCTTTGACTACCTGTTAAGAAGACTAAAGGTTGGAGGATATCAGAACAGGCATGTCTTAGTGACAGGGTGTGACTCAGGGTTTGGTCAAAGAACTGCCATGTAAGTACATTGAAAACTTAACATTGCTCAACACTAACTCTATAGCATGAAGTAGCACTGTACAAAGCTTATATTAACTTACACTGGCAAATTTGTTGTGCACATTATTTCTCCCGCACCCATTTTTGGACACAATTATTTGTTGTAGGCCTAACTAATAAAACATGAATTAATCAAATGAATAATGCAAAATGTTTATGAATTAAATCACAGAAAAAAATATTTTTTTTAAATTTTGCATGTGAAATCAACGATTGTTGTTTAACTTTCTTGACTTTGACCACAATGCTGCTCAGAAAGCAGCTGTAGCTAGGAGTGAAAGTGATTAATTTTGTTATTCATTCCATATTTTTTCAATACCTGTCTCTTGCATTATGTCCTGAATAGCTGTCAAGATTGGTTGATTGTTAGGCATTCTTACAAGGTGGTCCAACCATTTTGTACTTTGTTCCTTGTACCAAAAAGTCCTTTGAATATTTAATAATTTAATATTTAATTGTTAATAAAACAAGATTTCACCAGAAGGGTACCAACACATTGAAGACAAAGAAATTTGCATATTGAAAATTAACTACCAGTATTTAAAATTCATGAAGAGAGAGTGCATGAGAAAGTGAGAAAATAACAGAAAAAAAATTACAGTAGAGAAGAGAGAATAAGTAGAATTAATATTAATTATAAATCAGTTGTATAATTTTAAATAGACCACATATTTATCAATTTGAAGTATTCCCCTTGCGAATATCTTCTCAGCCATTATAAAAACACAAAATTCACTAACATCACAATAATAAATTTTTTTTTCTACAAAAAGTTTTTAAAATGTTTTAAATGTTTCTGTTGTTCCTTCAGAGTTGATGGCAATGGGCAGGGTATGAACCTGAGACCATTGAGATGACTGAATGACAGTCCAGCGTGCATACTACATGACCAATTAAGAAAGTTAACTCTAGTGGAATAAAAAGACATAAGAATTAAATATAAAAATTAATCTTAACATTTTTGTGTGCGATATGTTTTTAATAGAACCAAAGCCTTTCAAACTGAATTGAAGAGAAACTTTGTAAATATAATTACTTTTTAAAAATGTGAATATTAAGTGTAATACAGTTAAAGTACTTTGTTTATATTCATTGTTAAAATGTTTTTTTCAATTAATAAATATTGTGCAATTTTAAAAAGCATTATCATGTTATTGTTTTTTTCTGTAGAAAACTTGACAATCTCGGCTTTAAAGTATTTGCTGGATGTCTGACAGAAGATGGAAAAAAGTACCTGTCACAGAACTGTTCCAAAAGTGTGGTGCCATTTCTGTTAGATGTTAGAAGTAATGAAAGTATTCAGTCAGCTCTGGGACAGGTCAAACAAAATTTACCTGAAAACGCAGGTCTGTTTGACATAGGCTATAGCATTTTGAAATTTATTTGCTTTTGTATGCCTTTTTTCAAAATACTTTAACTTATCACATTACAGTGATTAATATAAATTTTTACACCAATGACAGAAAGCCATTTTGGGGCATAGATTTCTTATATTGGTACCATTTGAAGGAACATTTTATGAAATATTGCTTTTATAATATTAAAATTTAAAAAAATCATGTACATTATAGAAATGTGTAATTAAATTGAAACATGTATTATCTTGCCAACATACATGTTTATTTTAAAACTAGTTGTTTCAAAACATTTCACTCAATACTCACTAACAACTTTCTATCATACTGGTTAGCTTAGAAGTTTTTATCACTTAAAAAATGCAATAAACACGTATAACATCCATTCAAAACGACTTTCCTTGTAGAATGTAAATTTTTTAAATTTTTTGTTAGTTTAAGTAGTAAGATACATTTTCATAATTTCACTTGAGATTGGTTGCTGTGTTAAATTGTTTTTCTTTAGACACACTATACAATTAATTTTCCCCACCTAAAGTGTTTCTCCCCCACACACCAACATAAGTGTGCCTATACCAATATTTCGGGGGTCTAATATTCTCTGTGTAATTAATATTCATTGTTAATTGTTAAATAACATTTGTATAGAATAATTCCAGTATAGAAGACCAATTTATAAAAAGACAGCTGAATCAGCTTTTAACTATGTGATTTAAAAATATTTGGTAAAGCAGCATTTCTAATTTTTTTCTATAGTCTGTCAGTCTATTTCACCTAAACTAATGTATTATTCAACAATAAAAGAGCTCTCTAAACACTACACCTCACAATTATACTCATAATCTAGATTTCATGGTGTAGATCTATTTACAACCTTGTCACATCTTAAGGTTGTCACATCTTAATTGAGGTCTACACCTTTTAGATTTTGAAGAAGTGCTACTTCTGTTTTCTCTGATATTTTCTCAAGGTCTTCTTTTATTGCAGTTTTAATGTCTGTCCTTGGAGATGGGTTCTCATATGACTGGCTTTGGTCTGGATAGATACTAGTTTGATACTTCTATTAATCCATTTACATCATAATAGTTCATTTAACATATTTTGTTACATATATGTTACTTATATTAAATATAAGATTCTCAATACCATTTTATTGTAGTGCCCAGGTTTCACTTGTGTGAACTCAAAAAGACATTTTGGTGGAATAAAAAATTTTGTTGTTTATGTTTTATAAGTTTCTGACTTTCCTTTATAAAACCTTTGTGCGGGACAGTTGAATTAAGGAAATGACAGCAGGCAGAGTTCAAACTCGAAACCATCATTGAAACTATTCGAAGCACATACCACACAGCCAGCCAACAAAAAATTTTTTCTAGGATACTAGAAATTATCCTTTTTTTAAAATAAGATCAATTTTAAAAATGATAAATTTAATCTCAGAACAGTTTTGTAATCAAATAATTTTTACATTGATCATTTGTACTTACAGAAGATATTAGACAAAGAAACAAAAACTACCAATTAGTTGATTCACTTTTTCAATATAACTTCTTTTTTTTATCCTCTCAAATATTTCAGAATGAATAGGAAGATGCTATAAATAGCAATGTATTTATTAAATTGTCTTTATAGGGGCGTTACATTAAATTTAAAATAGATGTAAACTTAAATTTGAATTGTATTGTAACACATTCAGATCTGGCATTTATTGATAGTTGCATCATCAGATATTTAAAAACCAAAATTTTCCTAACTTTAGGGTTTACATCCTGGCCTAATCACTGCATCTAGTTCAACTGTAGGGTGTCATTAATTTTTCTTTTCAATTCTTTAATTTTTTTATGAAAAATCTAAATCCCATGTGAAACAAACCAATTTATTAAGAATCATGGTTTACACAACTGATTTCTTCACTCTTTTTTAATATCTCCAAATCTCAGTTGTGTACTTCCACGTCTGAAGTGCATACTGCATTATGGTGAACACACCTAAGGAGAATTACTTTAATAGTAAAACAGTAAGTTATGTACCAGTCTCTTACACTTAAACATTTTATAAAGGATAAAAACATTTGGCCAAAAAATCCATTTCATTGCTATTTGCTGTTGTTTTTTCTTATAAATTATCTAGCTCTATATCATTGTTAATACTGAGTGTTTGTAATTTAATGTAAGTAGCAAAAGGTTCAAGAAAGAAATAATGTAAAAAAAAAAAAGGGGTTGTATTTGTTTCAGGTCTCTGGGGTTTAGTCAACAATGCAGGTATATTGGTCACAGCAGCACCCACAGAACTTTGTACCAAGAGTGAATATCTAGCCAGCATGGATGTTAACTTGTTTGGTCTCATAGAGATGACAAGGTCATTTCTGCCTCTGATTCGGAAATGTCAAGGACGTATCATCAATACATCAAGTTGTGCTGGACGCTTGGCATGTCTGGCACCTGTATATGCACTGTCAAAGTATGGAGTTGAGGCTTACTCTGATATACTTAGGTAACTCATTCAAAATAGTTTTGCAATGGTAACTTCCCTGAAAATGTTTGTTTAGCTTAGTTTATCTGATCTGTATTTTTAATATTTTATAATTTTTATAATATTTTTTTAAGAAAACTATGTATAATCTTTACTGCATTGTATTTTTTTCTTCTAGAAGAGAGATGTATACTACAGGCATCAAAGTCAGTATAGTGGAGCCTGGGGGGTTCACAACACCAATTAGTAGTGGGGAAAACATCCTAGAAAGTGTACAAAAGGCTTATAACCAGGCCTCTGAAGATGTAAAATCAGTTTACAAAGTTTTTGTGGAAAATTGTAAGTTTGTTAAACTATATACAAAGCATGATAGGACTAACTATTTTTGCTTTTATAGAATTTCCTTAAACAATTTTTATTTTTTTTTATTTTGTTTCATAAGTCTTCAAGCGAATACTAGTAGTTCAAGGCTCATCTAACCTTGACCTTGTGGTGGATACCTATATTCATGGATTGACCTCTTGTTTCCCAAGAACAAGATACAGCCCAGGATATGATAGCAAGTTTCTTTATATCCCAATATCTTACCTGCCCACATGTCTTGCAGACTGGATATTGAAATACAATTTAAAATAATTCTAAATTTTAAACTTTTAAAAAAGTTTTGTTCATAAACAGTTACCATCATTTTTTGCATGCTAATTGTAAGCTCAACAATTGTATCCATGAATGTATTCCATATTTACATTTTAAATATGAAAATATGTTTACTATTAAAATATCACAATCTGTTAAGAAATTCTCGGTAATAATTTCTTAATACCATCATATCGTTGAACTGTTTAGTTTTTAAAGTATTATTTATGTTGCTGTATTTTTTATGTTTTTCTTTTTTGGAAGTTTAAGCTTAGCAAATTTGTAAAATGCAAATATATTTTTTTTACCACAATCATTATAATTTCTGTAAATTATATTTCCTTTTTTTACATTGATGTCCTATGCATTATAGATCACAAGGTCTGAAAGGGAATATTTACTTTTTTTTATCTCTTTATCTTAGCTTTCCATACATAGAAATGCATGTTTCTTTTTCATTACTTGTGTTAAAAATGCAATGTAAGAGTTGTCAGTATCTTCATACTTCAATATTGGCTTACTTTATTCAAAGTGACTTACTTTATGCATGACTCCATTTGACCTTTGTTATGGATGACCCCTCAATATTTTTGTGAGAAAGTCCATGATTTTTTACAAGCTATAGCTAATTAAGTAGAATTAAGCGATATAGTTTATGTACTAGTGTCATTGTGGCTAGAATCCTGTATGTTAACTGTGACTGTGTATTCAAGTAGACGAGGACAGTTTGCATGACCTAAGACAGCATGACCTAAGACATGAGGACTTTGTACTAGAAGCAGTTGAAGCTTTTATTGATGTAGCTTTTTAGTCTTGATTTGCCTCATCACAAAGGACTAGTTTTGTATGTTGGAGTAAATGTCTTGAAGTCCTGTACATATGCTATGTAATCAAGTATACATTTTTTTTTAAATATTGTTGATTACTACTGGAATGGATTTACTATTTTACATTTAGTTTTTATTTTATGTTATATCCTATGTAAATAAACAATTTATGTTATATTCAAAGAAACGCACCTGGGCATCAGTTGTCACTAGTTAATTGCTATGTTCCTGACATATTTGATATATTCTCTGGTGACATTCCACACGAGCAGATTTCGCTAGTTCCAATAAAATTTAGCTTCCAAACATATGTCTTCTCATGTTAGGATAGCTTATTGTAGGCGTCATCTTTCTTGTGATTCGGATGAGAGCTTGTTCATTTCTCATTTATTCTATTCACTATTAGTTTCTTCATTCCTTCTGGATAAAGTGCAATGTTTAATTGTGTGTTTGTTCTCCCACATTTGGCAAGTGTGTCAGCCTTCTCATTTCCTTCTAGTTCTATATGTGCTGGTATCCATTTTGCTGTTGTTGAGCGTTGATAAGTGCTATAGAAGAGGCCACGTTATTAAGGATTGGAAAAAAAAACAGTAAACAAATATGTGGAGAAAGAAAGAGAAGTAGACAGGAAAAGAGAAGTAGACAAACATCGAAAATATGAACTCGCCATGGCAAAATTACAAAGAACAAAGGAACAGGTAAAACTGGACAAAATCTGTCCTAATATCACAGGAATCAATGACCTTGGCTACTACTAGTAAAAACAGCATTCCCCAAGAAGATTAGGTCACATTTTTGTTTTCAGAATCTAACACTAAAATTAAGGCAATTCCTAGTACAGGAGGGACTTATTAGTTTCTCCACAGTATGAAGAGGTACGGTAAGACTAACTACTAACTGAATCAAACTACAATGAGGAATTCTGCAATAAGGCATGGCCTATGAAGATCTAGACAAGAGTGATGTAGCCTACTATTCACTCTAATTAATCCCTCTGATGATCCCTTGGGGGCATTATATATGACCTATTAGATCCATGTCAATTGTTCGCGTGCCAATTGCCTCATACTTTTAAATCACTGAAAGATCAATAATTCAGAATAATAAACTTTAATATAAACATAAAGTTATCAGCGGCATGGTCATAATTATTCTAATCGCACTTCTATCTCTCAAAAGATTCCCACTACTTGTACCACACCTTTTGTTTGTAAAATGTTTTACATATTTCGGATGTTCCTTCAGAGTTGAAGATAGTTTACTTCCTTGTCCAAACCTCCCGCAGGACGACGGGGTATGGGAGCGGGGAAGTTTTTGAACCCGGGACCATCGATAAATCCAAACGACAGTCCAGCGTGCAAACCTCACGACCAGGCAGCTATTCCTTTGATCATTCTACATAATCATATTTATATATAAAATATTTAATTGGGGATGAAGTGACCGGAGGATGAAATGACCAGGGGATGAAAAGAACAATTGACCAGATACCGATCTATCGCCCGTCTTTCTCCATTTCACTCTGTCTCTCTGCCTTAGATACGTGGTCGAAAAATGTTCTAGTTTGCGTTTTTTTTTTGACAGTGGTTAGAACATTATCGTGGGGCCTAATTGCCGTTGTGATCCTTTTTCTAATCTCCTCGTTTGTGGTGAGGTCTTTGTAGGTGACACCTGGGATCCTTCTATAGTATCTCAATTCCATTGGTCAGGATTCTCTTCTATAGATCTGCAGTCAGAGTCCAAGAGTAAAATTTTGTCTGTTCTCGTTTTTAGATGGTTGACTGACAGATCTTTTTGCAAATCTTTTTTAAGACTTAAAAAAAAGTTTCTCCTTCAGCCTGTGGACGTCAACCAGGAATGTTATCAACTCCGGTTGATTTTCCATTTTTCGGTTCTTTCACGCTGATACTACTTCCGAGAGAAGAATAGGATGTTAGTAACTCTTGATCTCTTGAGAATTATGAGAGGTATACAACTTTGAGCAGCATTCGGTCCATGATACAGTCCATCCTATCACATCTTTTTCTTTAATCATTTTGTTTTTGTGTCCACTTCTTCTTGGCTTCATACATTTCCTTCATAATCCGCAGATTGACACTTCGTGGGCATAGTTTGGTTTGGAGAACTTTTTTTCTTTTAAGTTCTCGACGCTCGTCACAGAGTTGTGTAGCCAATATATATATATATATCCTCTGTTATCCAGAGAGGTTTTTTTTGGCGAGCTGAGCTCCCATAGATAAAACCTCCGAGGCCTGTATCTGTGACTGCTGTATTCAGCTTGTTGATTTGTGTGTGGTCATTGGAATCCAAAATATTTAGGGCTGCGAAGCGTGCCCCTACTTGTGCCTCAAATATGACATCTATTTGGGGGGCCTTACAACTTATCCAGGTCAAATTTTATCCTGGTAGGTATTTCTTTTGTTGCTTTTTTTTTTAGCAAAGGGGAAGGACTTAAATTCATGTTTAAAACCATATTTCTCAATACTGTATTATTTATTTCATTTTCCCATTGTGCTAATATGTTTAGGCTTATATTACGTCATTGTTTGTTGTGAATGATTGGTGAGAAAGTAATTAACAGGAAGTGAGGCAATAAAAAAAGGATAGTCTTCTATGTCTACTTGGTCTACTTATACAAACACAAAGTCTCTGTTACTATCACTGTTATTATTAATTAATGCTTACAGTATTTTATTTATTTATCTGTGACAACATAACATGGTTTCAGATCTAGTGTCAGATTGGTTTAAAGCGCTGGTAACAGGTAGTGGTTTCTAAATTGCTAAAAGTACATTTTATTTGTATCAAGTGTCGTTAGTTCATTTTGTTTTAGATCTGGATCTAGACATAGAATTTATACGAATAATGGAATTATTCGATCCTCCTAAACCATTGTCACTAGACAGTAATCTATCTGAAAGATGGAAAAAATGGAGCAAAGTTTTTAACTGATAATGATCGCCACTGACAAGAATACGAAGCCCGAGCCAGTGAAGAAAGCTTTATTGTTACATCTGATCGGTGAACCCACTCGAGACATCTACAATACTTTTCAAGTTGGCCTATGTGAAGATGAGACTGTAGACAAAGTAATTGAAAGGTTTGAGAATCATTTTTTGCTTAAGTCCAAATTTAAATTTTTTAAAAGAAATCAGGTCGGTGAAACGTTTGAACAGTATTATACTGATTTAAAGAATTTGGCAAAAGAATGCAACCTACGAGATAAGCGCTCATTAGAGAACGATTGATATGTGGAATACTGTCGGATCGAGTGAGAGAGACTTCTGAGAGATGTAGACTTAACTTTAGAGAAAGCAGCAAGTATAATTCGTGCTGACGAGCATACCCAGAACCAAAGGATAGATATGAAAGAACTACATGTAGATGCTGCTTATAAATTAAAGAAGACAGAAGATAGAAAGCCAGTCAAAACTTCACAGGAAATAAATGGCAAAGAATCATGTAACAAGTATCATTAGAGAGTGCAGATCTTGTGGTAGATCTCATGGAAAATACAATTGCCCAGCATTTAGACAGACATGCCAAAAATGTAAAAGAAATCATTTCGCTGCAAAATCTCGTTCGAAACACTTCAAGACTGTTGATTTACTGGAAGATGAAAGTCAAGCAAGCCAAGTAAATGAATTGTGGTTTGAGGCAGTTGGTACTGGCAACAATGTCAAAAGTTTGGATAATTGATGTAAATATTATGGGGAAAATAGTTAAAATGAAGATTGACACAGGAGCACAAGCTCAACGTCAACGTGGAACAGTTTAGAAACTGATAGTCAGTTAATGCACTCAAATATTACCCTACGAGCATTAGGGGATGGAGCATTAGAACTGAAGGGAGTTGCATCGGTCACATTTAAAGTCGGTGATGTAGAAGTTAAAGATGATCTGAAGACATATATTGCTTTAAAACTTATTGAAGCAAAGAGAAATGTCGAAGTACACGATGTAAACCAACTGAATGAAGTTCCACAACTGTTAATGAAAAAATATAAGCTAGTATTCGAAGGACTCGGTACATACAAAATGAAGTATCACATTAAATTAACGTTAGATTCAAAACCAGTTATTCAATGTGCGCGCAGAGTTGCAGCATCACTCTATGAAGAATTGAAAAGAAAACTCACACACAAGATGGAATGATCACAGAAGTTGATGAACCAACAGAATGGGTTCATAACTTGGTTATAGCAAAGAAGATAGAAGCCTTAGGTACCCTCAATCAAATGGCCAAAGTGAGGTGTATGTTGGTATCGTAAAGCAGATATTTAACAAAGCATACAAAAGTGGGAAAAACCCACATCTCGCTATGCTGGTGTATAGAAATACTCAGACTGCCTTACTCACTTTCACAACTGCTAATGGGTAGAAGACTCAGTGACATCATTCCAAACTTATTGAAATTATCGGTAGCTGAAAATGCAGAGGACATTACTAAACGAACGACAGATGAGAAGCAAAGTGAAATACTATGCTCACGCAAGACTACCTAAAGATTACTCTGTCAGAGAGAAAGTGAGAGTTCGTCTAAGGCAAACATGGCAGAAAGCAGTTGTTAAAAAAACATTCATCATCCAGATCTTACATTATAAAGACAAACGATGGAAAAACATACAGAAGAAATCAACGCTTTTTGAACAAAAGTTTCGATGAAGACACCTCTGGATACTTTGATACCAATGAAGACAATGAACAGCAAATTGTTGGAACAAACGAAACAGACAGCTATAGACCAACGTCTAGAGAACTTGTTGTGCCAGTCAAGACAACCAGAAGTGGTCGAATTGTTAAAGTTTCTAGTAGATATCAGTCTTAAGAACTTTAAAAGGAAGGATGTGATAATAACTTTAAAAGAAAGGATATGCTAATATGTTTATATTACGTCTTTGATTGTTGTGAATGATTTGTAAGATTGACCAAATACTCTGCCAAGAAATCAACAAAACTCCTGATCTGTTCTTCGCCAGTTTGGCACTAACGATTCAAGAACCTGGTGGAAAGTTATGAATATGATGATTACATTTACGAAGTAGCTTTCGCGTCATTTAGCAGACACTAACCGAAATGGTCTCGCACTAACATCCACGATGATTCAGACATAAAACCTCCCATTTCTGAATACGCCTGTGCATCTTCAACTTCCGAGACCTTTGAACAAGTAAATGGCTCTACATTGGACCACACGACAGTTGTGTCTTGCAACAATAAAATTTGTAAAATGTTTTGTTTGTAAAATGTTTTACATGTTTCGGATGCTCCTTCAGAGTTGAAGATAATTACTTCCTAGTCCAAACCTCCCGCAGGACGACGAAGGATGGGAGCGGGCAGGGTTTGTACCCTGGACCATAGATAAATCTGAACGACAGTCCAGCGCGCAAACCGCACGACCAGGCAGCCATCCTAATGCAGCTCCGAATCAATGAACGTATCTGACAAATAGGAAACGGAAGAAAAGTGTGGGAATGAAAGAAAGTGTAGGCCTGTGAGTAGGATGAAGTTATATGGAGATAAGAGCAAAGAGTGCGGTTTTGTAACAACTGTCTTTATGGGGCTGTTTCTGGATTTTAAAGAGGTAGCCTACAATTTTTTTATTGAAAGGATCGTAATCATCAGCTAGCTAGGCTTTTGAGTTAATGCTTACGCTGTAAATCTGTAATTCACGCATTTGTGAGGAAAAAAAGCTTGAAATGTGACAATGTGTAAACAATGGTCTTAAATGTGTAAACAATAGACTGAAAAGCATCATGACACAAGAACACTCTCAAAGTATTTTTCAAATTTGAAAGTTGTTGATAATTCAAAGACATAGGCCTTAACTTAATTAGACGCTGTAGCCTAGCTACGTAGTACGTGAAAGGTTGGATCATAACCCGCGGGTGATGATCTCTAGAATCCTAGATCTATTTTAGTTTAAGCCTCACTGACCACTAAATTCTAAAATCATTAGATCTATAGTGTATTTATAGATTAAATAAATAACCCCATTTGGAGGGAATTCCCTATCTTCGGCAGTCCAGTCCAAACAATTAAAGTAAAAGAGAAAAAATATATCGAGACAAGAATGACAAGATCTAGATTCTACACGTCTACAGTGACTATACGCGGTGATCATACACTTTGGCGACTCCGCCTTTATAAATTATATAGATTAGAATCTATCTAGTCTAGTAGATCTGATTCTGTCTAAGACTAAGATTAATATTTAAATATAGATCTAGAAAATTAGATCTATTATCTATAAATCTATAATCTGTTTTACTAGTAATATTAATAATAATATATATTGCCATATTTTATATATAATAATATCTATAATTTTATATATAGTAATATATTAAATATTATTTATAGAATAGGCCCTTTTTAATAACAAAGATGGCTGCCCCTTGAAATCCTGCAGAATTACCAATAATTCTAGACAATCTAGACTACTCAAGAGATCTATCTATCTAGATTCTAGATTTTTTAGATCAAGATCTATTGCAGATTATTCATATTCTTGCAACCACACTCTCAAGTCTCTCTCACTCTACTCTGAATAGTCTGAACTTGGTCGTGCGGTTTGCGCGCTGGACTGTCGTTCGGATTTATTGACGGTCGAGGGTTCAAACCCTGCCCGCTCTCATCCCCCGTCTTCCTGCGGGAGGTTTGGACTAGGAAGTAAACTATCTTCAACTCTGAAGGAACATCCGAAATGCGTAAAACAAACAAACAAACCTACTACTCTAGATTCTATCTAGATCTAGTCTGTACAATAATACATAGACTATAGATATAGATCTAGAATAATAGCTCTATATAGATAGGACATGATAGGTACTTAGACAAAAAATTCAAAATAAATATATAACAAAAGAAACCATGATAATATCAGGTTTTGGCTGTCGGCCCTAGTTATGTAGAGCTTGCTGAGAGGTTAACAATGATAACCAAATTTATCTTTCTATGTTAGATGATTTCTATGATTTTTAATTTTATTGTTTCATCACACATGCAACTAACATTCATTCACAGCTAATCCAATTGTTTGTAAATTGACTTCGATCCTTTTTCTAGAATGCCGTTTGGTAGAAGCTTCCTCAGCTTTATAATATTTATAAATATAATGTAAATAACACCTTGATAGCATTCTCTTCACTTGGTTGATCAAAGATAACCCATTAAACAATGCATAAATTATTTATACTTCATATTATCAACGAGAATTGCTTATGTCTAGCACCATATGTCGCTACATCATGGAATGACTTCATTTAACATCATCAGGATGAGCCCAAACTTGCCATAATAAGCTGATTTCCTTTTATATTTTATGTACCTAAGTATAGAAAAAAAATCATTTCTAAACTACTCTTTATAGAAATATTGATTTTAATACTTTAGTCATAGATTATTATGGTAGTTATAACTTGTCCACTTACCCATTTTGAAAAATTGCCTAATAGAATTTGGCATCATTGATAACTGCATTAATAGCATGTTAGGGTAAATTTGTTTTTATTTTGGAGGACAAAATTTCATTAAAAAATAATGAAATAACAAACTTAAAGCATAAATCTAGGTTTAAATCCAACAAAAAAAAAACCAAGCTTGCTTAAAAATAATAGTAAATGCAAAATCATTCTTACCTATGACTTTACTGTAAATTTTCTAAATAAACATGACATTCATTTGTTGACAATGTGGTATCATTCTAAAGCTTAGGAATCCTCCTTTACGATTATCACAAGGGTTTTTAAAAAATGAAGCAAATGTAAAAACAACAATCAATCAACTAACACCATGGGTTTGGAAGTCTAGCTATGCTGTTTCAAAACTATATATATAGCAGCTAGTCTAGCAGCTTATAGGTCAGTAGAGTAAAGATGTCATTATCTGTCTTAATTATAGATCTATTCTATACTATATATATATAGTCTAGATCTATTACAGATGTTATTTCAAAAAAGAAAGTATTGCATCCTACTCATTTCATGTGTCACTTTACGTCTCTAGATGTATTCGTGCATGTAATCAATGACTTAATTAAACTCTGCCAAGTCGTTGGTTTTCCTAGCTGATTCTGGCAACCTATTCCATTGTTTAATGGCACTGGAGAAGAAGGATCTTGAGCACTTGTATGAATTTGTTCTAGATCTAGTGTCTGCGACATAATATAACACATAATATGTAGCAACATCATAAACCACTTAGACAAACAAAATGTCCTCACACCATACCAACATGGCTTTACGAAATATAGATCATGTGAAATACAACTAATAGGACTAATTGATGATTTTTCTAAAGGTTTAGATTATAGTGAACAAATAGATGCTATCTTACTAGATTTTTCTAAGGCTTTTGACAAAGTTCACCACCATAGTTTGCTTAAAAAATTAAAATATTTTAGCATTAATGGTCCACTGCATCAGTGGATTAAAGATTTTCTGATAGGGAGAGAACAAACTGTAATAATAAATGGCTCTAAATCAACACCGATAACAGTAAACTCAGGTGTACCTCAAGGAACAGTCTTGGGTCCACTACTATTTTTAATTTACATAAATGATTTACCAAATTGCATTACTTCAGGAACAAAAATCAGATTATTTGCAGACGATTGCAAATATATAGAAACATAAAAATAACACAAGAGACAGATATTTTACAAAGAGAATTAGATGAATTACAGAAATGGGATTCAATATGGAGCATGTCTTTCCACCCAGAAAAATGTCAGTTGTTAAGAGTAACAAAAAAACTAAAACAAATTAATTCCACTTATCTTAATCATGGCAAACCAGTAACACAGACTAAAAACGCAAAATACCTAGGTGTTATAATAAATGAAAAACTGTCATAGAATCCAGATATTGATGAAACTTAAAAAAAATCAAACAAAGCATTAGGATTTATTAAAAGAAATTTCTATAAATCAAATAAGAACATATAACTAAAATGTTATTTAACCTTGGTTAGGCCAATAATAGAATATGCATCCTCCGTTTGGGACCCTTCAACTCAAGAAAACATTAAGAAACTGGAACAGACACAAAATAGAGCAGTGAGATTCATAAAAAATGAATATTCACATTGGACTAGAGTAACACCTATAGTAAAATCACTAAATTTAGAAAGCCTTTAGGACAGAAGACTCAAAAGTAAAGTAGCAATTATACATAAAACACTGAACCATAATCTTCAAATACAAAAACAAAATTTAATAAAATACTCTGAAAGACACAAAGATAAAGGCACATTCCTCGTCCCATATGCTAGGACAAATTTGTACAAATACTCCTTCTTCCCTAGTGCTATTAGAGCATGGAATGGGTTGCCTGAGCTAGCCAGGAAAACCAGTGACTTGGCAGAATTTAAGTCATTGGTTAATATGCATGACTAAATGCATGACGCGTAGGACGTAATCATCTTCTTTTTTGAAGTAACGTCTGTATTATATAAGATAAGATAAGATTTGACGTCAAAACTATCAATTATTCAGTCACTCCTTGCATTGACTTCCACTTTCAAACTTATTTATAACCTCAACTATACCATGGACATACTCATGATTACATCAAAATATATTCACACATACTTTACAGCACCTGTACCATTTTGTCCTCTTATGTACTATACATGTTTTAGTATTTGTCAAAAGAAAGTAAAAACATCTGTGTAATTATAGGCACTACAATATTCACCATGTTTTTTTTAATGTTTAAAATATGTTACTAGAGTTAAAATACATAGTTTAAATTAACTAGCTAAATACCAAATAACTCTGTTTATGTTTTTCTTTTCAATAGAAACTAAATAGATTAGTCCAGAACTTAACATTTTCACATAGTTTTCTTCAACTAAATAAAGCTGAGAATGATCTGTACAGTCACTGTTTTCATATTGACGGCTATAACTTACTATATCTTTGACTACCTGTTGAGAAGACTAAAGGTTGGAGGATATCATAACAGGCATGTCTTAGTGACAGGGTGTGACTCAGGATTTGGTCAAAGAACTGTCATGTAAGTACCTACTTAAAAATTCGTCAACACTAACTCGAACATGAAATAGCATTGTGTGTTGTCGTTTCTTTTTCAGTTTTCATTGTTTGTTGTTTTTACTGGATAAGTGAAGAACTGATTCCTTTTTCACTAAGACCAAAGAAGTTTAGGTCAGTACACTGGCCTTTTCTTTCTTCAGCCAGCTGTTTATCCAGTCATAATTGGATATCACGAGTTTTAGAAGGCTATTTAAAAATAAAGTTTGAATATTTAAAAATAAAGTTTTTACTTCTGTTCTACAAACTTAAAACTTACAACTTTAGAATAAATTAATTCACAAACTCTTTTTTTCTGTGACTTAATTCATGAACATTTTGCATGTGTGTACTACTGTTTTAATGTAGTTACTTGACTTTTACTAGAATGTTGCCAAGTTAGAAATCTAGCAGATTGTAGCTAGGATTGAAGCATGCTGATTTGTTTTGTCTCTTTCTTAGTGTACTTTTTTATTCCATCTTTTTTTTCATAGCATTTCTCTTGTATTGGATCCTGAATAATTGTCAAGATTGGTCGATTGCTAGACATTCTTACAAGGTGGCCAAACTTATTTGTTGTTGAACCATATATTTGTCCTTTTTTTGCTTGAACCAAAAACTTCTGCTAATACTTAATATGCAGTGTTTTAACATAGTAGCTAATTATTTAAAATTAAGTCCGGATGAGAAAGAATGGGCAAATAACTAAAGATTAGTTAATAGAATAGATAGATTTATATATTTAAAAAAATTGAGGATTAAACATACAAATAGGTAATAACAAATGCATAAATATGTTTTAAAATAAACTAGATATATACTTCAATTTGAAGAATTTCCCTTTCTGATATCTTCACAGCTATTATAACAACATACTTCACCATCATCACAACAATACACATATTATATTTTTTCTTTGTCATAAAAGTAAACTCTAGAGAAAAGAAGTCATAAGAGTAAACATGTATACAAATTTAACTTTTTTTTTTTATTCAAAGTATTTTAAATTGAATTAAAGAGGTACCATTGTAAATATAATTTTTCATATACTTATAAACATTTAAAGTGTAATACAATTAAAGTACCGGTACTTTATTTATCTTCATTGTTAAGATTTTTTTTTTTTTTGGATAAATAATGAATTTTAAAAAAGCATTAATATGTTGTTTGTTTTTATTTTATAGTAAACTTGACAATCTCGGCTTCAAAGTATTTGCCGGATGTCTGACAGAAGATGGAAAAAAGTACCTGTCACAGAACTGTTCCAAAAGTGTGGTGCCATTTCTGTTAGATGTTAGAAGTAATGAAAGTATTCAGTCAGCTTTGGATCTGGTCAAGCAACATTTACCTGAAAATACAGGTCAGTTTGACATAGATCATAAATCTACTCTTTGCTTAAACTGTTGTAATAGAGTTGTTTTTTTTATGAATTTATTTTTTTTAAGCACTCAGTGCTATTATCTACGCATTAGTCCGTTGAGTGGCAATGATCCCAAAGTTCCTCTACACAGCCTTAAGCATCTGCCTTCCTTGTGCCATCATTGCCCTGGTCGCTGGACCAACCAAATTATGGTACAAAAGTAAATTCAGAAAAAAAATTTAGAACCTATGTAACTAGGTTGCTTTGTAGAATGGATAAACAAGTTTTTCTTTTCCATAGGCTTGCGTTTCAAAAAGTTAACTCATCTTTTACAATGAACTCATCTCATACAAAGCAAGTTAACAAATAATACTCTGTAACTGCATTAATTCATGGAAGAGCTACAGGCAAAGAGTCAAAGAGCCACTTGCAGTTCCAGAACCACTGACATAGGTAGTAGAATGTAAACTTAACTTTTTTCTAAGTTGAGGTAAAAAAAATATTTCTAATTCCACTTGAGGTTGATGTATATATTTAGGCTCTATATATTTTTCTCAAGCCATACTGTGTTAATCATTTCTTATTTAGTTTCCCTATCTAAAATGTTTCTCACCAATATGAGTTGGTTAAACAGCTTTTCTATTTTTTCTAAATATATATATATAATAGCATTATTGCCCAGGCCTCATTTGTATGGTCACTTGTATGAACAAAAAAAAAAATCAGTTTTTAGCAGCCCCCGAAAGGGGAAAAGACGCTATTAGTTTTGTGTGAAATGTCTGTCCGTCCGGCCCATCCCGTTTAGATCTCGTAAACTAGAAAAGATAGTGAAAATCCGACATCATAATATTTTAATCCATTCAAAGTTCTGATGCAACAGCTACTTTTTTCTTTTCTAAACGCGAAAAATCTAATTTTTAAAAATCATTTATGCAAGCCATAAACACACCACTTTTACAACTATAGACTATTAATAGTAACAAACACTGGAGGCTCTTGAGTAGGGGAGAGGATCATTTGCCATATTTATAGCACATTTATGCTAATGGTGTTTGATTTTTGTCAAAAAATTATTTTTTTTTACATTTGTATTGCTAAGTTAAGTAAGTTCTGTCATACTAACTACTACAATTACACGAAAACAAATGTTTTTTTAAAAGAGAAAAAATCTATTTAGTATGCATATAAGTTGGGCATTATTTAAAACAACAATTAATAAGTAATTTTTCATATTATTGTATGAACTGCAGTGCTGCTCCATAGTTATAAAACACTTAACGAAAGGGAAAAAAAATTATTTAATTTTTTTTTTAAGAAATGTTTTTTTTGTTGTTTTTTTTGAGGAATTAGAGATTGACCATTTACAAAGCAATTAGATCAATTAGATATTCATTTTAAGACATCAGTTAGGCCAGGTTCACATTTAACTTCACATTCACTTTCACCTATCCTTTGGTTTGCTGAACCGCTGGGGCGTCACAAGATCTGTCAACCTTTTTTCTCCATTCTTCTCTGGCATTTGTCTTTGATCGAATTTTAATTCTGATGTTCTTTCTGAAAATATTGATAGCTGCCTTTCTATCTGCTTGGGTGGACCACTTTGGGGGCCGATTTTGAGTTTGTGACAAACTGTCTTTGTAACCTTGTTATGTTTTGTTTTAATAGTTTGAAACATTCCTTTGTAAAATGAAAACCCAGAGCAGAACATCTGAATTTAGGGAAATACAGCAGAGAGAGTTCAAGCTCAGAACTGTCTTTAAAACTCTCCCAAGCTCATACCACACAACCAGCCAATCATTATATTCAGCCAGCCAACCATTATACTCAGCTAGCCAACCATTATTCTTTCTTTGTAGGCTATAATAGAAATACCAAGATACATTTTAAAAAGGCTAAATTTAATCTCTGAAAAAAATATTTACATTGATCAGGTGTTTTTCCAGAAGGTATGAGACAAAAAACTTCCAATTAAGTTTGTTGACTTTTTCAATATAACTTCTTTTTTTTATCCTTTCATGTATTTCAGAATCTGTAGCAAGATACTATAAATAGCATTGTATTTTTTTTCAATGTCGTTATAGGGGTTTTACAGTCTATGCAAAATAGATGTTAACTTATGAGTGAATAGTATTGTACAATTACTTAAAACCACATTCAAATTTCATGGTATTGATAGAGGCATTAACAGATATTTAAAAAAATAAATGTTCCTAACTTAAGGATATACATCCTGACTTCATCATTACAACTTTATGTAGTTCAATTGGATGACTTGAGTGCCATGCTGCTGCATTTAGACTAGGTGGTGGACAGAGACCATAGTTTCACCAGATCACCTCATCTGTTTTAGCCTTTCAGTCAAGATAGTTTGCCAAGTGTGGCCATTGCCGCATGCTAACAAGTACTTGGAGCCACAGGTGAAAGCTGGGCTCTAAGTGGAGACCAAGGTCAATGAGCTGCTCAAAGTGCCCAACTGCCCAGTTGACTGAGTACTACTTCTCCTAAAGAACTTGATACACATATTGTGCAACTTTTGATGCCATCAATAAGTCTTTTCAACTCTTCAGTGGTGCAGTGAAAAATCTGAATTTCTATGTAACACAAATCTCCTTCACTCTAGGTTTACACAACTGATTTTGTTTTTTGTATTGATGATAGTCTGGAGTGCATACTACATGACATACGGATAGTCTGAAGTGCATACTACATAACATTACCTGGCAGCAATCCTTTTGGCAAACACAGCTTTGGGTCAATTACTTTTATTACTAAAACAGTAAGTCATGTACCAGTCTCTTCTACCTAAGAGTTTTATAAAGAATACAAAATCCATTGCATTGCTTTTTTGTTTTCTTATAAATTAGTTATTTCTTGATCTCTACATTGGCCATGGTGGCTGAGTGGTAAAGTGCTTGGCTTGCAAACCAAAGAGTCTTGGGTTAAAATTTCTTGATTTGTAGGGCGCCCATGAGTCCACCAATCTCTGAAAACAAATGACGTTTACATTATCGTTAATAATTAATTAAACATTTACATTATCTGCCCTATAGATCACAAGGTCTGAAAGGGGAACTTTACTTTTTTTACCATTTGCAATGCTGAGTGTTTGTAATATTCAGCAAAAGATTTAAGAAAAAAATTAATTTAATAAACTTTATTTCAGGTCTTTGGGGTTTGGTAAACAATGCAGGTATTCTGGTCACTATGGCACCCACAGAACTTTGTACCAAAAGTGAGTATCTGACCAGCATGGACGTGAACCTGTTTGGTCTCATAGAGATGACACGGTTATTTCTGCCTCTGATTCGAAAATGTCAAGGCCGTATCATTAATACTTCAAGTTGGGCTGGACGCTTGGCATGTTTGGCACCTGTATATGTTCTGTCAAAGTATGGAGTTGAGGCTTACTCTGATATACTTAGGTAACTCAATCTAAATGTTTTACAACTGTAGTTAATATGAAAAGTTTATAGCTTAGCTTAGTTTATCTGATCTGTTGTTGTTGTTTTTTATGTTTGAAAAGAAAACTATGTATAATTTTTATTGAATTGTATTTTTGTTTCTTCTAGAAGAGAGATGTATACTACTGGCACCAAAGTCTGTATAGTGGAGCCTGGGGGGTTCACAACACCAATTAGTAGTGGGGAAAAAATCCTAGAAAGTGTACAAAAGGCTTATGATCAGGCTTCTGAAGATATACAGTCAGTTTACAAAGTTTTTGTGAAAAATTGTAAGTTTGTTAAACTATATAAAAAGCATGATAGGATAAAGCATTACAAACATAACAATGAAAGTAGTATTAGTTTTTCTGCTAAAAATGTTTATATAATATTGTTCTTACTTTGCTTTATCCTTCTTCTTCTACAGTAAAAACAAATACAAATTTAACTACACAAGTTTTACTATGAAATATATTAACTTGCTAATATAAGCTTTTTCCTGCTTTACTTCTGCTTCTACAGAGATGTAACTGTGAAATTTAGCAGAGTGAGAGGCTAGTTGAATCAGATCTTCTTTTAGCTTGATTTTTTTTTTCTACTGTCCAAGTTAGTAGATTGACATTGTTACTATGAGACCAAACAAGTTTATTCATGGTAAGGCTTAATATGTCTTACCCCTACCTTCCTTCTGACTCTGTGAGTGTTGATGTACATTTTTTATTCACTATTCTAGCTTTTCAATGAGACTCTTAGAATGCTTCAATGTCAAGGCTTTCTTGTCACTCAGTGGTTTAACTTTCTGTATTCTTATTTCTTACTCTTTGTTCATTTATCTAATGTTTGTTACAAAAAAAAGTAAAGTAAAGTTCCCCTTTCAGACCTTGTGGTCTATAGGGCAGATAATGTAAAGGTCATCTGTTTCTGTGGCCTACGGTTAACGAGGGTGTCATGTGGCCAGCACAACGACCAACCGCCTTTACTGTCCCCCAACTAACGTTAGGTACCCACTAGAGCTGGGTGGACTCAGAAGCTAAAAATCCCAGGATTCGAACCCCAGTTCAGTAGCCAAGCGCTTTACCGCTCAGCCACCACACCTTTTGTTTGTTACAAAAAAAAACAAAAAAACTTTAGATTTAGAGACTTATGGCACTGGTTACTGTTGTTTCTTTTCTGGTTTCTTCCTACTGACAAAACCTTTGTTTTATTTATATTTGTTCACATCCTGCAGAGTACACAAGTCTTGTACAGGTAGTATACATGACCCAGCTGCTCTTTTTTAGCTGTTCTACAAAGAGTAGCTCATTTGGATCATTTGAATTTCACTTCACACTTTTACTGATTCCTGCTGATTCTTGAGGTTACTCTGACCCACTGACACCTTGCATGCATAGAAACTTTTATCTGTTAAAGCAAAGTGCTGTAATCCTGTTGTTTTCTAGCACTTGAAATCTCTGTTTACTCTGTCAAATGTATAGTTTATAGCACCTTTTCAGACATTTGAGGAGATTTTTCCCTGTTTCTGTTTCCCTAGACTTTAAAGAATACATTGACTCAGTTGAAGAGAAATAGAATTCCACACAATGTTAGAATTCTTATTAAGTCTGATATTTGAATTCTAGAATTCTTATTTAGTCTGGTATTTCAATTCTAGAATTCAAGGCAATATTTTAAATCATAATTAATATTTTTTCACTGGCCTTTTTTTTAAAGATGGCACAATAATAAATATTTTTTAAAAAATACTTAGGCTTAGGGTGTAAAACAACAAGCATGAGTAACCTGTAATGATAATAGATCTATATATATATATTATATATCAACTAATTCTGTCTTTCTGTCTGGGAAGAATCTTGTACACATTATTTCTCTCTCATTCTCTGCTTAAGTAGAAGCTTTGGACAATTATTTATTGTGCATAACAGCACATGGATCATGACAAAAATAATCATTTAATCAATTAGTTGTATTTCATTAATTTTGTTTTATATAGAGATATAGTCTGGCAAACTAAGTTATGGGGAGATAAGCTTTTTGTAAAGAATAGGTCATACACTGCCTGGTCGTGCAGCATGGGCGCTGAAATGTCACTCTGACTTGTTGATGGTCCCGAGTTATACTCTGCCCGCTGTCATCCCCGTTATACAACGGGAGGTTTGGGCTAGGACTTAGATTATCTTCAATTCTGAAGGAACATCCAAAAAAATGTAAAACATTTTGCAAACCTTTTACAAATGCTAAAAGTTGTAAACTAACAATAGACTATAAAGCATTCTACTTTTTATAAGTAATAGGAGTGCTCAATGACTAACAAGTTGGCCTTTCATTTTAGTTTTTTTAGTTTTTGACTGGCATTATTGGTGCTTTCATTGTTTTATTTCAATTCTGACATGATTGATACTTCCTTTGTTTTAGTTCAGTACTGGCATTATTGGTACTATCATTCTTTTATTTCAATTCTGACATGATTGATGCTTCCATTGTTTTAGTTTAGTACTGGCATTATTGGTACTATCATTCTTTTATTTCAATTCTGACATGATTGGTACTTCTGTTGTTTTAGTTCAATACTGACATCTTCTTATGTTTCAGTGTTTTATGTATTATTGCTACTTTTAGTCTTCTGTCCTGAATGGTCACCAAATTTAGGTGACCATTTTTATTAATGGTGTTACTCTAATCTAATGTGAAGATATATTCGTTATAAATCTCACAGCTCTATTTTGCATCTTTCTAGTTTCTTTATATTTTATTGAGTTGAAGGGCCCTAAACTGAGGATGCATATTTTAATAATAGCCTAACCAAAGTCAAATAACATTTTAGTTTTATGTTCTCTTTTTTATTTGTAAAAATTTCTATCAATGTATTTTAATGCTTTGTTTGATTTTTTAAAAATAATTTCATCATGATAACTTTTCATTTATTATTACACCTAGATATTTTGAGCTTTTAGTCTGTGTAACTGGTTTACCATGAATAAAATAAGTAGCTTTGATTTATTTTAGCTTTTTTGTTACTCTTAATAATTGGAATTTTTACCTGGTGGAAAAACATGCTCCATTTGATTCCCATTTCTGTAATTCATCTAATTCTCTTTGTAAAATTTCTGGATTTTGTTTTGTTTTTATTGTACTAAATATTATGCAATCATCTGAAAATAATCTGACTTTGTTCCTGAACTTATGCTATTTGATAGGTTATTTATGTAAATTAGAAATAGTAGTGGACTGTTCCTTAAGGTGGATCTGAGTTTACAGTTATTGGTATTCATTTAGAGCCATTTATTATTAGAGTTTGTTGTTTTTCCTATCAGAAAATCATGAATCTATTGGTGCCGGAGAGAGAATAGGGAGAGAACATACTGTAATAATAAATAAACTCAGGGAGCAGTCCTCAAGGAACAGTCTTAGGTCCACTACTATTTTTAATTTACATAAATGATTTACCAAATTGCATTAGTTCAGGAACAAAATTCAGATTATTTGCAGATGATTGCATAATATATAGAACAATAAAAACAACACAAGATTCAGAAAAGAAAATTTACAAAGAGAATTAGATGAATTACAGAAATGGGAATCAAATTGGAGCATGTCTTTCCAGCCAGAAAAATGTCAGTTATTAAGAGTAACAAAAAAACTAAAACAAATTTTAAAAAATCATCAGTGAGACCTATTAGTTGGTTCATTTAATTTATACTAATTTGGGATATCAATATTGTAATTCTAAATGTTATCCATATTGGATTTATCTAAATTTTTATTCTTGCATTTGTTCTTTGCTTTGTTCTTTTTAAAACCAATTGTTTGAGGACAAGTAATCCACAGGAAATAAATGAAAATAAATTATCTACAGAAGATATACACACATAAAAAAAAGCAACAATAATTTGTGTTCCACTGTAAATCCCCATCCAGTATTTTCTTAGCAATATTTTGTCTATTTTATAGAATATTACGAATCATCTCTTTTTTTTGTTTGTTTTGTTCATAACAGTCTTCAAGCGAATACTAGTAGTTCAAGGCTCATCCAACCTTGACCTTGTGGTGGATACCTATATTCATGGATTGACCTCTCGTTTCCCAAGGACAAGATACACCCCAGGAAACGATAGCAAGTTTCTTTATATCCCAATATCTTACCTGCCCACATGTCTTGCAGACTGGATATTGAAATACAATTTAAAATAATTCTCATTGCAAAACCATTTTAAAGTTCTGTGTATAAAGAGACATTATCATTATTAACATGATAATTAAAGCTCATTATTTTAAAAATTTAACTGAGAAAGTCATGAATGTATCCTAATTGACATATTTGATATAGAAATATATGTATCCAGCATTAATTACCTCGTATAGTGTTAGGCGCTTTCGTGGTGTCTAATGCATATGAACCAAACGGAGGTAATAGTCAACAAAATCCAATAGGCCTTTCAATCAATATAAGTTAGTCGATGCTGATACTAAACAAGACATTTAATAGCAATGAAGTGACCCATTGAATGTCTGCTAACTCTCTATGTTTATAACAAGCTTCTTTATCTTTAAGGCATACTGGAAGTAGTCTGTTTACATGGGCTGATATTTCACTCTGCCTAAAACCTAGTCTTAATTTTACTAGTCACATAATAGTCTCTATGTCAAAAATAAATAACTAATTCCTAATACTGCCATAACAATTGTCAGAATTTTGAATTTTGTCCATTTATTCTATCATTGAAATGTTTTTTGAAAAAAGGAAAAAAAAGGTATTGATTTATATGGTATTTAAAATAATTTTTTTTTTTTTGTTTTGGTGTATAAGCTTAACTGATATCTGAAACGTTTATACATTTGTTTCCTGCTGCTACATTTTCTGTGAATCATATTTTCTTTTTGTAAGAATTGTATGCTAGATTTTTCTTGGAAGCTTTTCATTCTCTCTCTCTGCATGGTTTGTCTTTTACTCGTATATGTGACCATGTGTACGTCACTTAGCTCAGCAGGACATGGACACTTATAAGCAGAATAAAAAATAATGAAAAAAACCAGTAAATCGCATTTATTTGAGTTAAAAGTTTGACCATAAGGATAGTGCCATAATTTTTAATTGGTTTTGTTGCATTTTCAGACTTTGGTATTCAAATCAAACATATATTTACAGTGAACCTTTCATTTACCTAGTCTAGATTTGGGAGCAGTAGCGTCACTAGGGGGTGCAAGGGGTGCGCTCGCACCAGGTGAAACCAATTTGGGGATGACAACCAAGTTGAAAAAAAATATATCTTGGCAAAAGCAGACACATTGGAGAAGATAGTTATATTAAAATCTCTAGGTTTATGCCTTAACACGTCTAGATGGTAGTTTAAGTTTTAATGTGAAAGCACAACGTTATACCATTTCTGTCTTTAAGTATAACAAAAGAAACCTGTTCAGGTGATGTTAAGTCTGTTTCTAATTTTAATTAAATATCTTTGTAAAATTTGCAATAACATTTGAATAAATGTCATAAACGTGGAATTTTTATGACAGAATTGACACTCATTTTACATTTGAGTAAAAATCAATAATAGTAGGCAGTAGTAATCAGCTCACTGTATTTGTTCAACAAAAAGAACTAACTAGCAATAGTGTTTATTGGAACTTATTTGAAGAAAGTTGATGGGGAATGGATGACACCCTGAGCTACCGCACCAGGTGTCACCGACACTGTCTGGGAGCTTTCCATTCTGTTTTTAGTTCATCAGTAAAAAAAAGAAGTGTCCTGTTTGATTTTATGTGAAAAAAAACAACGCAAAATGATTTTTTACAATTTTATTAATTTACACGATCAAAACAAGACTATGGCTTAAATATTCCTGGTCCACTGGTGACTATGATGGGGGCCGCCTCTGATAACACAAACTCTCTTTGTAATCTTGTTATTTTTTAATTACACACAAAACCAGAATAGAAAAGGGTTTCTTTACCGAGCGGCTAAGTTGTCTCCCTTCTTCTAGCCAATTGCAATATGCCAGTAATGCAAATAATATCTAATGCCATTAGGGTGCTGTGACAGTCCGCATTAACAATCGCTCCACCTATCCCGGTCAGCATCTGAGAGAGGCCGGTCCATTCTTTGACGTTATACAGCCAGCCTTGCTCTGGACGACTCCACTATATATTGAAGGATGACTTTTATTAAAACCGTTCTAGGATCGTGTACTTTGTTTTCTATCGTTCCAATGTTTTGTTCTATGTGTACTTGCACAAACATTAGGACTTATTAGTATGAGCAGGTTTTTTTTTTTTTGTTTCTTCGAAATGTCAATGAACATTTAACAAAAAACAATATTAAATACATACTCATTTTAATCAAAATGAAACGTGTGGTTGTCAAAAGGCGTTTTTACTTTGAATGTGTGTTTGTTATATATTAAATAATATATTATTATTTATATATATATACATGGGCGTAGCCAGGATTTTTTTTTCGGGGGGGGGGTGTTAGGGGAGGGATTCCCTCCGCAAAAATAAATATATGTATGTGTGTGTGTGTGTGTATATAATCTTTATTACATTCTGACCCTTAATTCTTTCGGAACACGTTTATTGTGCCCTAGAATAGGTTCTTCCTGTAGTTAGTGGAAAAATTGTTGACTCCCCGCCATTCCAGCAAGGGGGTCTGGGGTTAGGGTAGTATCTCGCCCAGCGTGGGGCGGAACCTCGACGCCAAGCACTATTTTTGGTATTGAAAGCCAACAAAATGCATATTCTGAGGTATCTATAGTGCATTATTTTGCTATTAAATAGTCTTTTTTCAAAAACCTAATGTGCTATTCTTACTGACTTAGACCCTACCGCGCTGTGCGGCGCATTTGCGGTCAAGCTGTTTCCACAAAAATCTGTCACTGGTAATGTCTGAAGCCTCTTCCCACCTGCTCTGAGGACATCCATGAATGTGTGGCGCCATGTCATCGCAACTCTTAATATGCGTAATTTATTTTGTCGGAGAACATGTCCCGCAAACCTCATGAGACGCTCTGTCACAATCTTACTAAGGGGTCATCTCCCAGTTCGGCATAGGTTTTCCTTGATTTAGACCCTATCTCTATAACTGACTCCTAAAATTTGTCTTAGCTATCTTTGTTGAGCCACATTTAGTGTTTTTCAATTTCGGCAGATGACTATTTACTGCACTTTATTAATGGACCCCACCACTGGTAGAAATGTGTAACCTCTCTTGAATACGCTCTAGGAATAGGTGACTGTAGTTTGCTTTAGATTTTATATCGGATTTATCGATGGTCACGGGTTCAAACCCTGCCCGCTCCCATCCCCCGTCGTCCTGCGGTAGGTTTGGACTAGGAAGTAAACTATCATCAACTCTGAAGGAACATCCGAAACATGTAAATCATTTCACATTTTGCAGTCCATTGATTACAGGGCTCTTTGATGGACTTATTGGAGTGATCAGTTCGCTAAGGTACAAGGGCATTTCTTTATGATAGATACACTGATGACAAAGTGTGGCCACCTTGTAGTCGATTCTCCCAGGAAGCCAATGGAGCGTGCGCAAGAGTGTAGTAGCAGAATTTCGTCGTGTTTTTCTTAGGACTATTCGTGCGCGTTGTTCTGAATTCGTTGCAGCTTGGAAATGTGGGGGGGGGGGGGGGGGGGGGGGGGGGGGGAGAAAGAGGGGATGTTCCACAATAAACAATATAAAACCCGGGAACAAATCAACGGGCGTAGCCAGTGTGTAATGATTGTATCATAGGATGTTCCACAATATACAATATAAAAACCGGAACAAATCAATGGGCGTAGCCAGTGTGTGATGATTGTATCATAGGATGTTCCACAATATACAATATAAAAACCGGAACAAATCAATGGGCGTAGCCAGTGTGTGATGATTGTATCATAGGATGTTCCACAATATACAATATAAAAACCGGAACAAATCAATGGGCGTAGCCAGTGTGTGATGATTGTATCATAGGATGTTCCACAATATACAATATAAAAACCGGAACAAATCAATGGGCGTAGCCAGTGTGTGATGATTGTATCATAGGATGTTCCACAATATACAATATAAAAACCGGAACAAATCAATGGGCGTAGCCAGTGTGTGATGATTGTATCATAATAATTTTCAATATATTTCTAAAAATCCTATTTCATTAACAGTGTAACAATCTGATCACATTCATGGCGACCATTAAAATAAGTGGACTTCAATATGTTATAGGGTGTTTGCATAAAGTACAAATATAAGAATTTTGAAAAACATGTTTTGTTTTGTTTTGTGTTTATCCCATTGAGACAGTTAAACCACGTGTTAAAAAAAGGGTTTACTGAACAGAACATAAAGTGCGATGTATAAAAAAGAAAATAGCGAGAGGCAAAGACAGTAATGGCACTTTGAAGGTCTAGCCGTTCCGCTCTGATTGATTGGCTATTTTGAATAGTATTTTTATTAGTGAATACGGAGTACTTTTAAATGTCGATTACTCTCATGTAAAGATCTAGATCTATATGTCCTCGACTATTATGTGTCCCGTGTTCACTGTTAACGTGTCGGGCTCAGATCTATATTTCGAGTCGCCAAAAAATTGACTTTTTGACTCCACTACCCAGTTGACCATGACTGACCTGTGGTATGTGTTGGTCTTGTTGGTCATCACTTTGTTTCTTATTGAATATTTACGGCGCAGACTCACAGTTGGTGGCTATCGTGGCAAGTATGTCTTAGTGACCGGATGTGACTCTGGATTTGGTCAAAGATTGGCCACGTAAGTTGTTTACTGTTTATGTTAATGTTGAAAGGGGTGCCCTGGAAATTCTAAAAATTGTTGTTTTTTTCTTGTTATCAGGACATTGCTAATTAAGTAGATACGCCTATTATTTAATCCTTATAGTCATGGGCGTAGCCAGGGAGGGGACCCCCACCCCCCCGAAATGACCTCCCCCCCTACAGGGGGGGGGATCGGAATTTAGTGACTGATTTTTTGCTTTGATTTTGTTTAAGGTGAGATTTTAATTCTAAACCATCACTTGCCCTAGCACAGCGAAGGATGTTTTGAGTTTAAAACCCCCTACCAGGGGGATTCGAGTTTAACCCCCCCCCCCCAACCAGGGGTTTGCGCAGTTAAATTCCCCTCTTCTATAACATAAAACAAAAAAAATGCAAACGACGATCCCCCCAATTTCACGAGCACAGTTAATGAAGATTTTGATTTTTAACCCCCTCTCCATAATTTAATCCCTCTTCAATATAAAAAAAAAGAAAATTACACACTCAAAATTCTATGAGCGTAGCCAAAGGGGTTTTGAGTTAACCCCCACCCCCTCTTCAGTAGGCGAACATTTTTTTCCAAGGACCTTAGAAAAAATATAAAGACTACAATATGTGTAGATATTTTAAAATGTAGACTATTTACACATTTTGTTAACATCGTTATCTTATCTGTTTATATCGGTGTTCTCTCCCTTGCGTATGTAACGTTGTTCTCTCCCTTGTGTATGTTTCGTTCTCTTTCTATTGTTGTCGTCCTCACTAAGAAACAGACAGTTCAGAAATAGACGATGTTTTGACTTGCTGCTCCAAAGGCCAGAAAAACGAAATTTGAATATATGGTGTCCCCATGTTCAACAGCTCTCAAATATATAAGTATATAAGTATATTTATGTAGTGGGGAGGGCCTGATATACGGGTCGGCTGAACTTGACCAAGCACCGGTCAGCAAAGGCTCAAGTTGACCTCTGCCCCGGTAGCTGGGATTTGAATTCCTTTTCCTGCTGGCATCCGCGCACCTACTCCAATACCACCTTGTTTGATCCTGCTGTGTTCTCCCTGAGTTCATTGTTTTGGCTAAGGCTGCAGGTTTTTTTTGGGTACATTAAATTTGAAATAAGCCTCCTGACTTGCCTTGTCATTTTGGTTGTTGTGATTCTGTGTGGAACCCACCACAGAAATTTGGTGTCAGAAGTGGGATCCGAAGATACAGTCTACCAGACCTCCCTGTCAGACGATAAGTGGAGCCTTCGGATTTGAAGTTGAACAAGTACTTTTTTTCATTATATTGTATCATTTCTAGATATTCATGTCTCTTTTACTTTCAGGATTGTTAAAGTAGTTAGTTAGTTTAAGTATACTTGTATTAGGTAACCCAAAAACAAAAAAACCTGCAGCCTTAGCCAAAACAATGAACTCAGGGAGAACACAGCAGGATCAAACAAGGTGGTATTGGAGTAGGTGCGCGGATGCCAGCAGGAAAAGGAATTCAAATCCCAGCTACCGGGGCAGAGGTCAACTTGAGCCTTTGCTGACCGGTGCTTGGTCAAGTTCAGCCGACCCGTATATCAGGCCCTCCCCACTACATTTATATCAGTATATTTCTGTTACACATTAAACAATTTATTTTTAAACATGTAACACCATATGGTCGTTGTTTCTATTAAAAAGGTTCATAAGCATTAAATGTCATGACGACTTGTACTTGTAAGAAATTGTTTAGGATGAATCGATTTGCTTTATGTTTTACCCACCTTCGTATCACCAAATCACTTATTTATTTCATAGAAGACTTGACAATCTCAGCTTCAAAGTATTTGCTGGATGTCTGACAGAAGATGGAAGACTCTACCTGTCAAAGAATTGTTCCGAAAATGTGGTGCCGTTTCTACTAGATGTCAGAAGTAATGAAAGTATTCAGTCAGCTTTGGATCTGGTCAAACAAAATTTGCCAAAAGATATAGGTATGTTTCTCACTGGAGTGTTGAATGATACTATTTCTGGACTTTATTGGTTAATTTTGTTTTTGGTTTATTTTTGAGTGGTGATTATTTTAGATGGGCGTGGTGTCTAGTGGTAAAGTATGGCGTGGTGTCTAGTGGTAAAGAGCGTGGCTTCCGAACCGAGAGGGTCTCGGCTTTGAATTTCGGTGAAGAATGCTTTGATATTTTAAAGACGCCCCTGAGTCCACCCAACTCTGATGAGGTACCTGACAGATCTAATGGGTACGTGACAGATCTAATGAGGTATCTGACAGATCTAATGAAGAACCTGACAGATCTAATCAGGTACCTGACAGATCTAATGAGTACCTGACAGATCTAATGGGTACCTGACAGATCTTTATGAGGTACCTGACATATCTAATGGGTATCTGACAGATCTAATGAGGTACCTGACAGATCTAATGAGGTACCTGACAAATCTAAAGGTACCTGACAGATCTAATGGGTACCTGACAGATCTAATGGGTACCTGACAGATCTAATGCTACCTGTCATTAGCTGGGAAAGGTATAGCGGTTGGTCGTTGTGCTGGCCACAGGAAATTCTCATTAACTGTCGGCCATAGAAACCTATGCCCTGTACCATCATCAGCCCAATAGATGCAAACCTCTTGGTTGACAATAAGAAGCGTCTGCCTGTAAGCCAACAATTAAACTCGTTATGACGAAACATGGGTCCTTTTTACTGCTCTAGCATGTTTGATAGGAGAAAGAATAATAGAGTATAGGCCCCATATATTGCTGTGACAGATGGACATTGAGCGCTGAGGCATTCAAAATTTAATACTAAAAGTAAATGCTACAGAAAACTGCTGGGTATCAGATACCAGGAAAAGAAAACAAAAGAGTTTGTACTTTTACAAGTCAAAACTCTGGCTCGCAAAGCATAGGAAGTATTGTAAAGAGACTAAAACTGAGCTGGTTTAGACAGACTGTAAGACAAGACTCACTGTCTAAAGTCATCCATCAAAGTACAGCGTAGGAAGCACGAACAGACGGTCGTAGAAAGATGAGATGGCTGGACAGCGTGAAAGAATGGACCGGCTTCGCTCTTGATATTCTGCTAAGAACAGCTGGTGACCGAAAAAAAAAGTAGAGGGATTCTGTAACGAAACTGTCACAGCGCCCCAACGATGAAAGTCAAGGGACAGATGAAGGATGATGACGATGTTTGTTTTGGGGGTTCGGATAATGATTGGGGTGCATCGTAGGTAAAAGTCAGAAAATATAAACAGAACTTCTCTTCTTCTGGTAGCTTCAAGACAAATGATGAGAAAATACATCTATATAACCACTAAAGCTCGTCATTACCTAGCTAATATGCAAATTAACTGATATGCTCATTTAATGAATCAATAGTCTTTCCTATTTTACCTATGTTAAGTACAGATGAAATGATGATGATGAGTAGATAATGAAAAAAGTTAGCCAGGTAATTTGGACATTATCTAGATAACAATTTTCCGCACATTAACGGATTACGCTGACATCTGCAGTTACAAATAGAGAGAGAGAGAGAGAGAGAGACTTGAGGTCTAATATGTATATATATAATATTTGTTATTATTTGATGTCATAGGTCTCTGGGGACTAGTCAACAATGCGGGTATAGTCGGCAACATGGCAGTCTCCGAACTCTGCTCCAAGAGCGATTACCTGGCATGTTTTGATGTGAACTTGTTTGGTCTTATTGAAATGACTAGAACATTTCTGCCCCTGCTGCGGAGATCAAAAGGCCGTGTTGTAAACACATCAAGTTTACTGGCTCGTCTCGCGGTCTTTGCGCCAGTTTATACACTTTCCAAATGTGGGGTGGAAGTCTTTTCGGATTTCGTCAGGTAGGTTAATGAGCTACATTTCTGCTTCGTTTTCAAAATGAAATTAACAAGCTAAATATTAACATAATTTAAAAAAAAAACTTAAACCTATATTACACAATTACTGCCATAATTTTCCATATAAAAATTATTTAAATACCACCAATTAATTAACTAATTGGTTAATTTTTTTTATTGATTCATGTGTTGTCATTGACAATGAATAATTGTGCAAAGTTTCAATTTGATCCGAGAATGGGAAGTGAAAGAAATAACGTGTATAAGATTTGTACCAGACAGACAGAGTGAGTTAATAGAACTTTGTAAAAATTTATTAACAGCAGGTTTTATTTGAGCCAGCGCTAGTTGTCCAAGAATGTGTAAGTCTATAATACGAATATTATGAGAGTGTGTGAGAGAGAGATATACACCAAAACAAACCAAAACTAATTCACGTCTCTGTTTTGTCAGGAGAGAGATGTATTCTAAAGGAGTCCAAGTGAGCATTATAGAACCAGGGGCTTTCAAAACACCAATATTTAATTACGACACAATGACGAAAGCGGTCCAACAGGCATATGACTCCGCGTCAGACGAAGTTCAATCTTTGTACTCTGGCTTTGTGAGCAAGTGTAAGTATTTAAATCTTGGGAAACTCTTGGTCAAATCTTGGTTGATAATTCATTGATATTGTGGACGTGTAGGAGACTAGGAAGTAGGCAATATGAAGTAGGCACTAGGACGTGGGCACTAAGAAGTAGACACTAGGAAGTAGGCAATATGAAGTAGGTAATATGAAGTAGGCACTAGGAAGTAGGCACTAGGCAATGGGCACTAGGAAGTAGGCACTAGGAAGTAGGCACTAGGAAGTAGTCCTAGGTACTAGGAAGTAGGCAATATGAAGTAGGCACTAGGAAATGGGCACTGGGAAGTGGGCTCTAGGAGGTAGGCACTAGGAAGTGGGCTCTAGGAAGTAGGCACTAGGAAGTGGGCATTAGGAAGTGGGCACTAGGAAATAGAGATTGAAATATTTCTCAATGTCAAGTTGTGCAGATGCCATTGTGACTTGTGGTCGAGCGCTTGGCTACCTGAACAAAGGTTCTGAGCTCGAGTCTTGATTTTAGTCCAAAGTCACTCATGTGTAATTAGGTATCCATTATTCGTTGGGGGAGTAACGTTGCTGAACTTTTGAATGACAAGTGCCATATTTAGACTTGAAAAGATCTTAAAGTGTTTGAGATGTGGGGGCCCTTTCATGGGCCTTTATAAATCCAGATATTAGGCCTATAGTCTGCGCTAAATATTGGAAGGGGGGGGCTTAAATATAGCTTGTGTTGCAATAGGTAAATCCGGACCTGCGAATGACACCTTGCCTCTGACATGTTAGCCACTGCTACGTTACACGTTGAAACCAATGAGCTAGACTTAAATTGCCCCATCTACCTATAATGGTTTGCTCGTTCGCCAAGTGTCCATAGTAAATATTTTGTTCCTCTATTTCATCTATCTAAACTGTTATGATACAAGAAGTATTTATTTTTTCTTTCACAGTTTCTATAACACTCAGGATTCATGCTTCTTTTTTGTTCGTTTTTTAAATCTTTTTCTAATCTAGATCGCCAGATGATGGAAGGATTGGATAAGTCGCCCAAAATCGATCTGGTGGTAGACGCCTACATCCACGCATTGACGTCTCGGTTCCCTAAAGCAAGATACGCCCCGAGCAATGACAGTTCACTACTCAATATTCCACTATCCTATCTTCCAACATGGTACACGGACTGGTTGAAGCAGTACTGATTCTTTAGAAACGAAATATTGTTACGTGTGTTCAAGGGAATTGAGAATACTATGTTAACTCTTTTTTCTCTCCTAACTGACGATACCAACGTTGATTCTAACAGAATGTGGTAAATAATTACGGAGAGAAAGAGTTAAAATGGAAAAAAATGTATAAAAATGTACATAGTTTTTATATTCTTGAGATAATTCATTGGCTTTGTATTATTTCGTGATTAAAATTCTTTAAAAAAAAAGAATGTTTAAAGATTTGTTAGTATCAGTCCATTATTTGAAAATGAGAACTGACATTGCTGTATACATTAAATGCATTCAAAGTAGTTCTTTGTTTGTTTGTTTGTTTGTTGTTGTTTTTTGTATCGTAGCAACAGGTGAAGACTGAGATTTTAAGTTTCGGTATTTTTAGGGCGCCACTGAAGCCTACCCAACTCTAACGGGTACCTGACTTAAGTTGGGGAAAGTAAAGACGATTGTTCGTTGTTCTGGCCACGTGACACCCTGCTCGTTAACCGGCCATAAAAACAGATGATCTTAACATCCTCTGCCCCATAGATCGCATGGCCTGAAAGGGAAACTTGAAGTTTTCTTCATCAACCGCGTTCAAAAATACAATAATTGTTCTTAGCAAATTGGTCTCTTTATAACAGCATTATTTTATCTTATCTTATATAATACAGACGTTACTTCAAAAAAGAAGATGATTACGTCCTACGCGTCATGCATTTAGTCATGCATATTAACCAATGACTTAAATTCTGCCAAGTCACTGGTTTTTCTGGCTAGCTCAGGCAACCCATTCCATGCTCTAATAGCACTAGGGAAGAAGGAGTATTTGTACAAATTTGTCCTAGCATATGGGACGAGGAATGTGCCTTTATTTTTGTGTCTTTCAGAGTATTTTATTAAATTTTGTTTTTGTATTTGAAGATTATGGTTCAGTGTTTTATGTATAATTGCTACTTTACTTTTGAGTCTTCTGTCCTGAAGGCTTTCTAAATTTAGTGATTTTACTAATGGTGTTACCCTAGTCAAATGTGAATATTCGTTTGTTATGAATCTCACTGCTCTATTTTGTGTTTGTTCCAGTTTCTTAATGTTTTCTTGAGTTGAGGGGTCCCACACGGTGGATGCATATTCTATTATTGGCCTAACCAAGGTTAAATAACATTTTAGTTTTATGTTCTTATTTGATTTATAGAAATTTCTTTTAATAAACCCTAATGCTTTGTTGGATTTTTTTATAGTTTCATCAATATGTGGATTCCATGACAGTTTTTCATTTATTATAACACCTAGGTATTTTGAGTTTTTAGTCTGTGTTACTGGTTTGCCATGAATAAGATAAGTGGAATTAATTTGTTTTAGTTTTTTTGTTACTCTTAACAACTGACATTTTTCTGGGTGGAAAGACATGCTCCAATTTGATTCCCATTTCTGTAATTCATCTAATTCTCTTTGTAAAATATCTGTGTCTTGTTTTGTTTTTATTGTTCTATATATTATGCAATCGTCTGCAAATAATCTGACTTTTGTTCCTGAACTAATGCAATTTGGTAAATCATTTATGTAAATTAAAAATAGTAGTGGACCCAAAACTGTTCCTTGAGGTACACCTGAGTTTACTGTTATTGGTGTTGATTTAGAGCCATTTATTATTACAGTTTGTTCTCTCCCTATCAGAAAATCTTTAATCCACTGATGCAGTGGACCGTTAATGCCGAAATATTTTAATTTTTTAAGCAAACTATGGTGGTGAACTTTGTCAAAAGCCTTGGAAAAATCTAGTAAGATAGCATCTATTTGTTCACTATTATCTAAACCTTTTGAAAAATCATCAATTAGTCCTATTAGTTGTGTTTCACATGATCTATATTTCCTAAAGCCATGTTGGTATGGGGTGAGGACATTATGTTTGTCTAAGTGGTTTATGATATTGCTACATATTATGTGTTCTAGTATTTTACATGTGATGCTGGTAAGTGATACTGGTCTGTAGTTTCCTGGATCAGATTTTTCTCCTTTTTTAAATAGGGGGGTGACATTAGCTTCTTTCCAGTCCTTTGGTACTCTGCCCTGGTTAAGCGATGCTTGAAAGAGTATTTTGAACACTGGGGCTAGCTCATTGCTTAGTTCTTTGAGTAATCTAGCTGGAATACCATCAGGTCCAGACGCTTTATTTGGTTTGGTGTTGGCTAATAGTTTTTTAATTCCATTTTCTTGTACTACTAAATCTTCTATGTTGTCTACTTGGCTCAAATTAAGAAATATGTCTTTGTCTCCTGGGGCTGAGAATGCTGATGCAAAGTATTTGTTTAGGATGTTTGCTTTAGTTTCATTATCATTATGTATTATTATTTTACTTCATTTTCAATATAGCTAATAGGTTAGAATCAATAGAAATAGTTTTGTTTGTAAATTACTAGATGTAAGAATTAGTCGTGAGTGTATTATATATTAGGCCAACAATACAGTTCTCTCACATATTTTTTTACGAATATCTATTCTATTTATAGATATCTAGCTACAGTTTTTATTTTAACTACCTGAAAGAGAAAAAAAAAGGGGGGGGGGGGGATATTGTTATCAAACAAACTAAAAACATTCACTAGACTTAATTTGTCTTCTTTGACTTTTATCTCACTTTTCTGGTCGGACTACCAACAAAGATGATTAGATTCAAATCTATTTTGAGGATCAGTTAAACATAGAAAACATAAGTATAATAGTAATTGCATCAACAAAATGAAAGTAGGTCACATGGAAGTCTTATATTTAGAAAAGTTAGAGGAAACAAATAAGCCAATAGAAAAAGGAAATAAACAAAAAAAAAACGTTCTTCATTCTCTTCAAATTATCTAGGTCATTATAAAAGGCTATGATACATGAGGATCTGGGTTTTTATTTAGTTTCATTTCTCTTTAAAATTTATATAAGTTATGGTTTAGTTTTTCATGAAAAGACATTTCTTAGTTGGCATGTTCAAGATGTAATGAAAATCGGATTTGCTCAAAGGCATTGTAACAAAAATCTATAGCAACAGAAAAAACAGACGGGCAGAGAGACAGACAGACGAACAGAGACACACAGACAGTCAGGCAGTCATGAAATAGACAGATAGATAGATAGATATCTTCTTGTTTCAATATTGTTTGAGCCCTTAATGCAATGCATTAATATTTGAAATAACTGGCTTCGACCACACATTTTGTTTGAAAGATAATAAACGCAAAAAAGGAGAAGGTGTGTTTCATTCAGAACTACACATTTAGCCCTGCCACTCAAAATCTAAACTGGTAATTCTACTAATGCTTAGGTTTAGAAATTTAGAGTGATGGTCTAGAAACATCTTAGTGATTACATTGAAGTAACGTCTGTAATATATAAGATAAGATAAGAAGATCCTGGGAAGTTCGTGTTGAAAAATAATCTATTTTTATGGCACTTGATACTCTCATGGGCTGAATGTCTAAACCACAGACCTATATATATTGTATCTATATATAGGTCTGTGGTCTAGACACTGTGTGCTGACAGTGCGCTCACTCACTAAAAAGTTGTCTTAATGTGAAGGATGCCTTCAATCTGAACTTGAGTTTAGTTCAAGACATACTCTTAAAGTACGAAATAAAAGAGGTTAATGAGACCAATTTCCCGGCGACTGCTTTTATAGAATCTCCGATCTAGAAAAACCAATTTACGAGACCATATAAAAACTAGAAAGACATTTGAAATGAAACCTGTAGGTTATATTCTATTGGCCACAGTTAATTTAATTTTCCCATTGAAATATAGTCACAAACAACTGTGTGCGCATGCCTGGAGAGCAAGGAGGGCGAGGGTGCGGGCGGGAGGAGGGTTAGAGAGTCGGCGTGCGTGCGTGGTGTATTGCATGGTTGGGCGACGTAGAGAATTATATATACAGAAAAGAAGAGTACTTGTTCCCCCCCCCCCCTCTTTTGTTTCTGAACTGTGCTCTCTGCCGCCGAGAAAGTTTCGTTTGGTAACTCTAGTCCAACTTGCAGAAATAAGAGTTATCTTTCCATGACTTTTTCATCGAGAGTTAGACATCCGACGTGTGTGCGTTGTGTCCCGCATGGTTGGGCGACGTAGAGAATTATATATACAGATAGTTTTGTCATATTTTTTCTTATACATACAATCTTTTGTTCTAATTTTATGTGGTCTGTTGAACACAAACATTATAGTTAAGTAGATCTACCTGATAGAAACTATAGATAACTATAGATGTGTATATGTGTAGACCTACCTGATAGAAACTATAGATAACTATAGATGTGTATATGTGTGCGGGAAAGAGTTGGAACTCCATACAGGAAGACACCAACAACACCATACAGGAAGACACCAACAACACCAAAAAGGAAGACACCAACAACACCATACATGAAGACACCAACAACACCATAAAGGAAGACACCAACAACACCATACAGGAAGACACCAACAACACCATAAAGGAAGACACCAACAACACCATAAAGGAAGACACCAACAACACCATAAAGGAAGACACCAACAACACCATACAGGAAGACACCAAAAACACCATACAGGAAGACACCAACAACACCATACAGGAAGACACCAAAAACACCATACAGGAAGACACCAACAACACCATACAGGAAGACACCAAAAACACCATACAGGAAGACACCAACAACACCATAAAGGAAGACACCAACAACACCATACAGGAAGACACCAACAACACCACTATAAAAACTTTTTTAGCTCGGCAGGAACATTGAATCAAAAAAAAAATCTACTCAATAATTTCTAGTCAAACATTAAATCACATTCTCTTGCAGCACAAGTATTTCGGTGGAGAGCCAGCAAACTAAGAGAGAGAAAAAAACTAACAAGAAAAACATAAGCAAGGGGTACTTGAGAATGGATTTGAGAATCCCTGAGGTAGACAAGTACTCTTCAGTTTATGTAATTTGAAATGTGCTAAGTTTAATTGTATTGTATCTTCTTATAATTATCAAGCCAGATATTCATTATTCATTATTGTACTCTTTACATAGGAGATACAAATGATTGGTCTTGTACCTGCGTTGATTTTTGCGGTAATAACTTACACTTTCTTTGACTACATGTCTAGGAGACTTGAGATTGGAAATTATCTTTAAAAACATGTCTTAGTGACCGGATGTGATTCAGGATTTGGTCAGAGGCTCGCCATGTGAGTAGATAAAAAACAACAACTAGAAATGGTAAACTAACATAATGTATGCCAAATGATGTTTTTAATGGTATATGTTGTTGTTGTTGTTGTCTAAGTCTTTGTTACTTGATAAGATATTATTCATCAAATAATCAGCGATACTCCAATAGTGTAAAGTCTGTCCCCGTAATGGGTCAAATAAATGTGGAAACTTTTACACGTTAAAAAAAAATCCACATAAATGTCTGCCATGCCATTTAGCACACATTATTTTAGATGGCCACCACGATGATCTGATTTAGTAACCTACCCGATAACATCCCTTGCAAGAAGTTTGGGTTATGACGTATCAATTTTCATTTCTGAATGAAGTCTAAAATTTTTAAGGTGTAGTATCTATTGAACCTAGTGCAAACTTGAATCTTGTTACGTCCTAGTGCAAACTTGAATCTTGTTACGTCCTAGTGCAAGCTTGAATCTTGTTACGTCCTAGTGCAAACTTGAATCTTGTTACGTCCTAGTGCAAACTTGAATCTTGTTACGTCCTAGCCCAAACTTGAATCTTCTTATGTCCCAGTGCAAATTACGTCCTAGCCCAAACTTGAATCTTGTTACGTCCTAGTGCAAACTTGATTCTTGTTACGTCCTAGTGCAAACTTGATTCTTGTTACGTCCTAGTGCAAACTTGATTCTTGTTACGTCCTAGTGCAAGCTTGAATCTTGTTACGTCCTAGTGCAAACTTGAATCTTGTTACGTCCTAGTGCAAACTTGAATCTTGTTACGTCCTAGTGCAAACTTGAATCTTGTTACGTCCTAGTGCAAACTTGAATCTTGTTACGTCCTAGTGCAAACTTGAATCTTGTTACGTCCTAGTGCAAACTTGAATCTTGTTACGTCCTAGTGCAAACTTGAATCTTGTTACGTCCTAGTCTTAACATGAATCTTACAACGTCCTAGCCCAAACTTCAATCTTGTTTTGTCCTAGTGCAAACAGGAATTTTGTTACGTCCTAGTGCAAACACAAATCTTGTTACGTCCTAGTACAAACACAAATCTTGTTACGTCCTAGTGCAAACACAAATCTTGTTACGTCCTGGTGCAAACACAAATCTTGTTACGTCCTAGTGCAAACACAAATCTTGTTACGTCCTAGTGCAAACACAAATCTTGTTACGTCCTAGTGCAATCACAAACTGGTTATGTCCTAGTGCAAACACAAATCTTGTTACGTCCTAATGCAATCACAAACTGGTTATGTCCTAGTGCAAACACAAATCTTGTTACGTCCTAGTGCAAACACAAATTTTGTTACGTCCTAGTGCAAACATGAATCTTGTTACGTCTTAGTGCAAACACAAATCTTGTTACGCCCTAGTCCTATCATGAATCTTGTTACGTCTTAGTGTAAGCATGAATATTGTTACGTCTTAGTGTAAGCATGAATCTTGTTATCTCTAATTCAGGGGTCGGCAACCTTTTGGGTTGAACTAGCCAAAAATTACAATTTACCGAATTTTAAAGCTTTATAAGGAGCCACAAATATTTTCTTGCCAGAAATTAGTGTATATTAATGTTGTAGAAAAAAAACGCATCTATTAATTTATATATACGTGTTTTTCACAGATTAGGTTTAGAAAGTTTGAATACATTTGACTCATAACTTGTTTTTAGTTTCAAACACGAATCTAAATTTTCTATTGTAAGTTGGCTTGTTACTGTAGTTTAAATTATATTTATGCAAGAAAACGCTCGCACGAATATGTCGATCCGAAGATAGTCAGTACTTCAAAGGCCAACGTCACCTCACTGTAGCATTCTGAAGACTATTCCATGCGTCAAATATAGAGGGTGGAGGCCAAGGCCAGGGTTTTTTGGAGTCCACGGCCAGGATTTTTGTGGAGACAATGGCAAAATTTTAAACTCAAAGCCCTCTGGAGGAGGGTGGTTAAAACTTAAAACCCTCCTTGGCTACGCTCATAGAAATTTGAGTGTGTAATTTGCTTTTTTTTTATATTGAAGAGGTGGTTTTTACCTTCAAACCCCGCTGAAGGGGAGTTTAAACACAAAACCCAATTTGGCTACACCCATAAATTTTGAGGGTTTAATTTGCTTTTTTTATATTGAAGAGGTAGTTTTTAGCTTCAAGCCCCGCTGGAAGGAGTTTTAAAACCATCTGGAGGGCTATTTAATTTAAAGCCTTCTGGAGGAGGGGGGGGCTAAACTCACCCCCCCCCCCCGCGACTAAGTTCATAGAATTTTGATTGTGTAATTCGTTTTTTTTATATTGAAGAGTGGTTTTTACCTTCAAACCCCGCTGGAGGGAGTTTTAAACTCATAGAATCTGGCGACTGTGATACTTATATAGACGAGGGGGTTTTATCTATAAAAAAAAATTCGGAATGGGTTTTTTAAAAATCAAAACCCCCCTTAGCTATGCTCATGGAATTTGGGGTTTATCGTTTGCAAGTTTTTTGTTTTGCTTTATAGAAGAGGGGTTTAACCGCAAATCCCCTGATAGGGGTTTTAAACTCAAAACCCCCTGTGACTGCGCTGGGGCTAGTGATGGTTTAATATTAAAATCTCACCTTAAATAAACAAAATCAAAGCAATAAATTAGTCACTTAATTCCGACCCCACCTCCTGCGGGGGGTGGGGATTTCATTTCGGGGGCGGGGGGTTTTGAACACTCCCTTTCTCTACGCCCGTGCAAAAAGGTATGTCCTATTTGTTTAGAAAGGACCTGTACATTTAATCTCATTTCCCTTCTATTCTTTCCTTTATTATGCATATTTTCTTAAAATATTTTTTAAATGTAGAGGCCTTTTTAAAGGTTAGGCCCTGGGTGCCAAAATCGTCTTTCATTATGGCAAATCCGGCCTTGTCTGTGGAGGATAAATGTAAACAAGTACGGATAGTTTTTTTTTTCTATCCTGGGTACAGAAAGTAGTCGATAAGGTTGTTTTTTTTATTTTTTAGCGTTGAAAGATCCAATCTCTGGGTTCATCCATTGACGTGGCAAGGTACCCGTGTGCCCGAGCGTAAGAATATGATGATTGGCTTCCTTCTGTAAGTGGTGTGAGACAGAAACCAAATCGAGCCATGCGTTTTAACACACAAAAAAAGCATTTCAATGCAAATACTACTTTTTGAATTTAATAGCTCTAATGTCATTGAACGCAATGTAATGGGACCATTACACTAAGTTGTATTCATATTAATATAAAAAAATATATTAGGCATTTCATAATTGTTCTATAAAATTTATAATTTTAAATTTTTATGCATCTTGAGTATTCTTTTCTCAGACATCAAAGATGTGCTCGTGTTTCTTGTCTCAGACATCAATGATGTGCTCGTGTTTCTTGTCTCAGACATCAACGATGTGCTCATGTTTCTTGTCTCAGACATCAATGATGTGCTCATGTTTCTTTTGTCTTAGACATCAATGATGTGCTCATGTTTCTTGTCGCAGACATCAATGATGTGCTCATGTTTCTTGTCTCAGACATCAATGATGTGCTCATGTTTCTTGACTCCAAGTCTCTGCACTGCTGTGAAGCGAAACACTGGATCGAGTTACTTCTCCAGTAAATGTAACTATTCAAGTCGTCTCTCACCTTTCTTATTTCATTCTAGATCCTCTCCACCTGATTCGGAGATTCTTTTAAACTCTCCCACCGACATACAAACATTTTTCACAAACTTTTACTTTATTGTCCCCTGGAAACTGCTCCTCTTGGCGGTTTTTTTTCCTATGAGGAACTGAAAGTAATTATTAGTGTAGACTGTGTCAAGAATATCTCTAAGTTTCAGAACCTCGTGACTCAAAGATCGTCATCCCTTGAACTCTAGCTTGTTGTACAGAATTGTTTCAATGAAATATAAAACATTGCTCTGTGTTCCGAAAGAGCTTATCTTTACAAAGCTTATATCTCACTCTGTCTGTCTGGTACAAATCTTGTACACCTAGTGAACTTTTTTTTTTCTGAATCATTTCCCATTTTCGGATCAAGTTAAAGCTTTGCACAGTTATCCATTGAACCTTACAAAACATGAATCAATTTTTAAAAATACCAATTAGTTAATAGATTGTTCGTGATTAACTATTTAGTTTAATTTTGAAATAAAGAAGAATAAATGATACTTAATGAGAGATAAGAAAAAATATATATTATTTAGTCTCCTTATTACGTTTTGACACGTTTTAGCCCCCCCCCCCCCCCTCCCCCTTTCCATTCTCGGTTCAAGTTGAAATTTTATATAATTATTGATAGTCGATAACAATACACGAATTAATCCAAAAATTAACCAATTAATTAGGCCAAATCATTTAGTACTTATTAATTAATTTTGTTTTATATAGCAGAAAGAGAGATAACCCCGTAATTTTTAGATAAATGACTGTACTTAGCGGTTCCTTCCCTTAGCTTTGTTTCCAAGAGGCGTTCTTTTTCTATAGCTTGTTAAAGAATACTTTTGACGTTTCATCACATTTTATATTATTTCAGGTTTCTGTTAAGAGAAAATTCAGAATAAATAATGAAGAAAGCTATGATTTTAATACAGAATCAGCTAGTCCGTATTTTTCATTCAGTGTTTTTTTTTCACATTTTAAAACTATTTTTGCTACCTGCTATTTCATTTGAATATTTTTAGCTTTGTTACATGACATATCTTCAGAGCTCCGTAGCCACGGCCATTGTGACAAATCGTAACAAAGTTTTATACCGCTATCCCCCGTAGTCATTGCATCGTATCTGAAAGTTCCAGAAGTAATTTTCATTATTAAGTTAACAGCAGTGATCTTTCAATTTGGACTTGTAGTGTTCAGTTGAACTATTTGTGTCCAATTAGCTCCCACTCTTGTTCTTATCGGGCTCAATTTTTCTTGAAGCTACATTATATCGCCTCCACATTTCTCTCCTATTCTTTTTCTTTTTATCTACTTTTCTTTTATTGCCTAAATAATGTAAGCCTAATCTTAATGTTAAATGTAATTTATTTTTTTTTAAATCAAGGGGAGGCTACTGCGTTTAAAATTTATCTTTAAAAATCTATATATATTTATATTTTTGCCAAAAAAACACTCATTCCTGACAAAGCCTGATGATCCCAATTTGTTTTGTCTAGGTGCTTGACTTCCTTTGGATACTTCAGCTGCGTGTAAGGGGGGGGGGGAACTGCTGTATGGGTGTTGTGAAATATTTTGAAAAATAAGAGAGAAAGAGGAGAGAGAGAAAAAAAAGAATAAGAGAGAGAAAGAAAGAGAGAAAGAGATGGCCGCAATAGATAGCCTACTAGATTTCACTCGTTAAAAAGTGTGTTAGATTGGAGGGTTACAATGAGGAACGTTTTCTTAGAAGTTCAAATATCAGGAGGGGAAAACCAACCAAAGTAAACAATATATAGCCTGTGAAAGCATCCAAAGGGCGTAGCCGGTGTGTAATACTAGTCACTATTATAGCCGAATATATTGTTTTTTACTTTAAGGTGCGAAACAGAAGGTGAAAATTGTTCTGATTTTAAAAAAAGTTAATTTGTTGACATCTCTCAAATAATATCATGAAGCAGGGGTGGACTGGCTGAATGGACATTCGGGCAAATGTCCGTTGGGCCGGTACCCAATGAGCCGATGGGGCCCCGAATAATGGCATTTAGTCTCAAATTACAATGTCAAAGATTTGATAATAATATCTTACAGTAGGGACCCAAGGAGCGCAATGACTGGACCTAGCCTTACCTCTTGTTCAAGATTTAAAGATTTAACATTGTAACTGCTACCTCATATTTCGAAAACAAAAAGTAATAGCCTGTACCCGTTTAACCTCTTGTAGGCTTCAATACATAATGCAATTAACAGATAATATAAGCCTATTATGTCATATAGAACTATCGTAAGTGTGAATATATTCAGATAAATCTTATAATCAGATCAATGGATAAACAACAATCTCAATAGTTGTAGTCAATACATAAGCAATAGTTTAGATTTAAACATAGCTTTATCATTTGTCAAATCCATATTTTCATAACTTATAACTTTTCATAACTTATAATTTTTCATAACTTATAATTTTTCATAGCTTATAATTCAAACTTCTAACTCCTGTTTCGTCCACTTGATCAGCTCGCTGATGGAGGATTAGATGACTTAGATTAGTGTAGTGTATCAGAACACACAACTAGAGCTTCTGACATGCTTAAATTTGATAGGAGAGACAGATTCAAGTGCATTACTTCAGATGCTGTTATTAGTGTTATAGAAACTTACAATGAAATAACAATGAAATCACGATAACATAATGTCACCATTCCCATCATTCAGTGCAAACACAGCGACATCCCGAATCGGAAAGATCATTACGGTAAGCTCTAAATCAAATACTAACACAGTAAATGAGCTAGAATGATAATAATAACACTTATAATAATACATGTATATATTTTTTGTTTAATTGTATTTGTATATATTGTGTACTTCGAGTAGTAAGTAAATAAATAACCTGTTCTATCTCGGCATGTTAACAACGTTGCTGTCAGTTACTAAAAGGCTGCTTTGTGTCTTTGCTTAATTAAGTAACTGAATGGGTTCCAGAGTAACTGATAAGACTTAGTTTTGGTAACCTGAGGCACTGCCCGTCGCAATGCTTGAATGCGTAGAGCTATATTCAGGTAAGGCGTATATCCAGTCTGGTATCCAGGTAGGCAAGTAGGTCAAAGGCAAGTGGACAAGCATAGCATCCCAACCTATCACGTATCTTGTCTTAGGAAATGTTGACGTCAGAGCATGCGTACACGCACTCAAAACAGGCATAAAAGAAAAGTTCCTGGCCGCGTCTGCAAAGGAAAAACAAGCAAACAATTTATTTTAGATCCCTTTAAAAAACAAATAATGCTTATCTGCGGGGAAGAACTCCGCATTTACACTTATATCTCTCAATAATATAATGTAGAAGTTATTTCCCTCATTCGATATCAAACAAAATAGTTAATGACCAATATTAATTGACTAATTGATTATTTTTTTTAAATTGATTCGTGTTTTGTTAGGTACAATAAATAATTATGTAAAGTTTCCACATGATCCGAGATTGGAATAAGGAGAAATAACATGTACACATTTTTTACCAGACAGAGTGAGTTAATGGGAAAATGTCAATGAGCTTCGCCAAAGGTGAATACATTTGTGAGTTGTGAAGGGAAAAAATATGTAGTGTTTTTGAAAAACAGAAATGTGAAATACTGATTAAGTGGTTCTAAAACTATTAACTGTGAAGCCCCACTCCCCAGAAACACTGTGTGTGTGCTGCTAAGATGCTTGGTAAGCCTTGTACCTTTTACGTATTCCCAGCGTGCTCCGGGGCGACAAGTAATTTCCAGTATTCTGAGCTTCAGAAATGTATTCTCTAGGCGTCTACAAAACTGTTTTTTGCAGAAGGAAGAACGCGGGTCAAGATAAATTCAATTACTAAGGGTCCGAACTAAAATGTGAGAGACATTCGGGGCAGTAGCCCATGTACGTTTGAAATGGATTGATCTTCTTAAGATCTTAAACCAGACGTCATGTAGCGGGCCCGATTTGTTCACGCAAAAGACGTCAACCGAATAAGTGAGAAAAAAGACCGCCATTGTTCTCCCTTGTCGCGCAGCTTGAGTGCAAGGAACACACGAAGTGATGCCTAAGTATTTAAATGAAAATACGTTTTCACACAATCATCGAAGTGATGTACTCAGTACCTGAAGAAACATATACATACACACCCACATTGAAATACTCAAATTTAAAAAATGCAGACTGAAGAATTGATGTACTCAGTACCTGAAGAAGTTAAATTAGATGTTTCCAGTAAGTCGTCAATGGAGCGGTCTTGTAGGTCATTTCCACTATCGGGTCTGATGGCGTCCATGAACAAAGTGTCCCGGAAACTGCCCGGTTCAATTATGCAGACCTTGACCTTTAGTTTGCACATTTCACGTCTGAAAAAAAAATTGTAGGGAAATATGCAGATGTATTACCTAATCAATGTTAACATCTGACTCAGTGTCGACACTTTCATATTTGAAAAGAATAAAACGAAGATAACAATGACAGGTTCTATGAAAACTCATAAATATCCCAAGGATCTACTGTTCCGCATCACCACCTATTTCTATGGCAAACATTTCAGGAGGATGTTGTGTGACCCTCAATGGCCGACTTTCTTTATTTTAATAAAACCTATATCAACTCTGTCTGTCAAGTACATTTTTTGTACACATTATTTCTCCCACACCCAGAATCGGATCAAGTTGCAATTGTGCACAATTATTTCACGTACATGACATAACCAATAATCAATTTTAATAATTTACCTATTAGTTAATTAATTATTGATAATTAATTATTTAGTTTGGTATCGAACAAGGGAAAGAAATTGTACGGGACAGATTTGGCGTTGTAAGTTGAATTACTACCCTTTATACTTTGTGTAGATAGCTATGAAATCTTCTATATTCTTAAGCACTTTGCTGGTACAGTGTATTGTCTATATGAGGCTTCAGTTCCAACACAAGCCTAAAAACTTTTTTTTATAAAATAAATTGTAAAAGCTATTACAGTAACTTTCACCTAGATACCCTTTTCTTTCTCCTCTTCCCCTTTCCCAACTGGTACAGACGTGTGATTGGACCATAGCGCATTGAGAAAGCTTAAAGCATGAAATTGCACTAAACAAAAAAACAATTGAAACGTCTGTAATTTATAAGATAAGATAAGCCTTCTGCATATAATTGCTCTAAAACTATATTCGCGAGATAGTGCAATTTTACAAGACTTATTCGTGTTTTATTTTCACTTGTTTGAAATAGTCATAAAATGGCTAAAGTATTAAAATTTATTGGTGTTTGGACGGAGCCGATTCGCTGAATTTAAGACTAAGACTAAGACTAAGACTAAGACTAAGACTAAGACTAAGACTAAGACTAAGACTAAGACTAAGACTAAGACTAAGACTAAGACTAAGACTAAGACTAAGACTAAGACTAAGACTAAGACTAAGACTAAGACTAAGACTAAGACTAAGACTAAGACTAAGACTAAGACTAAGACTAAGACTAAGACTAAGACTAAGACTAAGACTAAGACTAAGACTAAGACTAAGACTTAGACTAAGACTAAGACTAAGACTAAGACTAAGACTAAGACTAAGACTAAGACTAAGACTAAGACTAAGACTAAGACTAAGACTAAGACTAAGACTAAGACTAAGACTAAGACTAAGACTAAGACTAAGACTAAGACTAAGACTAAGACTAAGACTAAGACTAAGACTAAGACTAAGACTAAGACTAAGACTAAGACTAAGACTAAGACTAAGACTAAGACTAAGACTAAGACTAAGACTAAGACTAAGACTAAGACTAAGACTAAGACTAAGACTAAGACTAAGACTAAGACTAAGACTAAGACTAAAACCTTATAGACATTCGTTTCTTTTCTCAAATAAAAACAAAAAAACAAATTTCGTTTCAAAAAGTAAAACGTTGAATGTTTTTAAAACGCCATCTTTCCCCCAACCCTTTGATCCGCCAGTATTTCTAGGAAAACATTTCAAGAAAACACAAAAAAGACAGAACAGACGCCGAATAGAGCCGTAGTAAAAGAAAATCACATTTGACTGCTCATTCACCAAAAATAAAGATCAACTTAGAGACTCCTCAGGAGCAGAAATAATACACGGGATTTCAACTCAAGCTGCGTTTGCTCAGAGATACTTCCTCCCATGGCTGGATTTATCCTATAGGCAACATAACCCATCACTTGGGGCCCCCACTTTCAGTGATATTTTACAATTATTTTGAAGAAGGTGTGAATAAAAAAATGACGTAATGTGGATTATAAAATGGGCGTTGCCAGTGGGGGGTTGGATTTTTATGTGGCCCTATATCTCAAGTAGCTTAGAGTCTTATCAAGTCTAGATAAGGTCCTGGTTTACCCCCACACACACACACACACCATTCCCAACAAGTCCTATTACAATGGAATTGGCTAGTTCATGTTTTCGTTTTGTCAGAAGCTAAATCTGATGGCCAAAAGTCCAAAGTTTACCAAGATACTTGTTTTGGTTTGAAAAAAATGGCATAATTCCTCTTTAGGAAAACAAAAAAAAGAAGAAATGAAAACATTGAAAACACACAATTGGCACACAATATAACTTAGTTTTATTCAGTCATAAAGTCACAAATGTAGACCTAACATGAAGCTTAAAACTTATTCGCTGAACAGACTAATTAGTGGACCCCGATATAAGCTTGTATAGATTTTCAAACCGAAATTTATCAATGTGGAAATAACATAGGAACTAATTAACTCCCTTTATATATGCACCATTCTATCTAGAGACTCGAATCTTCAAGAATGCGATATGTAAACTTCCTGCTTACACATCGCTTGAGACCTTGAAGAGTACACCATGTGACAAGAGATTGGACTATATTGCACTGATCATGCTTTAGCAGCGATATACAAGAACAATTCAAAATACCTTAAAATGTCTGAGTAAGCTTCAACTCCAAACTTGGAAACTGAATAAGGAGCTAAGCCGATGGCCAGCCGGCCAAACATGTCTGACATATTCACCACCCGCCCTTTTTCTTTTCTGATGTAGGGCAGAAATTGGCGGGTCACCTCGATCATTCCTAGAAGGTTGACCTCCAGAACTCGGACGTAATCGTCTTTGATGCAGGACTCACTCTGCCCAGTGTTGCCAAGAATTCCAGCGTTGTTGACCAGACCCCAGAGCCCTGTGATCATGTTAATTGAGAGTCACTGTGTATCGAGAAATGAGGTCAGAGTTCGTGTGTTTAATTTGGAGGGTTATGGACAATCGATACGCTTTGGAACGTTTGAAATAATCTTTAAAAAGAAAATTTAACAAAATAATGGGGTAACTGTAAATTATAAAACGACCGGAAAAAAAGGTAAAATTTAAAAAAATTAGTTGTGATTTGGTAATAAAGCGAGAATTCTTTTAGTTTAAAATGTTTTTAAGTAACAAATATAACTTTTCTCTTTATCTGTAGCTAGCGACGATACAATAGAATCGAAGTGGGGGGGGGGGGGGAATCTTAGCCCTTTGAGAATCATTGATGTGCAAAAAAAAATTGTGTACTGTTATGTTGTCAATTCAAAAAAGCTTCTACCAATCAGTCTAAATGCTGACCTTCACCTGTAGCTCAGATGTTGCGCCCGGTGAAGCTGTTAGCACTGACAAGATTCAAGGGGCAACAGCGATCAAATGGTGCCTAAATCAGTAAGCTTCGGGTCCTAGAGGCTCGTTTGTCTTGGCTAACTCCCCCCCCCCCCACCCCATGATAAGGAAAACTTTAAATCAATACCTCTGCTTCTAACAGCTATGCCAAAACATGGGAAAGACTTCTCGAGTCAACCCTGAGGAAAAAATCAGGAGCCGGTGACCCTCAGGCAGCTTACAACACACAGTGCTACACCCTGGCGACACTGTATAGGGTACATGTCGTTCCCTTATTTACATCAGGCTTTTATCTTTTTTTTTTAATTATGCATAGTGTAGTGACCTAATAAAACACTACAGGAAGACATGTCTTGAAGCTAGGCTTTATTGAACAAGAATGACAAAACAGTTCACAATAACACAGTACACACACACACACACACAAGCTGACCTGGACACCATGACATTTTGACACACTAGAACAGATCAGTTCACAACACACAACAGGAAACATAAATATACAACATTCACACCACCCCCCCCCCCGTTTAGTTTTTTTTTCGCTCTACTTCTGAGATTATACGAGTGCTGTAAGGGCGTATCTCTGGCAGGTGAATTTTGTCCATTTTCAATAATGTTTTCTTCTGCTCTTAAAGCAGGTGGAACCATGTTCTCTACAGATGTCTCTATGTCACCCCTAAAAGCCACTGAGTGTTGGGAGACACCCGGAGAAGTCTCAGTGTTACCAGGAGCCAGTTGATGTTGCAAGACCTCAGAAGATGTTTCAAAGTCTCTTGGAGCGAAATCATGTACTACGGTCTCTGAAGATGAGTCGCCTCTCGGAGCCAAATGGTGTAGTGAGACAGTCTCTTCCCGTCCATTTGGAAGACGTATGTGGGCATAGTTCTGATTAGCTTCAATAAGCTCCACTTCATCTACCAGCGGATCATATTTGCTTTGCCTTGCTTGTCTTATCAGGACAGGCCCTGGAACAGATAGCCAGGTCGGCAGAGAGACACCACAGGCGGACCTTCTTTTATAGGAAAATAGTCTTTTGTGAGGTGTCATGTTTGTAGCAGTGCATAGTAGAGATCTAATTGAATGGAGAGCGTCGTTTAGGGCTAGCTCCCATTGTGTATTAGGTAGTCCTCTTGACCTGACGACAAGAAGAATTGACTTCCAGAGAGTCGAGTTCAGTTTTTCAACTTGCCCGTTTCCTTTGGCATTGTATGCTGTGGTTCTGCTTGTTACTATGCCTTTACCTCTGAGGAAAGATCGTAGCTCTTCAGATATGAAGGCTGATCCCCGATCGGAATGTAAATACGAGGGCGTGCCGAAAATGCTGAATAGGTTTGTGAAGCATCTAATTACTGTTTGAGTAGACATGTCAGGACATGCATATGCAAAAGGAAACCTTGAGTACTCATCAATAATTGTCAATAAATATTTATTTTTAGTGGTAGAAGGGAGTGGTCCCTTAAAGTCAACACTAAGTCTCTCAAATGGTGATGTGGCTTTTACTAAGCTGCCGGCAGATGGTTGATAAAAACGAGGTTTTATCTCTGCACAGATGGGGCAATTGTTTACTACAGTTCTTATTTCTTCTGCATACGGAAGGTTCTTTGACCGGACGAAATGGAGCATTCGCACTATGCCTGGATGACAAAGAGTGTTGTGAAGTTCTTTCAAAGACCTAGGGGTGGTTGTACTTGCACAGAATCCACGAGAAAGAGCATCGGCGGCCATGTTGTCAGCCCCCGGCCGGTAACACCCATCTAAACTGTACATTGATAGTTCTATTCTCCACCTCTGAATTTTGTCGTTTTTTATTTGACCGTGATGGCGAGGGTAAAGCATGAGGACCTTTGATCCGTGGTCAGTTTGAAGTGCGACCCTAATAGAAAATGTCTCCATTTCTTCATTGATTCCACAATAGCCATTGCTTCTTTCTCTACGGAGGATTGACGTCTCTCGCTAAGAGATAGTGTTCTGGAGAAGAAGGCAACTGGTCTTTTGTTCTGGGATAATGTAGCGAATATAGCGATATCCGATGCATCTGTTTCAACCTCCAGCGGCGTTTTGAGGTCTACATTAGTGACAACAGCCATTTCCAGTTCTTTTTTTAAAGGCTTGAAATGTATCTTTGACTCTCTCAGGGAGTGGGAAAGTTCTGTTGTGTACCAAAGGATGGATCTTATCTGAGAAATGTCCTATCCAGTTGGCATAGTAGGAGAATAGGCCTTTGTGCATTTAGGTTCTCGGGTGGAAAAAGTTGACGCAAGGGCAGTATGATCTTGTCGATTGTCCATTGAAAACAGGCTACCCCGTTAGTTACTCCAAAGGGTATCCTACAGAATTGGTATAATTTCATATTTAGCTATTTGAGAGACCATATCATCAATGCGAGGTAAGGGATAAGCCTCCCGAAGTGTGAACCGATTAACAGTTTGGCTGTAGTCCACGACCATTCTTCGTTTGTGTCGTTCGTTAGTTGTTATTAAGACTTGAGCCCGCCATGGAGATGACGAGGGCTCAATGATGCCATCTTTTAAGAGTCTCTCAACTTCTGAATTGATGAATAGAGTGTCGTTTGCAGAATATCGTCTTGATTTTGTGGCGATAGGTCGACACTCTTTAAGCATATTTTGGAAAAGAGGAGCGGGTTCGACATTAGCAGCTTTCATTCCATTTAACACCATTGTTGGTTTAGGCCCCTGAAAAGTGATTTGTACACTCTCATGTTGTTCAAGGAAGTCATGGCCTAAAATAACATCCTCACAGAGGTTGTCAAGTATGTGTAGCTTGAAGTCTTTATAAGTGGAGCCTTTACTCTTAATGTCAGCATTAACATGGCCTCGAGTATAACCAGTTAGGTTCGTGTTGGCCATAGATATGTTTTGATGAGTGAAAAGTTTTGAATCTATACTTTCTGACAGCCGATGCAGAAATGTAACTGTCTGAACTCCCTGTATCGATGAGGGCGTCAAGGGTGATGTTGTTAACTTGTATCTTCATTACAGCACGAGATAGAGAAAACGAAGAGGCGGCTGTTATTGTATACGCCGCTGAATCAGAGTTATGTCTGTAAACTGTAGAAAGTTTTGATTTGCATACCTTTTTGTAGTGTCCCTTTTTACCGCATTTATTGCAGGTTGCATCTTTAGCGGGGCATTTGCTACGAGAGTAGATAGCACCTCCACAAAAGTAGCACTTGCCTTGAGCTGCAGCTCTGGTACCGGATGTTGAATCAATCGTGTCTTCTACAGCAGTGCAAAGTGGCAATTCCGACGTAGTGGAGTGTTGTGCTCGTGGTGTTTGAAAAGTAGTGGCTTGTTGCGAGTTATGTCACAGAAGGTTTCTGTGCCATCTCAAGAGATTTAGCTACCTCCAATGACTTTGCGAGATCCAGAGATGAGTACTCTAAAAGTCTCTGCCTAATCTCTGGTGATGACATGCCACTAATGAATGCGTCTCTGATGGCCTCGTTCTGGTTATCGAGGGGAGTGACTGCTCTGAAATGGCAGTCAATAGCTAGCAATCTCAACTTTTGAATATACCTGTCAACACTTTGTCCTGTTTCCTGTTTACAATTGGATAGGAGATAGCGAGCATAAACCTCATTGGTTTGTTTCACATTGAGTCCGTTTAGTGTGTTTACAGCAGATTCAAAGTCAGTACAGTCAGATATCAATTCGTACACAGCATGTGAGATAAAGTTACATAGTAGATCGAACTTCTCACCTTCTGATACAGCTAGTTTTAATGCGAATTTTTCAAATGTGTGAAGCCAGTGTTTCCAAATCCTTTGAGCGTCCGGATAATTAGGATCCATCACCAATCTTTCAGGTCTTAGAAAACGATTCATACTTAAGGTTAGAAGCACAATTAATCCACACGATTCTTGTTTAATAAATTGTAGTGACCTAATAAAACACTACAGGAAGACGTGTCTTGAAGCTAGGCTTTATTGAACAAGAATGACAAAACAGTTCACAATAACGCAGTACACACACACAAGCTCACCTGGACACCATGACATTTTGATACACTAGAACAGATCAGTTCACAACACACAACAGGAAACATAAATACACAACTCATAGTCCTTGCACGACTGTTAGTGAACTTGTTAGTCTGTACCACTCTTTTTGTGTGTGCGTTGTCTATGGTTATATTATAGTTACTGTGTACACTTCCTGCCTGTGTTACCCATTTTCTTGCCTGTGTTACCCATTTTCTTGCCTGTTTCATTTTTCTTGAATGTAAAACGAATCTACTTCCTGTCTTAATTTGTCAACCAATAACATTACACGCTTAATAGAGTTACTATCATTCTGACTGTCTGACACCAACTATCTTAGATCTACGTACCTTTGCTTTGTAGCCGCAATTTACTGAAACACATATCATCTTTAATCGTACCTTTGCTTTGTAGCCGCAGCTTACTGAAACACTTAGCATCATTAATCGTAACTTTGATTTGTAGCCGCAGTTTACTGAAACACTTAGCATCATTAATCGTACCTTTGATTTGTAGCCGCAGCGTACTGAAACACTTAGCATCATTAATCGTAACTTTGCTTTGTAGCCGCAGCGTACTGAAACACTTAGCATCATTAATCGTAACTTTGCTTTGTAGCCGCAGCGTACTGAAACACTTAGCATCATTAATCGTACCTTTGATTTGTAGCCGCAGCTTACTGAAACACTTAGCATCATTAATCGTACCATTGATTTGTAGCCGCAGCTTACTGAAACACTTAACATCATTAATCGTACCTTTGATTTTTAGCCGCAGCGTACTGAAACACTTAGCATCATTAATCGTACCATTGATTTGTAGCCGCAGCTTACTGAAACACTTAACATCATTAATCGTACCTTTGATTTGTAGCCGCAGCGTACTGAAACACTTAGCATCATTAATCGTACCTTTGATTTGTAGCCGCAGCTTACTGAAACACTTAACATCATTAATCGTACCTTTGATTTGTAGCCGCAGCGTACTGAAACACTTAGCATCATTAATCGTACCATTGATTTGTAGCCGCAGCTTACTGAAACACTTAACATCATTAATCGTACCTTTGATTTGTAGCCGCAGCGTACTGAAACACTTAGCATCCTAAAACGTACCTTTGCTGTAAGGGAGCAGCCTGCGAACTGCTTGAACGACTGCTTCGATACGCTTGGTCTTCGTGACGTCAAGGAGGAACGTGGCCACTCGGTTGGAGCAGTTACCGGACAAAAAAATTCTCCCGTCCTCTGTGAGGCATCCGGCAAATACATGGAAACCCAAATAGTCCAAACGACTTTCTTGGGTAAGAGAGGGGCAACATTAAAGCATTATATTGATGAGGCAACTTTTAAATGCTATATTGATGAGGCAACTTTTAAATGCTATATTGATGAGGCAACTTTTAAATGCTATATCGATGAGGCAACTTTTAAATGCTATATTGATGAGGCAATTTTAAATGCTATATTGATGTGGCAACTTTTAAATGCTATATTGATGAGGCAACTTTTAAATGCTATATTGATGAGGCAACTTTTAAATGCTATATTGATGAGGCAACTTTTAAAAATGCTATATTGATGAGGCAACTTTTAAAAATGCTATATTGATGAGGCAACTTTTAAATGCTATATTGATGAGGCAAGTTTTATTACAGCATTAAATTGATGATTTAACTGTTGTAAGCGTTATATTGATGAGGTAAGTGTTTGTTTTACCATTATATTGGTTAATTAACTTTTGTTTTGGCATTATGTGATAGGGCAACTGATTGTTTAATATTTAAAAAAGGATGAAAATGATTTTGAGTAATGATTGAATTTTTTTGGCGGCTGTTTTTACGCGTCAACGTTTCGACTTAAACTCAGAATACCTCAAATGGAATACTTACTGGACTAGACTTTGTCCAAACGCAGAGTCGCAGTCAGTGACCATCACGTATCTGTCGCCGTAGTTTCCAACTTTTAATAAGCGCATAAAGAAGTCAACGATTAGGTATACGAGGATAATGGCCGTCAGTCCGTAGAAGATCGCAGTTATTGGGTCGGCTTGAGGCTCTGTTGGAGTAGGTGATTGACCCTAGGAACATAGTTAGTTTGGCGAAACAAATGTTCTAATAAGGATTAGAACCCTAGATTAATCTGAAGTACCAAGTACATCTGAAGTATCAAGTACATCTGCAGTATCAAGTACATCCGAAGAATCAAGTACACCTGAAACACGATGTACAAGTACCAAGTACATCTGAAGTATCAAGTACATCTTGAGTATCAAGTACATCTGCAGTATCAAGTACATCCGAAGAATTAAGTACACCTGAAACACGATGTACAAGTACCAAGTACATCTGGAGTACCAAGTACATCTGGAGTACCAAGTACATCTGGAGTATCAGATAAAAAAAAGTAAAGTTTCCCTTTCAGACCTTGCGATCTATGGGGCAGATGATGTTAAGGTCATCTGTTTCTATGGCCAAGGTACCTATTAGAGTTGGGTGGACTCAGGGACGCCCTAAAAATCCCGAAGTTCAAAATCCCAGCCTTCGCAGAGATTCGAACCCAGGACCTCAGGTTCAGAAGCTGAGCGCTTAACCACTTAGCCACCGCGCCCCCTGGAGTATCAAGTACACCTGAAATACGATGTACAAGTACCAGTACAACTAGAGTACCAAATACATCTGGATTATCAAGTACATCCGAAGAATCAAGTACACCTAAAAGACGATGTACAAGTAACAAGTAAATCTGGAGTAACAAGTACATCTGGAGTAATAAGTACACCTGAAATACGATGTACAAGTACCAAGTACAGCATGAGTATCAAGTACATCTGGAGAATCAAGTACACCTAAAATAGGATGTACAAATACCAAGTAGGCCTACATTTGGAGTACCAAGTACATCTGAAGTATCTAGTATACCTGTAATACGATGTACATGTACCAATTATATCAAGTACACATGAGGGTACCAAGTACATCTGGAGTACCAAGTAAATCTGAAGTAAAAACTACAAATGTAAATCTAAAATTACCAAAAACATGTTCCAATTAAATCTAAAAGTACCAAATACATGTACCAAGTAAATCTTAAAGTACCAAATACATGTGCCAAGCTGTGAACAATGAATATCACACTGGTTCCGGCAAGAAATGGACAACACTGAAATCTGAAAACAAAGCTCTATTTATATCTTAGTTGGATTTTTTTTTACAGCCCCCATTAAGGATGAGATACTGGGTGGCTGCACAGAAAGCACTGACATCAAACCAGCCTTGGATTTATATGTATATCAACAGTATATCTATAGACTTATTTTAGACCTATCTGTAAACATGCAGGACACCCTGTTGTATTTTTATCTCTTTGCCATGTATATTTTAAAAAATGCTTTTTGTGTGTGTGTGTTTTTTTTAAATCTAACATTCAATAGTTATTAAGATAAAAACAAGATGTATAAAGGGGGTATTGTCTTTCTTGGAAATGTATTTTTAATATTTGTTGTTTAAGTTGAGTTTCGTTGTGATGAAACACATCTTGTAATGTATCAAACTGATGCACTTCGGAGCATAGATAAACCCATAAAAAGTTTAAATAGTTTATGGTTAAACCTAAATAAAAATTTAGATTTAGACCAAAGTACCAAATTTTTATAGACTAGATTGTGTCTAGACCTGGACTCAAGCACTTTAGATAAGTTTACCAGACGTATCCTCCGTCCGTCAGGTGTGGGCCCAAATTGTGAAAATATCCGTGTTTTACGCTGTTGTTTACTGCTGTAGTATACAGCTATCCTTTACATCTTTTTGTTTTAGGCCTAAACATAGAAGCTCACACAAATATAGAAATAAATCAATTTGTTTACAACCACCCTTTTATGAACAGGAGTTTCTATAGTATAGACCCTTAAATGTAAACCCGTTATTTAGGGGTTCTGAAGATCTATAATGTAGTGTATTATTTCGCATCCCCTAATTATAGGCCTACATAATGCTAATATTGAAAATGCGTTTTCGCTGATCAACTCACAGTGGACAAAAGAATCAAATATAATCTCTAATGACTCACTTGGGCAATTTTTTTAACGAAATAAGGTTCCAAACATTCTATAGCTTATGATTTACTGATCTGTTTCAACAATGACATTGTAAGCCTCGTTTTGAAGTCTACTTTTTTTTTGTCTTCCTTTGAAAGGTCTTGTCCTCTTCTGTGAGAGTAGGTGTCTGGTAGCTCTACTTTCGATCTGCATATTTTGTCTAGCCTAGATTATGTCTGTCTAGATTTATCAATATCATCAAGGCAACTTGACTTGGTCTAGTCTAGGCTACTCTGATTGGTAGGATTTGAACAGCTACTTCGAGAAAGATGAGGACTGAATTGGAAAATGTGGAACAAATGAGGTTATAGTTTTAACTACTTACCATTTCTCAAGAGAATAAAGATTATCTAAATTCATGAATTAGATCTACATTCTATGATTCTGTTGACATTTTTGTCAATCAATTTGCGCTCTGAAAACTCATTGACAAACACGCACGGTGCATGAGTGTACAGCGAAATTTCAAATTACATTTTTCTTTAACTTCGAGGCAAAATAGAACAATTCTCTCCGATTTATATGTCCTATTTTTGTTTAAAGATTACTTCAGAAGTCCTGAATTGGAACTAACCCAGCTCCACAAATCAATGTGAATGGCCATCTCCTTGATGTTGTTGACCACTTTACCTACCTAGGCAGCACAGTGTCCAACAATGCGTCACTGTCCAGAGAAATAGACAACCGTCTCGCAAAGGCGATCTTAAAGGAGGACGGCGTAACAAAGGTTCCCCTCCCCGCACCCCCGTATGGCCATAAAGATCAACTCAGGCGAGGCGCTATTTTCCCCTCACTGGCGTAGAGAAAGTAGATGACAGTAGATGGCTTCTGAAAGAAACAGTTGGAGAGCTCTCACAAAGGCTACAGGAAAAACATTTGAGGCCCAAAGAAAAGCCCTTTTTGAAGACAGGCGCAGAAGACTAAACAATAAAAAGACTGCCGTGGAAAAACGGCTTTGTAAGCACGAGGTGCGGAATAATAAGTAGGTCGCACCTGGCTTTGCATAGTCCTGTGAGACACTGCAATCACATCCTGTATCTTCGTAATCAAGGATATAGCCATTATTTTAATATTAATTCCCATAACAGAATGATGAGTAGTTTAATTCGTAACAATTGCCTACAGTCAATTATTCTACATTGTAAACTGATTTATACACAGTAAAATTAAATGTGATAGCACTATGAATTATAATTGCATTATATATTTTTATGCATTACATAGATTTATAACTGTTATCTCAAGTTCTCTGTAAAGGTATACATGGAGTCTGCAATCATCTGCGTAGATACTGGGTGTGTTCAATGAATAGTTACATCGTAGATTCTACAAGCGAAATCTTACATTTATTTTTTTTCAAGTATTCATTCATCATGGAGCAAAGAAGTACATGTCCACATTTCTCTCCCTTAGATTTTCCTTTCCTATGACAGGAGATTTACATACATCGGGGCAAATCTATTAAAACAAGTTTTCTGGTGTATCCGGTGCACGGATAAGGACGTATTGATAAGCGAAGTAATTTAATAAATCGTACAGATTTTATCATTTCTGAGCACTTTTCATCACTTTAAGATCACATTTTAAAACTCTTTGCTTGGTGGCACTAAGTTTTTTTTTCTTATTTTTAATTGGCAACAGTGATCTTTCAATTATTTTTTTTTAAATTATTTATTTATTTTCAATTCCTCCTCTTTTTATCCACCTTCGTTTTTCTTTAAGTTCCAGCATATCAGGAACAAATTTCTCCATATCGATTTTTGTTAACTGCATTTTATTGCTTAAAGCAGGTGAAAAGGATTTTTACATTCACAGTGTGAACAAAGAGATTACATTTACGATGCTTAACTTTTGACATGAGGACACCCCCCCCCCCTTCCCCCAGAAACTGAAACGTAACGTAGTTTGGCCCGTGTGTGGATATCAAACTTAAGTATGCTGAGAAAGTTAGGCACCGCCTTAATTTAAAAACAAAACACAATAACGAAAGTTATCAATGGTGATCCAAATTACCTGAGGGCTACGAAATCAAAATACTCTACATTTCGGAATACAGATAACAGCCAACAGGTATACTCTAGATGTAGATCTATAAATAAACACAAATCTAGACTCAAGACTGTCGCTATGATTTAGTCCACCCATAAAGACTACATATTAATACCATGTCATATTGTTTCGTTATTTAGTCCACCCAAACATTAACTTTTACCGACGAAATGTGTTTGTTTACATCTCTAGCTCTAGCAGACGGTTCATGACAAGGTTAGCAGCAAAGTGCATTCGCATGATTAAAACTTGTATTCGTCGATCTATTCTAAATCGATATATGATTAAATTTGAGTTTATTACTATCACCTAATAGACTAATGTCATAGGTATATTATTTAATATATAAATAATTATATATAGATTGTATCATGATCGACCGATGATTACTAGATCTAGATTAGATCTAAATTTATGTTAATGTGTGACAGTGTCTAACTATCTATCCAATCAAATCTATGTATTTTACTATTTACTATCTAATCTATTTTTATCTACTAGGTCTAGTCTAATAAGTCTAGATCATCTAGATATTCAAAATTCAAAGATCTTTAAATTTATTTGAATAGAATCATAGATCTATAGTGTATTTTAGGGCAGAGTAGAGTATGGATAATAGATCTAGCTATCATTAGTAACTAATCTATACTTGTATAGACTTATAAGACTTATTAATTAAAGAATCCCTCTAGATTTACCCTACTATAATACTATTGACTAGTCACTCAGATATATTAACTAGATCTAAAATTAAAATAATAAAGATCTATTAATAATTTAGATATATTATAGTCCAGCTTCAGATGTTTGTAAATCTAATTGAAATCTTTTTACATCTTTGATTGTTTTGGATGTACCTTTAGACTTAAAGAGTTGAAGACAGTCCAGCCCACTTACATAGACTCTAGATATCTATTTTCTAGATCTAAGATTAAGATAATGATTTTATGCTATTCAGCTGTATAGATCTATGGGTCTATACCTGGACTATACTTGGGCTATACTTGGACTATACTTGGACTATACCTGGGCTTAACTTGGACTATACCTAGGCTATACTTGGACTATACCTGGACTATACTTGGGCTATACTTGGACTATACTTGACCTATACCTGGGCTATACTTGGACTATACCTGGGCTATACTTGGGCTATACCTGGACTATACTTGGACTATACCTGGGCTATACTTGGACTATACCTGGGCTATACTTGGACTATACCTGGGCTATACTAGGACTATACCTGGGCTATACTTGGACTATACCTGGGCTATACTTGAACTATACTTGGTTGTTAAGGATCTGTCTCCAATCGGATTACTGAGGGGAAGGAGGATATCTCACAACTGTATTCCATATTGTTCCTAAAAAGTTTTCAGATGAAGCTCGCTTTCAAAAAAAATGTTTCTTAGGGTATTGAATTTTGCCTTGATTATTGAGCCATAGACCCTATATATGCTGTTTGTTGTGGAAATATGGTGAGCTGGTGAACATCAATATAATGCATTATATTATGAATATGTTGTAGTTGCAATCTTCTACACATGTTATGAGCTATGTATTGAATCAAACTTAAACAATATAAGCCTTTACATAAGAAATAATGAACATTATTATTTTCTGCTTTTAATTTCTTTGTATAAAAAGGTAATCAAATAGATAATTAACAATACACATTTGTATAGACTTTGACAATATTGAAAGGAAAGCTTGACCTGTTTCATTGATGGAAATGTGAGTTCTGGATGAGCGCTACATGTGAAAAAAATTTTTCTCTTTAACAAGCAACTGCGTTACGGGATAGTAGAGAAAGAGGAAAAATATGGGACAGTGTTTTTCTTCTTTCGCCCAGGTTCTCTTTTCTATTCCATTTATTCCTCTTGGTTCTATTTATTCCACTTGGTTCCATTTATTTCCACTGATCCCAGCTAAATCTGGATAGTTTCACTCTACAGTCTACGTGATTAGCGTTAATCAAACAATTGTTGTGTATTTAATGGTATACCCCTACTTGGTGACTGCGATTCACCTAACCTTTATGATGTTAACAAATACACTGATTGTCGTGTTTCTCTTCCGTTGCCACTGTGTGTATGTGTGCCAATGTGTGCGTGTGTCGGTGCGTTCTAATTTGTCTTTTTCCCAATATCAAATTCAGTGACACGTTGCCAGCTCCAAGGGCGAGGTAATGCAGACTTGGAATATATGTTTCAAGTATAGCCAAGTGCAAGATACTGTGTCGTAGTTATCCTAGTGTGTGTGTTTGTGCTAACATAGCTTAAAATCTGTGTCTTCGAATCTGTTACAGCGAAAACATATTGGATAATTATGGTTTAAATAATAGAAAGTGACAGTGTGTACAATGTCAAGATTCAATAAATTTTGGAGTTACTACCTTTGTCCATATGATATCCATGCATGTGATTTAGTGTTTTTTAAATTAATATCGGTCTAGCTTTCTTTTCAATACATCCCTTGAAAGGATTATAGAAGATGCTCTCGAGGGCTACGTAGGTACACTAAGAATTGGACGAAAAATTACTTTCTTGCGCATGCGGACTATATAGATGGTCTGGCAAGGACAGAAGAAGAATAAGCTGACTGATGCGCATAGACAAGGCTTCCGCAGCATATGATGTGCAAATCAAGGCCGAAAAGAACACAAATTATGAACAATAGCCAACATGGCTTTAAAAGGAACATCAGTATTGGAGGCGTAAGTGTCATTAGTTTTAAATACTTGGAGCTATCGTCTCAGATGAAGGAACCAAACCTAAACTATTGGCCCGAATTAAAGAACAGCACTTTCAAAAACTTAAAACAATATGGAAAGACAAAGGCATAGCCCTCGACACTAAAATCAGATTGATGCGCTCCCTGGTCACGGCCACATTCTTATATGCGTCTTGGACTCTGAAAGCAGATCTTGAGAGGAGAATCCTAGTGATGGAATTGATATGCTACAGAAAGATCCTATGTATAACTTACAAAGACCGCATCGCAAATAAAGAAATTAGAAACATGATTAATACACCAATTGGATCCCACGGTGACCTGCTAACTACTGTCAAAAAAAAACGCAAGCTTAAACTCTATGGCCTTATCAGAATGCCCTCTGGGCTCGCAAAGACCCTCTTTCGGGGAACAGTACCAAGAAAAAGAAAAAGAGGCAGACAGAGAAAGCGATGAATAGATAAAATAAAATAATGGATTGGCCTATCATTAAAAAAATATATATTTCCAAGGCAAAAGAGAGGACTGGAGAAAGACGGTTAACAGAGTTCATGTGTTACCCCAACAGTTCAATATGACTAACGGGTAGGTGGAGGTGAAGCCCTATGGAATACATTTTTGCACCAGTCATCTAAAAACGTAAACAGGATAACACCATTTTATTTCTGGTTGATATTCAATTCTGCTTTCCATTTAAAAACCAGGTTGTTGTAAATAATATTTGGTTGTATTTGTTATGCCTTTCTCTGTGTGTGTGTGTGTGCTTACTTAATTTGTGAGTTTCATCCCCAAAATTTGAGCTTGTTCTATTTCATTGGCTCCTTTGTTTATCACGTAACAGTTCGGCTCACTGTTTCGTGTTGACAGTTTGTACCCTCTCAATATTTCGGCATCTTTAATTTATCATTTTAATATACTTAGAAGAAACTAAAGAATTTTATATTCAATAATATATTTTTCTATCTTAAAATACGATTTGTATATATAAGAAACTATTTATTTCTATAACAACGAAAATAGTATTTAGCATATATAAATATATTTTTACTCTTCAGAAATACTGTAGTTTATTTGTGTGTTGTGTTTTTTTTTTTTTTTTTTTTATTGTTGTTGTTTTTTCACTTATTTATATTTTAAAATATAAATACATTTCTAAACAAGACAATTTTTGTTTACTTTGCCTGACGCAGGACTAGGCATTCTAAAGAATGTTGAAGGCAAGTAGGCCTTGGAGAAGCGTACTTTGCTTAAAAACTCTCCGTCGTTCTATAGAATGCCTGCATTTCTCACTTTGGCCGGTAACATAGTATATGCTCGCAATTAGAAACTGTAAACAAAGAAAGGATCTTTTAGAATTCGTCTTTCACTACCAAGAACAATTTGTTTGAGGCCTGATTGATTTAGCGTTGTTGTTGTTGTTTACTTATTTGTTCTCACAAAATAATGTTTGTTTCTTTCTTTTTGATTATTTGAATATCAGATTATTTTCTCTTTTTCAATTTCAATATGTATTACCTTTACCCCAAAATATGTGCATTTTTGAGAAGTGTTGAAATGTGTATGTAATACAATCAACGATTTGTACGGTACTTCTTATACTTTATAAAACACTGTTAGAAGGTCTATTTATAAATCACATAAGTTGGATGATGACATTAAGTTTGGTATGGGCCTACTGAAGAAATTATTCTGTATATATAGATAATTAGTCACGATTGTGCAATTTGGTATTGATCTTTGTTTGATTAATGACCAGCTATCTAGGTCAACATTGACGACCGTTTTGTAGACCAGTGTACTGCAGCTGTGCTCTGCGACCCGTGCAGACGTGAATATTGTATTGAATAATACATGTAGGCCTAAGCTTATAGCAGAATCGATTTCATATTTAACAATTCTGCTAAAGTACTAATTTCTCAGTAACTTAGACGTACTATATGTGGAATAGGTGCTTATTTATGTGTTACTAGCTTTTAATGATTACTTCTTCAAACTTAAGAAAATACCTACTGTAAGGGGAAATAATTTATGTACAAATAAGAAATGCACACAAATGTGTGATGTATATTAATTTTAATATAGATACATTACATTTTAAATCATACATTTACTCTGTTTTACTGGTAAGTACAATCCTATTAAGCTTTTTACACAATTTTAGGGGGGGGGGGGAGTCAGGAAATGATCTTGAGAAGAGGACGGGTTTTAAATACCATCCTTAATAAGTTGTAAACATGAGAGATTGAATAGAAAGATGTATTTAGACAAACATTAATACATTGAAGTCTTATACTTCTCCATACACTCGGCCTTCGATCTTCTAGGGTTTTTTTTTTATACCAGTATTTCATGTCTTTGTAAGTATAAAAAAAATCAAATGGTATCTGTGCATTGTGTAACAGTTATTGATTGTTCATTTTTTTATTTGTGTGTGTGTGTGTCCTAGTCTCTACATAATGTCTTTTCAATCTTAATGTTTTGTTTTGTTGTTTTTCAGATGAACACTTTCAATCTTCATTTTTAAAATGTCGAAACAATCTCCGCTAGTGAGCTTGTTCTATTTCATTGGCTCCTTTGGGTATCACCTGACAGTTCGGCTGACTGTAGAGCTGCTGAAGAGTGGCGCCTTTCTGGTCATCATTCTTGGTTCCTGTCTGACTCTAGGGCTTGTGTTCTTCACCCTAGTAGCCTGTTTGTATGTTTATTCTGACTACAGCCTCCTGATCACAGCCGTTGGCTCGCTGCTGGCCCTGCCTTTGCTGGTGCTGGTCTTAAATCTGGTTCACTATGTGGTCAAGGATGTTCTTGGTCTCACAGACATGTCTCTTGGAGAAGTCATGAGACTTCTGCTTCTACGCCCGATGAAATACAAGGTAATTTGAGCCAGTAATAAATCTCATCTATTGTAGCCTGCAGGAAAACGCTTGGTGCCGTGTTGCGTGGGATCCCCGATATCGCTATTTTGCTTAAAGAGAGGACAGGAACGTACATTTTTTTCTTCGGGTGGGGATTGGGGGAGCGTCGCACTTGAAAAATTGAGAACCACTGCTTTAGAGATGTGGTACCCAACCTATTTCCACATGGAGGCCATAGAAATTCCTGTCACGTATTGCATGAATGAAAAAAAAAAATGTAGATCTGAGCCTTTGTTGCTTCAATTGGCACTGTAGGCAGAATGTCATAAAATAACAGAAACATCACGAACAGATACGTTCAGTCTATAGTAAAACTAGTAGCATGATAAACAAGGATTCCTTCTTTGTGAAGCTGGCAATTTTTTTTTTAAATATCTATTACTTCGCGCTTCATCACTAATGAATGATAGATTTTTTTTAAATAATATTTATTACCCAGCTCCTATATACCCCTCCCCCCGACAAAAATCCTGTTTACGCTCTTGTATAAATCTACTCAGAGTAGATATAATGATATAGATCCATGCTTAAAAACATAATAAGAAAAACATACAAAATACTATTTTTTAGACAATACCTACTTAATACAACTTATAGCGCCGCCGTCAGTTTTAATTTGACTCCCATTAAACTAAATTGATTTTTGGATTTATATGTCGTGTAAAAAAAAATGCATTCTCCTACAATTCAATACCAATTATAACATTTTTTTATAACAAACAAAAAAAAGTTATTAAAGTTTAATCATAACAGAGTAGTGAAATACAAATGAGCAAAACGAATGATACTATCGGAACGAAAACACTAATTACGGAGAGAAACAAGTGCTCAGCGTGGTGTGAAGGTGTGTGGAATCACAAATATTGGTAAAATGAAAGGAAGTCGACATACTTTGGAGACGTTTTTGGGTATATGAATTTAATGGACATTGAGTAATGAAAGTTTAGGCAGTCTGTTTAGTTCTAGTTCCATGGTCTGTGCAATTAACGTGAATATCATAGAGTTTGATCCCCATACTAAACAAATGTTTTCAATGACAACTAAAACTTGAATGTTTAGCTTATACCAGGGGTGGGCAAATTACGACCCGCGGGCCACATGCGTCCCGCCGAGGTGTTTTATGCGGGCCGCCGACACCTACAGAAATCAGGTGTGCCCACAGTATATAGATATATAAAAATGCAAATATAAAAAAAAATAACTATATAAATTATTGAAACTGCCTCATTATAAAAAGTTTTCTGTAAACGAAGATTTTGCTTATGGGCTATACATCAATACACTCAATTCTAGACACAATGTCTGAGTGTTGAGTAGGCTTGGATCAAGATGGTAAGTGTGACAACTGATGGTGCTCAATCTTTGACTGAGAACCATAAACTTGAAACTGGAAAGTTTGTACAAAGCTGCATATAATGTGTACTTTTATTACTTATTCTCAGAGAAGAAATAGAGCTAAGTAAAGCTAGGGGATCTAACCACGGGTAGTTCTGTTAAATAATCCAATGTTTCCGCTAGCTTAGCATGAGCGAGGCAAAGGAGAAGAATATAAAATCGCAAGGATGACATTGTTATGTTACTTGAAGGACAATGACTGACTTTGTTACCAATATTTCTAATGAAGAGTGGAAGACTAAATTTCATGTTTTTTATCATTACTATTTCAATTGATTGTTTACATATGAAATGTAAATGCATGTTAAATCTTTTCAAACAAGGCTTTCTCATTTCTACAGACAAGCAAAAAAAAAATAGTTTTGTCATTTTCTTTTGCTGAAAGGTGAAACTATCTTTAGTGAAATGAAAAGTACAACACTTATTAAGAGAACCCGGATAGCTCCAGAGCAAAGATAAGCTCCAGTCAGCACTACCACTGGAGTAGCATGGGTGCCAGAAGCTGCATTTCCACACTTTAAAAAACCTTGCTGCTGTTCACACTATTTGGGTTGACATACATAAGTTCTTCTTCGTTCTCATTTTACATGTTGAAGGGTTCAGATCAGTAATCCTATATCTGAGATGAACCGCGTAGTCTCCGAATAGTCTTTGGAGAGTCTTGTTCGGGTCCCTTGATTTAGTATGCACCATTGAAGGACATGGTCAGCATTCTCTGGTGATGCTCCACAAGGTAGGCCTCGCTCGTCCCGACATTTAACTTCCGGAACATATATTGTCTCATTCGGTGAGCAAGCGTCTTTTGTGGAAACTAAACAAGTATAATCACTGGTCAATGTTGACAGCTGTCACACACAGAAGTAACAACTAGTAAGATAGTTTCACAGTTCCGGAACATTATGCACGAGTGTAAGAAGTAAAATACTGCACATTAAGTACAACTGTATATTTGTGGGTATATTATGATATAAAAAGACAACAGCAATTTTTTAAAAATCGTAATACAGTGTATATATGAATTAAAAAACATTCTACACAGCAAGGTTATCTATCTAAGATATATATATATATATATGCGGCCCTCGATACAAAAATGTTGCCCACCCCTGGCCTATACCATTATGCCTTTTGAACATAAAGTAGTAATGGAATTTAAAATATATATTATGTATGTTTATCTGGTAAATCTCATTTTTGTTTATTGCACATCTTTTTCAGTCAATGAAAGAAAAGGAACTCATTGAGACAAAGAAATAGAGCGTCTTTTGATTATTTTTTTAAAATTTAGGGCCTTGCAGGGTCATTAAGTCTTGGACTTTGTGTGTTTAAAAAAACAACACAGTGCAGATCAGATATATGCCTATTGTTGTTGAAGCAGCATATTTTGATAACAAATTGTAACATTTTATAATGCTACTTTATAAAAAAAATAAGATTGTATTAAACCTTTTAGCTTTGGGCAGGGGGAAGCCAGACGAGAGCTGCTATCCAAGATCCAGCGTTTCAGGGTCGTAATGATTACATAGCTTAACATTCAATTTAGAACAGCTGAACATGGGTGCATGAAGCTTCTTGTCCTTAACTAATACAAGAAATAAAAAAATGGATAAGGAAAGTGGATGGCTTCCCTTTTTCGGAATCATCAATAATTTTAGGCAGCAGTGTACATGTATTGACCATTGTTAAATTGTTTGTTATTGTTTAATGCTTATATTAAATTGTTGCCAGTTAATATCATTACTTTGTTCGTTAAATTCAAACATAATATTAATAGCGCTATGGAATATCACAGTTCCTCTAAGCTTTACAGTCATTAGATTCATTCTACAGATATTACAGACGCGGGAAAGATCAAAACTGTGTCGCAAATCCGTCATTGCGCGTAGTTTGTTGTTTCTTTTCACTACAAACTTCCTAGCCCACCTGTTGCCTAGACCGATATTTGACTATGTAGCTGCATCTAAATGTCAAGTGGATGTGCATGCATTTATTTATCTTTCAGTTTCCTCTATGTGTATGTCTCCGAAATATATGTCAAGCTTGGTGTTTGTGGCATCACATTGTTGTAATGACTCAATTCTTGACGCATTATCACTAAGATGTTTTGAGGAATTCATATTTACTGAAGTGCCTATAAGCACTAATGACGTTGAGTACAATAGACTACGTGTTTACTGAAGTGCCTATAAGCTCTAATGATTTTGAGTACAATTGAATAAGTGTCTACTGAAGTGCCAATAACTTTGTCTTACTTTTTATCTATTTATTTTTGCTATGTAAGTTGTTGGTTTTTGTAATTCAAATGTCAAATCTGAACAACATTTCACATTTCTTCTGTTTTATGTAAACCTGTCTGCCTTTATTTTCACATAGACTGCCAAATCAATGCAAAGGTCGATAAATTGTGCTGTGTGTCTAGTGCCCATTTAACACAAACCTTTTTTTTAATACACTTGAACCAGGAGCTTCACTTACAATGTAGCCTGTAGGCCTAGATATTTATATAATCATTGATTGGTAATTTAAATCGTTGTGTTCCCCTTATTAGTCCCCTCTTTCCACTGGTGTAGCATGGCCTTGTAGGAAAGGGTCAACAAGTCTCGGTGGCACATCCAGGCAATAGAAAAGCCAAACAAAAAGAGAGGAGGAGGACACTCATTTTGATATGGAAGATAAGTCTAACATGTAAATATGTCTGTTGATGAATGTTGATATAACAGAATCTTTTGATTGATGTAACAATATGCTAACATTGTTTCATCGGAAGCCTATTGTATAAAGCATATACATTATGTTAATTATCATTTTATGTCCAGTTTGTTGATGATTGGACCCCTAGTCCTTAATGTATGCCATCGCTTGTTTGTTATTTTACAGTTGTTATAAATAGATCTATATTGTAAAATAATGATAATAATTCACTTTAATAACCCCAAGAATGTTTCTTATACAATTTCGTCTTTTACAAAAGAATTCCATAATCCTGAGTATACCAGCTGACATGTATGTATTTAGAGAGAACAATTAGTTTACTTCCATGTTCATGTCAATATATGTATTTAGAGAACAATTAGTTTACTTCCATGTTCATGTCAATATATGTATTTAGAGAACAATTAGTTTACTTCCATGTTCATGTCAATATATGTATTTAGAGAGAACAATTAGTTTACTTCCATGTTCATGTCAATATATGTATTTAGAGAGAACAATTAGTTTACTTCCATGTTCATGTCAATATATGTATTTAGAGAGAACAATTAGTTTACTTCCATGTTCATGTCAATATATGTATTTAGAGAGAACAATTAGTTTACTTCCATGTTCATGTCAATATATGTATTTAGAGAGAACAACTAGTTTACTTCCATGTTCATGTCAATATCCAAATAAAAATGTATCAAATAAATGTTCGTTCGCTTCCTTATTGATTTGATATGTTACCGAGAAATTGCGCAATCTGACATTCTATAGGATGCCTGAAAATGTCAGTCAAAGAAGGAAATGATTTCTCTATTAGCGTTTCTCCTAAACACAAGAGAATTTATAACAAGTATAGAAACAATTTTTACTAAACAGAAAAGAATTTATAAGAAGCAAAGACCGAGGAAGAGTTGGGAAATGAAATAAAAACGCAGCACAAACAGAACATGTGGTAGACGAGACTTTTTGCTTTATAGACAATTTTTTTTTATTACCCTTTCATTATCTAGATGAAATTAATTGTTTGGAACATTACTAGATGGATTATCATTTAAGAAGAAACTTACTAAGGAATTGTAAAATAATGAGCTACCTTCAAGAGCATTAAGAATTACTTTGTTCATCTATTGCTGTTGCCTGGAGACAGCTTTACTCAGTTGCAAACAATGTTTCTGCATCTTCTAATTTTTCATTGTGGTCTAGTTAGAAGAAACTAAACAAAAGTATATTTACTAAGGTGTATTACTATTTTAAAATTCAATTAATTGATTTGAAGAATTCTTTGACTAATGAAATAGCACTTGGTAGAGCTTTAGGCATATAGCTCTACAAATATATTTTTAAGAAATCTGTTATTCATTTTTTTCTCATTTACTTTTATTTTAATTTATAAATATCTTTCTAAATAAGACATTTTCTACTATTCCTGACAGAAGACATAATGTAGAATACTTAGGCAAAATAGGAATCGGATAATTTTTCTTAAGTTTGCCTGAAAATGCCAGGCATATATACAGTACATCCCATGCCGATGAACAGTTAACGCCCCATTCTGTCTCTTTTGGATAATTACTGGCGACAGACCTATAGCAACAGGAAGTAACTTGTCAGAATTAAGAAAACTTAATAATAAATCTTTAAAGCACATGTACGAATTGTAGTATATACATGGACCTTCAGTCATATATAAGAGTGGTAAATCATAATTAGCTCAAAATATTAGCACAATATTGCCGAGAGAACGGATCGCTTCTTTTTGCGTAGTTGAACCAAGCATAAGGTTTGTCAAGTATAAATGTACTATAAACAAGGTTAAAAAAACACAAACTCATAATCGGCCCCCGAAGTGGTCCACCCAGGCAGGTAAAAAGGCAGATTTCAATATTTTCAGAATGAATATCAGAAAGAAATTCCATCTAAGGCAAATGACAGAGAAGAATGGAGAAAGAAGGTTGATTTATCTTGTGTGGTGCCCCAACGGTCCAGCAGACCAAGGGATAGGTGAAAATGAAGGTGATTATCTAATTGTTTTGTAAAGGGCCAATCTCATATTCAAAGCCTCAAGAAAAACAAATTCCTTTATAATGTTGCTATAATGTTGAAATGTGCAATGATGAAGTGTCTCGCATGCTGAAATGTCAGGTATGCTGAAATGTCAGGGAACCCATATGGAGATAACATGAAATGGAATCAGCGTGTAGACAGAATTTAATTTTGGTTGGTTAACCGAGTTTGTTTGTTTTTTTATCTTTGAAGTGCAAAAATAAAATGCCGAAATTCTATTATCATTAAATTCTTGCCTTTGTCACTGTCTCTAAAAGATGATTCAGAGACACTTAACCAACAAGATTGAGAACTCAAGATGGTTCCTCGTCGACTCTGAGGGTCTCCACTTACTGTAACAAAATGCTAATAGGTCACATTAATCATGGTGTGACAACTTCTAAATGGTACATCCGCGAAACCAAAGTTACAGTACCGATACTTACAATGCATAGGTTAGTGAGTGATAGTGGAATACAATATTTTGTACATTTCAAAGCTCTTAGTTCTGCTGTTGGAAGAGAAGCACACTTTTAAATCTCGTTTAATTTGATTACTGATCATTATTTAAATTGTCTATTTACAGATTAGTCACCATGGAAATTATTAACTCTTTTTAAATAGTACTATTCCACCATTAATAATAATAATCTTTACTGTCCGTATGGAAATTTGTCTTACAATTTGTGCATTACACCAAACAAAAAACATTACAACTATAAGAAACCAAAATGTACATTCACACCAGACTCACTCATAATTTACATATCACAAAATTTTTATTTGATTATTCCTATTTAATGATTTGATTGCCAGGGGAACAAAAGAGTGTTTGTGTCTGTTTGTCTTTGCTATCAGTGTCTTGTATCTCTTTTGTGAAGACGGCTTCAGAATAACTGAATGTTATTACATATATATTAATGCTTGACGATTTACAAAGGGCTAAGGCATAAAGTCATTTAATATGGTTGGATTTGACAATTAAAAAAAAACAAGGGTGGGGTCAAAATAAATAGATCTATCTATTAATGCCACTTATACAGTTTAATCATTCTTGATTGACTATTTTTAAGTAGGCCTAGTTGAGATGATTACTTTAGTTAAAACGCTTATATTAGGTCATTCTGTGTGTTTCTTGTATTTTCAGATTTTTGCAATTGATTTTTTGAAACACTTCTAATCATCCAATCGTCATCAAATTTTACATACAAGCTCATGTTAGATGATAACACACAAATCAGTAAAATAAATCAACCCATTAGTTCATTAATTTGGCATAATTTATTTTGATTTATATGAAAATGTTTAAAGTTAAAGGTGATAATAGTGGTCGAACTGTAATCCCTCTATAAGTTCCATCTAATCTTAAAATATATCAGTGAAAATACAATTACATTTGGAGTGAAAAGATCATTGTTTTTTTTATAATAGCTTAGTTCAAATTTTTAAAAAATTCAAATCAATAATTTATTTAAAAACTATTTATTAAAATTAAAAAAAAACAATTAAGTATTTCTCACTGGCAATACATAAGGAATAGTTGTGTGAAAATAACATCATTGCAGTTTAAAAAAAGAAAAATTGCAAGATGAAGATAACAAAAATGCTAATTTAAAAAAACAACACTAATATCATAAGATGAAGATAACAAAAATGCTAATTAAAAAAAAACTCTAATATCATAAGATTTTTTTCATTTCTACAATTACCACTCAGTCACAATGAATGAGAAAATGTTAAGTCAGATTATTTCACATTCCAGGTACAATAAGCAAAAAAAAAACAATACTTTCCTCATAATATACTCAACATTTTTTTAGACACAAAATGTATACTATATTCTATTAGCAGGTGTTAAACTAAAGCCTATTCTTTAAGACTGAGCCTCTAGAAATTTTCTTTAATATCACTGTACTAACTGATTCTTTCATTGTTAACTGATATGAATCCAACATACACTGAGTAAATCAACTGAGGATTATTTTAAAAATGTCAAAATTACATGACATAGGTTCATTTTCACATTAAACAAGAAAGTTGGATATTAACATTTTTTAACATAATGTTTTGTAAAACAAAATAATTACCATAAATGCAAATTCATTTAATACAAATATAAAAATTCAAATAGACAGGAATTCTACACAGCTGTCAATGCAGTCAAATGAATTTTTTATTCATGTAATATGTCTCTATGACACAATTAGGAATTAATTATTTGTTTCGGAATTAGGGAAGGTTTTTACTTAGTGACAATGACGTGACTAGTAAAACAAGGAAAGGGTGTTAGAGACCGAACGAAATAGAAGTCGACATAAACAGACTATCATAACAACATAAAAAAAAGTAGCATTTTATAAATGGATAGAAATAGATGACATTCGACGGTTCCCTTCATTACTATTAAACTTGTTGGACATTCAGTAACAGCATCTAGTAACTTCTATTGATTGTTCGGCCTTTTGCCGGTGTTATAAGATTAAATGTTGCTTTGAGTGTTACCTCCATTTGGTTGATTTGCATTCGACACCGCGGAAGTGCCTAACAATGTTCATGAGATCAATGAGTAATACATTTCAGTAATGAATAAATCCTTTGATTTCAAGCGACCAAGTATGAAATCTGAAACCTTTGGTCAGCAGCTTAACAGTCATCTCTTGACCACAACACCCGCCGGTGCTCCCATTTGATTTGTTGAGGGGGGGGGGGGAATAAGTAAAAGTGTTTTTGTAATGGCAGACAACTGTACTGCACAAGAAAAAATGTATGATGAAATGTATTTCTGGATACTCAGGAAGAAAAAAAAGTTATGTCAGAATAACTGGTAACAAGGCAAAGACATATATTAAGCAAAAGTTAATGCCCAAGTGAAAAATTGATTTCAGCACCAGAGATAAATAATTCATATGTAATAACTTTTTTAATGCATTCAAAATATTATGGTATCAAATACTGATATTTTTGTGTCAAGAAAAGAGTGATTTGTATTTGATAATAGCAAATGGTATATAATATTTGTAATAAATGACAAGACTTTTGAATGCTTCTGGGTTTATAATATGAACCCAATGTCACCACGCCTACATCCAAAATTCATACCAGTGACACAACTAATAAAAAATAACTGAGACAAATGTTGGTTACACTGACAATACCCCATTCAAAAGATCAATAAAACATAAAGACTCATAACTTTGAATGGAATATTTTTGTTTAGTCCAGCAATACATTTTTATAACACACTAACCATATTTCCAATTTAAAAAAAAAGGTTTAATTTATAGCTGAATAACTGGATTTGAAATTGACACCATTCAGATTTTTTTAAAAGTTAAAAAAATCTGATTTGAATAAATCTGTCCCATCTTAAACAATAAAGAAATACTGCATTAACAAATACATGATCAAACTATTCTGTAGTGTCACTATTTGCATTTCCTCATTGCCTTGCAATGCATCTACAAAGAACAGTCTCAAGAGTTACAGAGAAAAACCAATGAAATTTCACAAACACAATAAGCATAAAATAAATGATCAGAACCAAGATAGCAACTTTTTGTTAAGGCCAGAGTGAAAACATAATTCTTTGGTTTCTCAATCAACTTGAATCTACCAGCATAATTGCCTGAATTGTGTGAGTGTTACTGCTATCCAAAAGATTGTGAATGCCATACATTTGGCCTTTGTATTTTGATAATGCTGGTAAAAAGAATATGATGTAATTCATTTATATTTCTTTTAGTATTTATCTATAGCCTCCTCACTCTAAAAGTGACTATGGATCATCTCATAGAAATGAGATGAATGCCTGGGCATTAGCTATGATTGGGTTGATGTAGCCCACACAGCAGTTCTCCCCTCTCCACCTAGCTTATATATCCAAAGGAACAGCAAGTGCTGATACAGTTTGAGGTCAGCAGCGTCGTGGGCTCTGCATAAGAATAATCTTCCATTAATAAGATAACCTGATCTGAAGAACTTTTAAAGCTGAGTGGACACAGAAAGTAATTTAAAGATGGCAAATTTGCTTGACCTTTGTCTTCAAAGTAACACTTTTTCAAAGTGAACTTCTCAACCTCAAAGCTGCTTAATTGAACTAACACAAATCTAGAGTAATCATGATGATACATTTTGACAATGCCCATTGTTTTTATATACTAAATTTCAAAGTTTACAGTACATAATATACTTGACACAAAACATTATAAATGTACAACAATGAACAAATTTCTAGTAATAAGTAAATGCTGCTAGATACAAAATGTGTCTCAATAATAAATGCAGGTTGGGGATTTCAAACTCCTTGATAAACATTAATATATTGTACTTTGACTACAGAGTTAAAGGAGGAAAATATTTTTTCAGTTGTAATGCCCAGGAATAAATTTTTGCAAAAAATGAACACAGTAGGTTTACAGTACATGTAGAAGGTGCTAAATAAAACAGATAAGTTGATATATTAACTCTTAACTAGCTGTAACCACAGAGAATTTCTTCACGCTTTGAGTTGAACATAGTTTTCATGGTGTCAAGGTCATAGTCTGCATCCAGAAGCTAAAAATAAATTTTAAAAACAACAACTATACTATAAACAGCATGTAAATTTGCTAAATGAAATTAATAAAACCTTCTTTTACATAAATTGTTAAAACTTCCTTTTATGTGTTCACTGTTTATAATTCTAACCAGTGTGTTACATTGGTCTTGTTTACTGGCAACAAACATTTGAACCAAGAGAATAGTTTATCTCAGCCAGCATCAGAATCTCGGACTGCCTTAAGCACCCAAGTTAACAAACAAACAATGAGATATTTAAAAGATACGTAAAAGTTAATGTTCAGACTCACAAGCACAGGGGCAGGAATGGGAAACTTTTTCTTTAAAAGCCAATCATCATACAGATTGTGAAGAGACTGGATCAATTCCTAGAAAGAAAAAAAGAAAGGTTAATTTTACAAACAAATTGATTTTATTAAGAAAAGAGTAACTTATTATGCAAGTTGTAAGATGTGTGTTGATTTTCCTTTACAGTTGTCTTGTCCAGTAAATATGAGTTTCTTAAATATTTTTTAATGACATTGATATGACAGTTGATTGATGAAACCCTTAACTGTTAACCCTGTGGTAGAAGCTAAATCATATTTTGGTTGATTAGAATTTTTTTATCAGCATTGGAGAATAATAAAGTTTAAACAAGAAACTGATGTGGTAAAGGCCTTAGCTGTCAAGCCAAAAGTTCCAATTAGAATCATGGTATAGAAAAGATCCTTCAATCAATATTAAAGTGTGCGTTCCATACCTAGAGTCTTGTGAATTCCTAGAGGTTTCAGAACAAAAATTTGTTTTGTTAATTTGTGACTTTATAAAAAATTCTCCAGATATGTGACCTGCCCAGTGTAAATGTCATAAAATAAGTTTACCTTAATACTGTTCACTCTGGCATGCAATTCAGCAATGTTTGCTGTGCTCTTAAGACATGCATCTATCTTAAGCCTAACTTAATAGTTTTTTATTTTTTCTACATAGTGTCTAGGTTTCAAAGCCATGTTAAAAAAAACAACACTGCCAACAGAAATTTTTAGGAAAAACAGAGAAGAGATTTAACCCATTAAGCAAAGGTTGAAAGAAGCCAAAAGTGCTGCTAACTTTCCCATGTGGTTATCTACTTCTTTCAACAGAAATGTGTCCTTTGCAGCAGTATAGCAACCATGCCACGAAGGTATTAATTATGCTCCTGGTCATGATTATTTGGAGCCTACAGAAATTCTAACCCTTTAAAAAAAAAGAAAAATTAAATTAAATTGGAAGTCATTACTGAATTGAGAATAAACGACACTAATTAAGCCTACTTGTAAAAAGTAGTAGGTAGGGATGTCCACAAAATCAATGTACAGTGAACTGAATCTACTATTCTGTTACAGGTGATTCATCATCTCCTAAGTTTGAATAAGTAGCACAGTAAGTTGCTGAGTAAAATATGTTGTAGATGCTTTCATGCTCATTCAACAGCTACTTCATTTGATTAGACAAAGAAATAGAAAATAAAGAATTGGGAAAGAAATTGACATCTATATAGATCTACCAAACTCGGATTGTTTTTTGTTTTTAAGTAGACAAGCCTAAAATGAACAAAGTCATATCATTTGAAGCCTCCTATTTTCAAGGGTACTGGTATCCTGAAAAAAAGTGGCACTCCTGGTACCCATATATTAACAACTTAAATACTAACCATTGGAACACTGGCTTCTTCTTTTCTTGACCTTTTTTTCAATCTTTCATAGCAATTTTCTGGGCTTGCTCTTAGATACACTGGTAGGGGGTAAAATGAAAGGTCATAAGCTTTTAAAGAGATCATATATGTTGTGCTGTAAATAATTAGTATGTAGCACACTTACACAAGTATATATGTGACCTTTTAGGTAGATGAAGATTTAGTATCATTGATTTGTAAATTTGGCATCCTTTTAATGTTTGCAAAATTTAGTGATAACATTTATGTTCTAATTCTGGCCTTGAATTCATGGTATAAGTTCTAATTTAAATTTTTAGGTTACTTTTATACACACAGTATGTACAAAATTCATGTCATTTGTTAATTTCTGATGAGAATAAAATATTTCTATTCCTGGCAGTTATAAGTACTATTTCTTACCAATAAGATCAACATGTGCATTTCCTGTCTTCACAACAAAGTTAAACCACTGGTCAAAAGTAAAAAACTCAAAACTATTAATTGTCTTACTGAAAGAAAAAATAATAATGTAGGTTTTAAGTAAACAGAATAAACTTTATAAAAATTTTAACATGCTTTCTAAAAGTTTCTTATAATAATAAAATATGTCCTTTTTTAAAAAAAAATTTCTTTAAATCATCAGTACCAGTAATTAAAATCAATCTGAGAAATGAAAAATCGAAGTTAAGTAAATGTTATTTACAATCTTTTAATCCCATCAATTAAATTGTTTTTAAGATATTCAAAAAAATAAATAATACTTCATAAGCAACTAATAACAGTCCTCATCAGAAAGAGCAATAGCTATAGGATAATAAATCCCTCAACAGCAGTGTTATCCTTTCAAAATAATGATGCAAAGTAACAGGCTGTAAGTGAAAAACACTAGAACATTTGTTAATATTTCCACAAAACCCTAACAGTTGTCTAAAACAGACCAGAATAAAAAAAAAAAAATATTCCATAACATTGCCATGTATGCCACCAAATAAGATACCAAAATACCTTTACAAGCTCTAGGCCATCAGTATTTACTAGTATTTACCATAAGTTAAATATAACAATACCAACCTGACAAAATCATTTTGAACAAAACAGTAACGAGTGCTGTACAATGATCGTTCCAACATTTTCACTGGTCGACTCTAGACCAATAGATAGAAAGAAAATAAATTAACTTGGATGTAAAGGTAAGCCCTAAAAAAAATGTTAAGCATAAATATAAAGATTTACTAATTGCCTAAACAAAAAATACTAACACTAAACTAAACCTAACTGAACATCCTAAACTGGTCCTAGGTCTAATACTAAGTGTGACAAAATTCGATTCAACCAATCGCATACATTTTTTTATCAGACTTGTCAGTACATATTTATGTCTTTTCCTATACCCAGAGACAGAGCCATAAACTATTTGTAGGCATCAAATCACACCTAATTCAATAAAAAAGGCAGACAACTCCTTTCTAAAGAATATCAAAAAACTATATTCAAATTATTCCAAAACTATCAAAGAAAATGTAGGAAATAAAAAAATGGTCAATTAAACAATCTTGAAGTGATACTCAAAAAGTTTAGTAACAGTGATGCATAGCTAATAAAGATTTCACAAAGTTTTCAGGACGTACTGGCTTGTGTGGTCTGGAATGCATCTCAACTCGAGTAAGCAGAGCATACATATTGAAAGCAAAGCTCCAACGCTGGGGATCTTGGTAAAGCATTGCCTAAAAATATTTGTAAACACTAAGGTTACATTCCTATTTACAGAAAACTAATTTAAAACAAATTTCTTTCTACAATGAAGCTATATATTTTAAGAATTAAGGTATGTTCAAACATTGTTTGTAAAATAAAAAACAAAGTTGTTTTTTTTAAGTATATTTTAAAACATACCAATGCATTATATCCATATACGTTGGTCCATTTGTGTAATGGCTCATCTATGAGCTACAAAACAAAAAAAATTGTGAAATGTAACACCAGGTAACAAAACTTATATTAATGAACTTAGTGAATGGCAGTCCTGTGGCTTGTACAAATATTCATACATGCATTCAGTTGTTTTCCCACACAAATTAAGCTATTCAACTTGCCTCTTGCTAAAATGTAGTGAATGTAGAATGTAATGTTTAGCCTAATCTACTGAGACAACATAAAATATAAAATAAAAAGGTCACCTCACAGAAAGGAACATCTTCAAAATGCTGAAGAAGAGTTGTCTTTCCACTACCAATATTTCCTTCAACAGCAACCTAAATATATTTTTTAAATAGTTTTCTCTTAATTAACAATTAATTACAAGTTGATGTTTCATTGATACATACAATAATGAAACATTTTTCTACAAAAAAAAACAAAACATTCATTAAAAAAAAGCTATAAAAATTAGACAATTTTGCTACATCCATCCTTGCTTTTTGTTGTTGTTTTTTTCCAAATATAAAAAAGAAAATAAGGTTAGACATTTCAAGCATATTCTGTGTTTCTTTTATTTATAGCACACATTTTAAGAAAACACTAAATGTCTGATCAACTTTTTGAATGAGTATGAATAGTATGGGTTTATGTATTTATTCCAAACCTGTAGGTGCATTTCCTTTTATTAAATAAAGCAAAACGACGTGAATCCTTTCATTAATATGATGAAATAAATAAAGAATAATGTCAAAGAAAAAGACAGATGCTGGTCAATGTTATTGTAAATGTAGATTTTACTTGTATTAAGTGATGAATAAATTCTGACTAAACATGTTGTATAATTTATTTCAATATTTGTAGTTCAGTTTGACATTATATTATCATCAAAATTATTTGATAAAAAGACCTAAATCTCTCACTATTCATTGAAGGTAAGAATAAAACAAACTTCTGATTATTGTCTTGTTATAATCCAAGTAATGTATCGTATCTAATTATTATCTTACTATGAAATTACTCTTGCTCTTATCCAAAACACGATCTTCAAGATCTGAAAGAAAAATATAAAGTAAATGTAAAGCTGTATGAAAAATATAATAGAAAGTAAATAGAAAAATTATTTGAAGAGTTCGCTTAAAGTAAATTTACTTCTAAATATGAGAAGTGAATAACTGAAACCATCAAAGTTTTCAATGTTTTTTAGTTCAAAAGTTATATGTGCTTATTTGATGGTTTCCCCATTATTAGATATATTATATGCCAGATAATTCACAGTAGCATTTACCTTTAATAATCAGAGAATGGCATTTTCAGCTTCAGCATAAAAAAACTAGCATTTATAGACATATAGAGGAGCATCAGTTAAATGAAACTAAGGTGATAAGTGGAAATATGTGATTAAAATAAATTTTACCTTGGATATTTGTTTTGCTCAGTAGCGAAATTTCAGACATATGTCTAATAGGAGAGGCAAATAAAGATGATGAACAAAAGACACCATTTTCCACTTGAACTTTATGAGAAATTCTTTTAACAAATTTAATTTTTTGTCCAAAATGAGAACTTAAGTAAAGCCTTAGAAAACTTTTTAAAATCATTTGCTTTGTTACTTAAAATGTATAGATTTCTTGATATATTATACAACAGAATGGTAAATCCAGTGCTGAAGATAAGATAGAGGCAATATTTTACAAAATTAAAATGATTTGGCTTAGTATGCATATGTTAGAGAAATATGTAGATCTAAGTACGTGGTCTAGTAAAATTAAGCAATAGATTTAGTATTATAGTGGTCCTGCAAATACTTAACAAGTACATCTTGATTCTAGTAACTTGACTAAATTTTAGCCTAGAGATATAAATATATATCCTTGTGTAGACATAAACCATTGTCATTGGATACATGGATAGGATAATGCTAAGAATTAGGACGAACTGTCATCCTGACATCATTCATATATATATATATCATTAACATTGTTACATTCAGTCATTGACTCACTGTCAAGTCACACAATCACCCATCATGCCCGACATGTAGATAGATCTAGATGATAATCGCAATAATCATGAATGTCAATGTGAAAAAACGAATGTGTAGAATTAAAATCTAAAAATACAGGTAGTCCCTACTTAATGACAGGTTAAGGGACCAGAATGTCCATGTTTTGTCTTAAGTGTGACCCTAGATTTAGTTAGGTTTTTATAAACCATTTTTAATTAGTTGAGTATTGTGGTAACTTTATTTTCTTTTGATACAGTAGAGTATACACTTCACCGTCACCTACACTTTATCTTTAAGAATCGTTAAAATGACGGAATGAGAAAACGCCATACTACTAGCTTTATTAGACTTTCGTTCCACCTTCGTACTTCTGTATATTCTTCATCTTAGTATCTAGGTCAGTAGTTTTTATGGGCTTCTTAGCAGAAGATCCTATAGGAGTTGTACTTTTCCTTTTGTCAGCCATGTTGATACATTTTGATTGTAAAAAAAATAACTAATTTTAAGTTCTCATGCGTGCGTTCTGTGTGAGAAATAGAAATCATGTTGCCAATATAAACGGTCTTAGCCCACCTTATATCATACACAACATACCACTGCTTAGCGGCTGCATGGAAAAAAAAATAAACAAAATTATAGCTTTTATATAGCGCTACTTTCACACTTATAGCATGCTCAGAGCACTATGGTGCAATGTCATTTGTGGAACAGTGGGAGTGGGTATCTGGGAGGTTTTCCATGCTGCCTATAGGCATTTAGTAAAATAATCTTTAATAATCACTCAGCCTTCGATTGTCTCCATGAAATTTTGTCTAATATCAGAATTAAATGGAATTAATGGTTATTCGTGTTGTAATTAAACAAACTTGTCCTTAAGTGAGGATTTACTGTGAGGACTATATGATTAAAAAAAAAAGACAATATTAATTTTGTAAGTCTTCTAGTAGTTCTAAATTAGATCTAAATTGGTAGAGGGAGTGCTTTGCCGCATGGTAAAACTTAACTGCCGCACTTTTGTGATTGTTGCTTTTTATCTTTTTATATAATACAGGCGTTACTTGCCGGGAAGTTATTAGTTATTTATCATTTATTTTTTTAACTTCAAAAATTTAAGATTAAGACTAAGATTTATCATTTATTACTTATTGAAATTGAATTGTCTTTATTAAAAAAATAGCATACTTTAACTTTATGAATGAGTAATTGAATATCAGTCTTCAATTATCTTGAATGTCTTGATGATCTTAGTTTTAATAATAATTCTAATCATTATCTAATTTATTATACTAATTATGTAGGCACTTCAACAAAAAAAAATTTTTTGATCATATTGTTTTGTAATTGATATCATGATGATGAATCAGAATTCAGATGATCTAAAATTCTAGATCTAGTTCTTGATGATCATAGATCTAGTCTAAGACTAAGATAGTTACAGTACTACTAACTACTACTACGAAGTTAAGTAGTACTAGTTATGTCACTTATGTTTAGTACTGTACTACTGTAGTTCTATCAATTATCATCATTTTATGATTAATTATCATCTGAGTCTATGGTGTCGTAGGATCATCATTCACAGTAAGAACCGATCAGGACGCGAACGGCATATTTAGATCTACTATTACCCTAGATTCTAGAACTAGATCTACTTCGAAACAAGTTAATACTAAATAATATAGAATAATATAGATCTATATTAGATTATACTTTTCTACTTTCTTTACTACGAATTACGATCATACATCAATGATCTTGCTTGGAATAAGTTTGAAAAATGTGATTTAGACCAACTCTTTTATACACTGAAACACAAAAAGTTGCTGATATTTTGCTATCATATATAGATCCAAGAATATCCTGGTGATAAAATCGATAACCTTGAGAAAACCCGATGGACAGGTTGTGGAGAAACTAGATCTATATATATATATATATATATACAGTGCTTTTTTTTAAAAAAAATAGGTGCCGGTACCCAGTGATTAGGTGCCAGTACTCAGTAGTTGAATGCCTAACTTTTAACTACTAAAAATTAATAATATACGTTAAAATACAAGAAAAATAATAACTTTTTCAAAAAGGTGCCGGTACGCAGTACCGGTACGTACCGTCACAAAAAAAGCCCTGTATATATATATATATATATATATATATATATATATATATATATATATATATATAAGGAGTCATAAGGTATGGCACAGTGTCGACGAAAGGAACCTTCAACAAGGCGTTGGATTTATAGTCAACAATAGCTGACTGCATTATAAGTTGTAAACCTGTTAACAGCACGATAATCGCTATTCTTCATAGATATAGAATATAGAGTCTAGAGTCCATAACTTAAGGCCAATTTACCAATTATTCAACTTGCAAGTGTGTGCAAGTTCATCCGATCAAAATAATGAGGTAGACCTACAAGCGAGCTTCTAGCATGAAAAAGAAGACTGCATCGAAAGAATCTCGAAAAAGAAAAGGATTATCTCCTTATTATGGGAGACTGGATTGCAAGGATAGGAAAGGATGCATTGGAGCAATGGGCAGGAACGACTGGATGATTGTGGTATAGGAAGAAATGAATGGAATATCTGGCTGTGAGAGTTTTCCAGCAGCTAGAGTTAACACATTATTCGCACACAAAGCATAAAGAACAACTACGTTGCATGCACCAGATAACAAAACGCACAGGCAGATCGACCATATCCTGTTTCTTTTTATGTTCAAATATAGCACCGACAAAGATAAAACCATAACTTTGGAAGCGCCCATGACATAGTCTTGATGACTGTGAAATTTCAATTTAAAAGTAAGATCCAGATCTTTATCTCATCTTATCTGTCCCTTGACTTTCATCGTAATTGTTCTGTGACAGTTCACGCACCAAATGCATTCACTCTTTCCACTCAGTAGCTGTTATTCATATCAGAATATCAGATTTTCTTTGGAGAATCCTTTTTTTTCCTGATAACTAGATTCTAATAAATAAAGTGGCATTATAAATTGAAGAGTATATCTAGATCTAACTTACAAAATAACCAGGGACAGTAGAGATCATTCTTTCGGGGGATTAACACTTACTGATTGTCTTGGAAACGAGTTATAGATAGCCTACATGTCTATTAAATCTATAGATCTAGTCTCTTGAGAATGTTACAAAAGGTGATCACTCCACAGAAGATGAGGCCTACGGAAATCGACCTTATTGAAGGATTGTAAAAAAAACATCTAGTATCAGCAGAATGAATATACTATTGTAAAAATCACCTAGTATCAGCAGAATGAATATGCTTGTATAAATGTATAGGCTTTTTATTTAATGTGCCAAACTCATCATGTTGTCCTTAAATCTAAGGCTTTTTTTTTATTTGTGAATGTTTATAATGTAATGTAGTTATACAACTTGTATAAAACAAATAAAAATAATCTCATTCTTTACAATTGCAGGTTACAAACTCTTTTCTATCAAAGCTCATAAAAGGTATTACATTACATCTTAACCAACCTTGGTATAAACAGCCAATAAAAAAGTAATGTCAAAGAATTTCTTACAATTATGTGAATAATATTTTGAATGGAACCAGATAAATAAAACACAATTATTTATAAATATTATAACAAAAATTGCTGCATTTAATAATTAGCAAACATTTTAATGTTAAAAAGTAAAAAAAAAATCACAATCAAAATGATTACAAAAAAAAAAGGAAAGCATAAAATATGTAATTACAAAAATATCTCTTACCATAAAAGGAAAATAAGTTTTTGACATTATGTCCACATTATTTCTGTTTTTTGGATTAAATTTGTAATGGAACATGATGCCTAAAAAGAAAAGAAAAAAAAAACCTATTGCATGTTTCTGCAATTTAATTTCAGCAAAACCTAAAATAATAGGAACAGACATTGTAATCTATAACTCTTATTGTAAAAAAACTTTTTTATTGATAAGTTGATATAAAACAAATTATTATTAGGAATTTCAAAAAGAAAACTTTTTGAAAATTACATTAATAAAAATATGGTACTTCTGGTTAAAATTGAGAGAAGACTATTTGAATATTTTGAAGGAACACTTCTGATAATAAAGACTATACCGGTATATAAGAGTAAAAACACAAACAATGAATTACATAGTCAATTGAAAGATTCTTGATTTTAGGCAGTTTTACAAGAATTATTATTTTTTACAACTATCTCATAAGATTTAATGGTTTATTGGAAACATGATGTAAAATTGACCTCCTGTGGTGTCATGTGGTCAGCACAACTATTTGTTTACTTTCCATTTGAGCTAGGTAAACTCAGGGACATCCAACATTTAAATAATCATAAACTTCACTAGGGTTCAATCTCATAATTCTTTAATACTTATAATGTCCTTAATATAGCTATAAAAGAAAAACATTAGAAAAGTATTGATGTGCAATTAAAACAAGAATTCATTTTTCTCACATGCTCTGTCTATACTAACATATATTCTGTATTCATTGAATAGAACCTATATGTTCAAGTAGGTTTATTTAAAGAAATGATGATGGTACCATTCATGATATGGACATCCAATAAACTAAGATATTCAGTTTTGGTTGTTTAAATATAATGTTAATATCTTTTTATTCTTGAAAAAAAAAGGTCAATATCTTTTTGTTCTTGAAAAAATTTTTTTATCCACATTGTAATGATTACTACAAGAAAACTAATATCACAGCTATTAAATCACATAATCACATCTAATGTTATAAAGACTTATGGGAAAAAGAACACCAATTTAGTTGTTTGTGACAAAAATAATATGACATAAGGCATTTGCTTTCCTGAGTAATATAGTTATAACAATAAGTATTACCAGTAATTAGGAAATAGCGAAAAACAAAAAGACTCAGGTTAGTTTAGATTTTATTATACAGCAGAATAAAAAAACAAACAAACAATGTTTATGGAATTTACCACAATGAAAACCAATAAGTATAGTTCATATCTCTTATTATTACATATGATTAGAATTTTATTATATTTTTTTGTGAAAAATCTTTTTAAATTATCAAAATAAGAAGACATTCTTGATGATAAGTGTTTCATCTTACAGTAAATAAAACATTTTTATTTACAAAAACATTCTAAAATTATCCATTTCTTTAATTCTTTATCTCCATAATTATTTTTCCAAGTGTTCTGACATTGTTCATTTGTAATATTTGTCATTCTACCCTGTTATGATTAAACTTCAATAACATTTTTATTGGTAATCAGAAAACGTTACTTTTGTTATAGAATTATAGGAGAATGCATGCTCTTTCTATATAACACAAAATTTATAAAACCAGAATTTAATTTAGTTTAATAAGGTCAAATCAACAATGGTATTGTTAATTAGGAGGTAAAGAGTTAATAGGAAATGATAATCAATAATATTATTAATGTTTTGTTAATATAGTTTGTTTGTTTTTTCAAATGAAGAGTAACAGAAATGCAAATGAATAATAAATAAGCATTATAAAATTATAAAATATATGTGTTTAAGTTTAATATCCAGATACATTAAATGTAGTTGGCATTACTCTGTGCTATGCTCTATGTTCTTATCTTGTGGTGTTCTTTTATGGTGACCATTGTGGTGAAATCTTGAGTTTGGTACCATTGTAGCATAACACCATGATGTGGTATTGTGGTGTACCATCATGCTATATTATTGTCATGATTCTTGTTTGCCATTGCACTCAGCAGTGAGACATTATTATAAGAGCCAAGACTAACTCAGTTTATCAACAACTTCCTTTATGGTGGTATACAGGCTTACAATACTGGCAAGTACTCCAAATATGATGATGCTATAATCCTTTATTTTTATACTACAGCTGATGTTATTTCCACAAAGCTTAAGATGAAAAAGGCAGGGAAGTATATAAGCCAGAACTGAGCTTCCTATTGCTCCTGAAATAATATTGTACAATGTTACAAAGTGCCAACACTAATTTCATAAATAGTTCAGAAAATATCAAAATAACTAAGTAGAATAGGATTACATTTAATGGATATAAATTTAAAAAAAACATACCCACAAAAGAACTGACGTAGGCAAAGAAATCTCTTAGTAGTACTGCAAGACCGGCAGCTATAAGTACAATAAATATTCTTAGAATATTTCTTTTCCAAGCTGGTATCTAAGATGAACAAAATATACACATGTTAAACTAATTTGAATATTGAGAAAACATAGAAAAAGATTTTTAGTAGCATCCTTAGCAAGCATGTCACAAAAGGATTAAAGTGTAACTGCATTGATATGAAGTCAACACTTTACACTAGAACAGTGTTATTAAAAATTAAGAAACTAATCTTCGGAGATTTTTCTTCGTCAAGAGCAATATTTGTTTTACATGTCTTCAGACAATCCTTCAGATTTAAAGATTATTACATCTTAGTTCAAAATAAAGGTGGCAGTTATTGTGAATCACCTTATGCATGTGAATAAGCTCAGTTTAAAAAAAGAAAACTCTTAACTAAAACACTACTTGAGATTAAATTGTTCACAGTATAATCAATTTTGATTGGAAAAGCAAACAAAATTATTTATTAGCTGGATTTCTTTAAGTGATGTTACAAGCTAAAAAGCATTTAGTAAGCATCTCTATGAATAGTGACAGGCAAAAGTCATTTGGAATTAATTACACACTACTTTTATTTCTTTTGCCATAATTTTTGAACAGAAAATATATTATTTTGTAAAGTAGTGACCTTTTTTTTTGGGGGGGGGGAAGTTCTATAAACAACAATAGGAATGACTAAATGAATGTCACAATTCATAAATGGATCTAACCTGAGTAGAAAGTGATAGCAAATCTGCATTAATTTTTTCTCTCTTTTGTATCAGCACAACACGTTCATCATCTTTCTCCTTCTCTTCCTCCACTAAATTATCACTGTTATCACCTTTTTGTCTTGCAATGCTTTTGCAATCTGATTTGGAAATGATAATTTACCATTTAAGTCTGCCATTTTAAATATTTCATCAGACATCACAAGTCACTGATAACAGCAATAGAAAATTAAAGTCTTGATGATAATGTATGTGGATGTTGGTCCAACTATTGACAATTTACATTATGAGCTTAGTTTTGTTGATACTTTTTAAGCTTTCAAATGCATATCAGAAAACAAACCATAAAGACAACAGTGTTGCTCAAACACTAAATAAATAAATCAAAAGTTAACTCTTTTCAGCATGTTAGTGGTAGGAGTACAATGTTGTTAAATCTTGTGAATATTTTATTTATATATATATATATTGTTATGATCTTCTCTGTCAGACCTTCTGTAAACACTGCTAAACACAACAGCATTATCTAATACAAGAACTTGACAACAAGAGCTTCAATCAAATAATGTGGCGGTTTAATGACAAATATGTCAATAGCCAATTCAACACAATTGGCTACACTAATTTCAAATGCTTTCTTGTACAAAAGAACTGCCTACTAAACACTACAAGTCTTTCTCTGTCTACTCCCATACTTGTACAGCTACATTTTCAAGGACTCACTTTGTAGCACACAGTCCTTACTGCCTTGCGTCCTGGACTCAACTGTCCTTTCTTTACATATTGTCTCTCGACCGTAAAGAATTTTGGTCACATGACCACAGCACGGTTCATACTTGCGTGCTCTAGCAGTACTGTCCCTTGTTCAACAGCCCTTGACCTGTGTGATTGGCCTGAGTAGTGTGTGTCAGTAGGCCTCACACACATTAACCCTTTCAGTCCACCCCTGGAGTTACTACAATATATAACTCATAACCTAAAACTAAAAAGTTAACATCAGAACCAAATTTTTAAACAAATGTATTCCTTTTTTTGTAATTGCATTTAAATGTTTTGCTAAGAAAGACATATCAATAGATGAAAAAAAAAATGTTTGTTTTTTAAATGTAATATGGTAGTATAATGTTTCATTACCTTTTCCTAATAAATAGGTTTCTGAAATTTCTATCACTGGATATATTTGAAGGGGAAATGTGAGAAGAACTCCAACACATAAAAATATATTGATGAGCATTCCTGTAGGTGATGATGTCGGAATGTTTTTATTTAATATTTGCTCAGTTGCTTCCCCATATCGAAGGTAGCCGATGATACCGAAAGTGGACAGAATAGAGGACAAAATGAGAATAGCGCTATGAAGAAATGGAGCGAAATTGTGATGATTGCCTTCCATGCTTGACTCAATAGCAACTATCTGAAGATAAAAATTGAAAAAAAAAAATATTAATGGTAAGCATGTACATATATACAGAGGGGGTCCAGGGTAAGAATCCTGGCTAAGACTGGAATTTAAGGTACCTTTGAGTTCAGCCAGCTCGAATGGGTATCTGACAATAGTTTGGGAAAAGCAATGTCAGTTGGTCATTATGCTGGCCACATGACACCCTTGTTAACCATGGGCCACAGAAACAGATGACCTTTGCATCATCTGCCCTTTCATACCTTTCAGGTGGGGGGGGGGGGGGGTTACATATATATAAAACATATACAAGTAACATTTTTTTAAATACAGACAGACACATAAAAAAAAAAAATAATTCAAAATCATTCAAAAAGTAATTAAAAGTAAAGCTAATGAATATTTTAAAAAATGTAAATGCTATAATTTTTCTAGGCAGAGAGTTTAGAAAATAAAACATGTTAACTAGTCTCTTACAGTGCCTATTCCTTCATATGAAGATGTCACCAATCCAAAAAATATAGGTAAAGTTGTCCATTTGTAGAGATGCCAATCAGAAGACAAACTAAAACCTAGAAGTACATCATGAATTCAGATGGATATACATTTTTTATTTCATTTTATTAGCGTCTAATAAGTTTTTAAAGTTCATGAATGGATGATAACATTCTTTATTATCATTGAGAAACTTTATCTTACAATTGTGCATTACATAATAAATTATAAGAACAAACAAATTATATAATAGCATTAAACATTAAATGTGATATTAACATTTGAAAGTATGATTGTAATCCATAATTTAATTGCTAAGGGCAGAAAAGAGTTGTTGCATCTGTTTGTTTTTGTGATAGGTGTATGTATCTTCTTTATGATGGTAAAATATTAAAATCATGACCCAGGTTGAGTTTTTTAATGTTTACAATCTTTATAGCTCTCTTAAGTGCAGTTTGTTTGATGCAATTGATGTTACTAGCAACATGTAGAATTTTGTTAAGTTTATCTTTAATGTTCAGATTATCAATGCATGCAGAAATGTTTTCTGGAAAATTAAGATCCACAGAATTAAAAAAAATTTAGTTGTTCACTGATTTTGTTTTTTTCACAAAGCGTATATCAACTCACTGTGTCTATCTGTCTGATACAAATATATTTTGTACACTGTACAGGTTATTCCTTCCACATCCCAATCAAGATGAAGTTGAAACCTTGCACAATTATTCATTGCCTAAGACAATACATGAATCAATAAAAAATTAACCAATTAGTTAATTAATATGTGATTAATTATTAATTTTGTTTTTATATAGAGAAGGGAGGTAAAACTTTCAGCATTGAGATCTATGACAGTAATTGTGTGGTTCTTTCCCTTTTATGACCATTTTTTTAAAATTTATATATATATTTTATATATATTTTTTTTTTCAACGTACTGGTACCCAGAATCCAATTGCTGAAGTTTCATATAAATAAAACTGAATGTAAACATAGTAATTAATCAAAATTTAATTGAAGGAAATGTAGACAGTAAATAAATTACTTACAAATAATAGTTATTATAAACATCACTAATGCAATGTGTGTATTTTAGTGTTTTCATGAAAATTTTATGAAACTCAAAAAAAATCTAATGACATATAGATCTAGAGATAAATTAAAAATAAAAACTCAAGAAACAAAAATTACATTCAATCAATAATCACAGTCAAACAATTATAATTGGCTTACAGAATCCTGTTTTTAAGTTAGAAAATAAATGACCTCTGTAACTACTAAAGATTTTTTGTCTTACTAGTATTGTAATTGGTGACTTGTATTGCCTCTGTGGTGGAAAACACAAAAATTGAGATTCTTTAAATAAAGTAAAAATAGAGGAAATCATACTAGAGATGGAAATAAATCAATGTCAAGGATGCTGAATTGTACTTCGCTATTGCCAACTCAATATAAAAAGAACTGATCTCTTATTTGAACAACATCTCAATGTGTAGCAGTGGATCTTTGTATCAAATCTCCTCCCTAATTAGTTGCACATCTGTTTATAAATAGGTTTTAAGTCACGGAGTGAAATTATTATACTATATTGAAATTATTTTGTGCTACTAACGGAAGAGCAACGAAAATTTTTAAAATGCATAGTATATCAACACATCCTTTAGTTTGTACACCAGATACACCAAAACTAGCTATTTATAGCTTCACCACCATAAATGAAAATCTCAAATAGAAACAATAGCATCAGGAGGATAATTAGTACCACCTGTTCATGTATGTGAGCATAGAATAGTATAGTATAACATCTAGTTGGAATGCTAGCACATGACACTATCAGGCTTCAGAGTTTAAAAAGAAAAGATAATAGGATTGCACATTTAGTAATTGAATGGTTTGCTGTCTCCTTGAAACAATGACCCTTATAAAAAGCAGATAAATACATATGTAAATTTAAACTTACCATCAGATATATATATCAAGGTCACTATGCCGCCCAGAAATATTGACAGATTGGCACACACACTGACAATGCCAAGATGTCTCATTTGTCGAATCAGAGCAAATCCCACAAACAAAGGTGCTGGGGAAAGCACAAGCCATCGTAGGTCAGGAGCTGTGGATCTACTGATAAATTCTGAAATGTTATACATTGGCACGCTTGATGGCAGTATTTCTATAGGCAGACTGGCATCAGGTTCTGCACGGTATGTACTTGTCACTGTGGAGTTTTCTTTAGGGAACAGGGAATAGATGGTGTTACCGAAGAATATGAAATAAGCAATACAGAAACCAAACTGGGTGAAGAGAATGCAAATGTTGACTATAAAAAGTCCATAGGAACCAAAAGCAATCTTTCCTATGTCTCCATATGTTGTACTGCTGACCAACATCTGATGTAATGCCTTGATGTCTTCCGGGTCTTGGGATTTATGACGAAAAGCCACTTCATCTTCACTTTTAGAAGATGCATTAGACCCTGATCTTGTCTTTCCTTTGACATTTCTAATAGCTTGGTATTTACACTTGACTATTAAATGACAACAGTGATCAGTTATTACAGCTATCAATACTAAAAGGATTATGCCAGTCTGTGGATAAATAATAAAGAATACAAAAAGAGATCAAATCAATGCTCCATTATAAGTTCAAGTTATTCATCTTGAAACAAACCAAATATGTATCTGTATGTGTGAGATTGTGTACATAACAATAACCTTAGTTCTAGTAAAATACTTTACTGTCTAATCTTCAGTCTTGATGACCATTAAATAATGATCACAGGTATTGAATCCCCAAAAATTAAACCGTTTGTGTTCGTATGCAAAATTATCAGAGATTTAACCATTTAATTTCAGATTGTTTAAACATTCATAATGCATCTACTGAGGCTTACAATGTATAGTACAGTATGCATTCAAAAATAATTAATTAAAAGATTACTTTAAAACTCTGCAGCTAACTAGCCACACCTTTGCCCAATAAAGTTCTGTTATTAAAGACTTTGCAGATACCGGTACTAGGAAAATATTGTAAGCATTTTATATATCTTGACATTCTAATTAATGCTGAGTACAAATACTACTAGGTAAACCGGTAGCTACATGTATTTAACCTTATAAGAATACACCTGAAAAAAATGTAATTAACTATAGTATTTTTTATTATTCCTTTTTTTTTTGTCATCTCTATTTTATCCATCTCATACTTAATGTTTATTTAGTTTATAGTGTAGGTGTGTCACCTTTAGTAATGATCTTTTTTTTAAAAACTATTTTAATATCACGTTTACAGGTCGGATCTCATTCTTAATAGAATCGTGCATGTCATGTAGAATGGATGTTAATCTCTAGTCAGTCAAAATGTAAGCAAACATAACTGAGATACAACGTTAGAAAGATGAATAGCACATGTAAATAAACAAATTCAAAACAATAATAAGTGGTGAATGACAGGTAAGTCCTTACGTTGTTTTTTTTAATCACAAAGTGCCAGGGATACAATGAGGCTTAAGATGTGTCACCTGGTACAATAAGTCCAAGGTGTTTCGCTTTATGCAATAAGTCCAAACTGTGTCCTGTTACAAAGTCCAAAGTTGATCAATTTGTACGAGAAGCCCAAAAAGTTCAATCAGTACAATGAGCACAATGTGTCTGATTTTGTGCAATAAGCCCAAGATGTGTCTGTGTACATTAAGCCTAAGAAGTGTCCGACTACAATAAGCACAAGATGTGTCCATGTACAATAAGCTCAAGAAGTGTCCGATTACAATAAACCCAAGGTGTGTCCCGGTACAATTAGCCCAAGGTGTGTCCCGGTACAACTAGCCCAAGCCAAAGATGTTGCACTTTAAGCAATAACTCCAAGATGTGTCCTAGTACAATAAGACCAAGTTGTCTCACTTAGTGCAAAGTTCCAAGGTGCATGAAGTCATCATCTTCTTACATGCCCTGGAAACGTGTACTCATCTTATCCAGGACATTCTTGTGTCGCACTGACCTCGCTTCGTTGCGGTTCTTTCTCTCGTAGAGGCCAATTCAAGGTTCTCCTGTCTCACCAGATGGCAGACTTGTTTTTAAGCCTTGGCTTGTTTTCCCTGGCCCCTGACATTCTAATGCACACATTCATGCGTAACAATGAATAACGGACGAGCTGATAAACAAATTCAATATAACATTTAATCTGGTGAAATATTTATAATGTGTAATGCTATTCAAAACTAAGAAAATAAATTTAAAACATGTAAAAGCTTACAATGGAGCACTATCAAACAACACAAAAATACCCTTAAAACATCTCTCACGTGCTAACACGGCCAATACAAGCCCACATTCGCTCATCGAGCGATAAAAAAACCCAAACAAGCCACGTGTAGCTCCAGATCGAGCCCCAACTTGACCCATCGCTGGCTCCATGTAGGACCAAGTCCATGTAAGACTGCAAGTGGTGGTATTAGCATTACACTTTAACCAGGGTTAAACGAACTTTCCCTTTATTGACCCATCGCTAGCTCCATGTAGGACCAAGTCTTTGTAAGGGGGTGGGGAAGAGATGGTTAGATCTAACTTTTTTAGAATAGGAAAGAGAAATCTATGGATATCGTATAATTTTTTTTTTCAGTGACTGATTGATTGAAACTTACCACAAGCCCACTCTGTCTAAATGCATATGAGATGGTTAAGTAGTTTGCTCCAATAAACGCTTTGACAATGTTACCAAAGTCACTCAGCAGTATAAACAATCGTGATTTCCTTTGAAATGAAAGGGAAACGGGAATTAAAGAATGACTGTTAGATACCGGTTAGAGAGAGAGAGAATTATTTTATCACAATGGCATAAAAATCAACACCCGTGGATTTTACTATTCATTATATTGGCCTATACACAGGGGTGCCAGCAGAGCACTGTTAAAGCGTGTTTTCATGAAATAAAAAATAAACTATTTACTTAACGGAGTGTTGAGAGTCTTCTTCACCTTCCAGTTCTTGCATCGTTTTAGGAACCCTTAAAAAAAACGGTTTTGGAGCCCCGTAGTAGGCAGGGGGGGGGGGGGGAGACAGTGGTAAGATCATTGTTTTACGGCAAGCTCTCCATCAACCTGACCGCAAATTGCGATGGCTCTCTATCTCTTTGGATCTGATCAGTATGGAAGAGAGGAGATTGTTGACGTGTGGGCAGCCCAGCACTCGCTAATTTACCACCGAGGCTTTCCCACTGCAATGAAGAAGTCACTCCATCTCAAGTTGAATTGGGAAAAGATCGTCTCTCGAGAACTAAATGCCACAGACATGGTCGGCCATCAACTCCCTAGCAATGGAGGGATCACTCCTTCTCAATTTGCAAAGGGAAAAGATCGTCTCTCGAGAACTAAATGCCACAGACATAGTCGGCCATCAACTCCCCAGCAATGGAGAGATCACTCCTTCTCAAGTTGCAAAGGGAAAAGATCGTCTCTTGAGAACTAAATGCCACAGACATGGTCGGCCATCAACTCCCCAGCAATGGAGAGATCACTCCTTCTCAATTTGCAAAGGGAAAAGATCGTCTCTCGAGAACTAAATGCCACAGAGATGGTCGGCCATCAACTCCCCAGCAATGGAGAGATCACTCCTTCTCAAGTTGAATTGGGAAAAGATCGTCTCTCGAGAACTAAATGCCACAGACATGGTCGGCCATCAACTCCCTAGCAATGGAGGGATCACTCCTTCTCAATTTGCAAAGGGAAAAGATCGTCTCTCGAGAACTAAATGCCACAGACATAGTCGGCCATCAACTCCCCAGCAATGGAGAGATCACTCCTTCTCAAGTTGCAAAGGGAAAAGATCGTCTCTTGAGAACTAAATGCCACAGACATGGTCGGCCATCAACTCCCCAGCAATGGAGAGATCACTCCTTCTCAATTTGCAAAGGGAAAAGATCGTCCCTCGAGAACTAAATGCCACAGACATGGTCGGCCATCAACTCCCCAGCAATGGAGAGATCACTCCTTCTCAATTTGCAAAGGGAAAAGATCGTCCCTCGAGAACTAAATGCCACAGACATGGTCGGCCATCAACTCCCCAGCAATGGAGAGATCACTCCTTCTCAAGTTGCAAAGGGAAAAGATCGTCTCTAGAGAACTAAATGCCACAGAGATGGTCGGCCATCAACTCCCTAGCAATGGAGAGATCACTCCTTCTCAAGTTGCAAAGGAAAAAGATCGTCTCTTGAGAACTAAATGCCACAGACATGGTCGGCCATCAACTCCCCAGCAATGGAGAGATCACTCCTTTTCAATTTGCAAAGGGAAAAGATCGTCCCTCGAGAACTAAATGCCACAGACATGGTCGGCCATCAACTCCCCAGCAATGGAGAGATCACTCCTTCTCAAGTTGCAAAGGGAAAAGATCGTCTCTCGAGAACTAAATGCCACAGAGATGGTCGGCCATCAACTCCCTAGCAATGGAGAGATCACTCCTTCTCAAGTTGAATTGGGAAAAGATCGTCTCTCGAGAACTAAATGCCACAGACATGGTCGGCCATCAACTCCCTAGCAATGGAGGGATCACTCCTTCTCAATTTGCAAAGGGAAAAGATCGTCTCTCGAGAACTAAATGCCACAGACATAGTCGGCCATCAACTCCCCAGCAATGGAGAGATCACTCCTTCTCAAGTTGCAAAGGGAAAAGATCGTCTCTTGAGAACTAAATGCCACAGACATGGTCGGCCATCAACTCCCCAGCAATGGAGAGATCACTCCTTCTCAATTTGCAAAGGGAAAAGATCGTCCCTCGAGAACTAAATGCCACAGACATGGTCGGCCATCAACTCCCCAGCAATGGAGAGATCACTCCTTCTCAAGTTGCAAAGGGAAAAGATCGTCTCTCGAGAACTAAATGCCACAGAGATGGTCGGCCATCAACTCCCTAGCAATGGAGAGATCACTCCTTCTCAATTTTGCAAAGGGAAAAGATCGTCTCTCGAGAACTAAATGCCACAGACATGGTCGGCCATCAACTCCCTACCAATGGAGGGATCACTCCTTCTCAATTTGCAAAGGGAAAAGATCGTCTCTCGAGAACTAAATGCCACAGACATAGTCGGCCATCAACTCCCCAGCAATGGAGAGATCACTCCTTCTCAAGTTGCAAAGGGAAAAGATCGTCTCTCGAGAACTAAATGCCACAGACATGGTCGGCCAAAATTGCTGGTTATATATTATATATATTATTTAGTCCTACTTGTTTTTATTATTGTTATTATTAAGAAGTGGATGGTTGCATCTGTATAATTTACGATGTTACCGCTATATTTATTAGGTTTGAGTATTATACTTCCTTTACAACTATTGAAATTAAATTGAACACACTCAAAAAAAAAAAAAAAAAAAAAAAAACGTAACTCCTATCCAGACACAGTAATGTTGATTATTGTTAGGATATCAAATAGGTTAAAGTTTGAACACGCTACTCAAAGATAAAGGCCAAAGCAAATAGAAATAGTTCACTGTTACGTAGGGCCCATGGACTTAAGTAGCACAACTGGTTCTTTCTTAAGTAGGCCCTAATAATGCAATTAATTAATTTGGCTACTTTCTGATAGTAGAGACGGTAATAATATCTAAACGGTTGTGAATTTTTCAGCAACGCCTTTCGAAAGCAATATTGAACTTAATAAAATACTTTATGATATTAGAGACGGTAATAATATCTAAATGGTTACGAATTTGATCTACCCGTACTTTCAAAAGGTTACCAGACAGCATACAATCTGAGTTGATATGGTGATAAAGGAAAATCAATTCTTCTTCTCAAGTCTTAACCTAGTATGTAGTATTCTAGATCTACAAGCTTTGGTATTTTAAATGTTTCTTTTTACAGAAAAAAAAAACGCGGGGTACCACATTTGGGACCCAAAGAAAAACCTTATTGAAGTCAGGCGCAGAAGACGAAAAAGATACCCTACCAAAACGGATCGCCTGCGGACAACGAGATGCGGGGAAAATGTGCAGGTCGCAACTGGGTTTCCGTATAATAGTCACGTAGAACACTGCACTCATCTATTATATTCGCACTCGAAGACATTGGCAATATATTGTTATAAACCTGGTGGTGGCACAGATGGGGTAGTGGTGTGAGTGTAGTCAGCCGACGCAAATCGCCCCAGGCCAGCGCTAGACGAGCGGTCACCCGTTACGAGTTACGACGGTCGGCCGAGACGAGTGTCAACATGATGGTTCGGGAAGGATCGGTGTCGTGAACAGAGCTCAGGAGCGTCACGAGAGTTGTAGTCACCTGACCACCTAGAAACGTCGAGCGGAGTTCTGTCCGGTTCGAGAAGGCCAGTAGGGACTCTATATAAGAGCTGAGGTGTCGCAGTCAAGACGGTTGAGAAAAGGGGCTCAATACAGCGAGGTTCACGACAGAAGGTTCACGACAGGGGCTCAAAACACGGTCAATTACAGCACAGTTCAACGGTGTGGTTCTGTACGGAGCATTACGACGGTTCAGTGCGGAGTACTGTCAAGTACAGTTGAGACGACTGGCGTCTTGAACTTGGTCTGCGATCGAGTCCGACACAACGAGCCTAGTGTGTGAAGTCAGTCCTGAACTGTTGAACCCAGTGCAAACCCGGAACGAGACGGAGAGGCCAGTGCAAGAGTTGATACGGCGGTACGGTGTTATCGGAGAGATATTTGTACAGTGTACGTGTTGCCAATTGTACAGTATTGGCTGTTATTTATTCGAACATTAAACTGTTATGTTACTTTGGAGCCCTGGGTTGTCAAGTTCTTTAAGCTGGTGATGTATGGTGCAGTTTGCAGAGAGCCTGGATAGTGAGATTCGTAACAACTGGTGTCAGAAGTGGGATCGGATAGGATCGGAATCGGATTGGATCGTATCTAATATGGCTCGTCTGAAGCTGCTGTACGAACTTGAATTTATAGAACTGAGGCGAGAACTGCGTGAACGAGGGCTGAAGAATGGCGGAAAGAAGGAAACTTTACAACCACGCCTTCGAGAAGACATTGTGGAAGAAGGGGAAGATCCGGACACATATCTATTTGAAATTAAACCAATTTTAGGAGAGCTCTTGCACCAACAGCTAGATGACTGGAAGGAAGAGTTGCGGGCTATGAATACGACATGGAAGAAGTCCAACGATGAGACCTGTACCAAACTTGAAAAGATGTGTATCTCAGTGAAGGAAGTGACGAGCCCCGTGGTGAAAACGATGGACGTGGTAGAAGAAACCCTGTGCGACCAAAGAGACTTCAAAGATAAAGGAGCAGCGCCATCGTTAAACAATGATCTACTACCCATCCAAAGCTTTGAAGAAAAATGCAGTGACAACGGCAATGCTGATGAAGGTGGTGCAGCCTGTGAATCCGAAAACAAGGAGTACAGACCTGTGGAGCCGAAAGAGACAGATGAAGAGACAATGGAAGCTGCCCATAGTTCGAACGAATCTTGTGCTGAAGCTTTACCTGATATGAGCACCTCAAACAGCAAGACAGATCCAGAGAACGCTGAATCTGCCTACAAGCCTGTTGCTGAGGGACGTTTACATGATGAAAGCTCATCGTTCAATAATATTTAAAGTTAAGAGTTAAGTATTATCTTATCTTATCTAATGAAATACAGACGTTACTTCAAAAAAGAAGATATTTAAAGTCCTACGCCTGTTTCTAGGTTAATTTAGTCATGCATTTTAATCAATGACTTAAATTCTGCCAAGTCATTGGTTTTCCTGGCTGACTCCTGCTACCCATTCCATGATCTAATTAATAGCACTAAGAAAGAAGGAGCATTTGTACAATTTGTCCTAGCATATGAAACAACCAATGTGCCATTATCTTTGTGTCTTTTTGAATATTTTATTAGGTTTTGTTTTTATATTTGAAGATTATGGTTTAATGTTTTATGCATAATTGCTACTTTACTTATAAAGACATGGCATGGTCTTTGAAATAATGTCAAGCATGTGTTTAAACAAGAAAAAATCAGAAAAAAAAAAACATTAGTGCATAATGATGTGACATCACAGAAAAAATAGCAATTAAAAAAAAACAACAACACCCTTTTTTTTAATGTGGTCAGGGAGCTGGTAATGTAGTTTTTCTATATCTTTATGCCAAGGTGTAAAACATTCATGTTTCCAATCCTGCTCTTTATGTCATGCCATGCAATCCATCTCAAAATTTGAAATAGGGTATATAATAATTTACAGACTTAAATGTCTTCATTTTATGGTTCAAGAAGGATATGGCCTGCAAACGGGCATGCAGATGCAGTTTTGCCAAACAACAATGAGCTTATCAGCACTGACAGAGCAGAGAGTTGGAAATGTGCTGAATACATTTATATGGGCAATAAAGCCTTACAATAGAAATAAGAACAAAAAATAGAATCTAATAGCATAGTTTTTTTTAAATAGGGAATTCAATATATATATATCTTTCAATGCACACAAAAATAAAAACGCACAAGCAAGTGTTATAATATCATCATTATTATTTTTATATTTAACTGTATAAAAGTGTTAGTGGGTTAACTCGTAAGCAGGGCTAAAAATAGCTTATTGTAAGGTAAAGGGAAATCGTCGCTGTATTCTTAGTAATTTCAATAGGTGACGGCAAGATTTCTGCTATTTAATCTAGTTTAAGCCTAGGTTAAATTTGAATAATTCCTAAATCAGTAATGATATTTACTATAGAAAATTGATTTAGTATGCCTATAAAAATAATAAATTAAAAAATGAAAAATGTTAATAAGTTTTTTTAATGAAAAAAAAGTAGATTTTATAAAGTACTCTAATTATAAATAGATAAATTTACATTATCTAAATACTATATTTTGCACTAGATTTATACATACAATTACTAATAAAATATTTAGCCTACTTAATACGATTGGATTGTGATAAAACACCTGGTTCATTCATCATGTAATGAAGTATTATAGTATGGAGATCACAGATCTATATTTATTTGTCGCCACTGCACTCCTAGAGTTGGAGTATTGCCACAAAAGCAAATAGATATATTTGTATTTCTAAAAAAAATGAAAGAACATCTGGATTTAAATATATTATCGAATTAATCTATATTATCATTCCAATCGCTAGATCTATATCGAATATCCACATCTAGGTTGACTAGATCTAGAATAGATTCTAGATCTATATTTATATGAAATTATGTTGGTCAATAAGCAGACTATGTAGTCACTGATATAGATATAACTCAAATATATAATCTATTTATCAAGTCAATGTTTCGATTATTCAGAATATTAATGGCTACTGTATCATATCAACAAACGTTTTAAATGTCTGGTTTTCGTTTAAAACATGCTATAGCAAGAGCTAGTGCAACAAAATATATAATATAAATATTGGCTGTATAAACATTTAATTTACTTTAAACCAATATTTCATTACGATTTTGAAATAAAGTTTTACTGTGATACCTGGCTTAAACGGAAAACGGAAACACCTTCAATGGAAAACGTTTATTTACATATCAAAAACGTCACCAGTTAATACAACTTTGGCCTATTTTTTTAAATATTTATATATAGGTCTACATCGAGATTTTACATAGGACTGTAGAACGAACTAAATCTAGAGAAAACCGGAATCCTGGTAAGCTTCGGGTGGGTCGCGTTAGTGTGATTCACGTCTTTTGAAATGTCTTAATTAATAATAGGTTATCAAAGTTCTATATTAGTAATATAGAGGACTGTAGTTGTAGTCTTGCCAGGTTGGTATTTGAACTATTTGATTGTTTTTCCTGTCACTTGTGACTTGTCTTGGCTAGCTAGACTAGTAAGTATAGATTATAGACCAGTATAGTTGATTATAGTAGAATGCTAGTATACTATTATAAGTGTCAGTTTTTGAGATGTATCAGTATCAGTGAGTTGTAGATCTAGATATCTATTGGTTACCACTTGAAATTGGTGAAACTAGTAAAAGCCAAACATTGAAACAGGTAGATCTAAGTCTAGAGTAATCTAGCCTCTCTAGAGACTAGACCAAGTCACCTATCAATATCGATTAATGAATTATAGGAAAATCTAAAAAGATCAATTAGATCTACAATAATCTAGATTTCTAGTATTAGATAGATTATTTATCTATCTCTAATCATTAATTCTGATAAAATTATAAATTATATAATTCTTAATATAGATCTAATATTATATACTTATATTTATATTTACATAGATCTAGAATCTAGTTATTAAATACCTTTGAGTTTGAGTATCTATCTAAGTTAGTAATACTAGATTTAGTAGTAAAGGTCTACAGTATAACAGACCAGTCAGTACTAAAGTATATAGACATAGAATATATATAGTTTATAGAGAATCTAGCTAGATCTAGATCTATTTTTTAAACTATGACTAGATCTATAACTATAAGTGTATTTTTATGCTAAGTGGATGGATTAAATTAGAGTTTCTTTCAAAACATCTTATTAAATTCTTCTAATTATTATTCTAAATTTTCTTATCAATTTATTATTATTAGATCTAGTTTTGTCAAATTTTTTTGACTTTATTATAAGAACATAAGTGTAATTCAGTAGTCTGAGTAGTGAGTAATATAGTGCAGTGATTTTTTTAATGCTTTCTGTTCTGGATAATGTCTGATAATGATGTCTATAAATTCTATTTATAGTTTTATTTTTAACTACCATGTTTGAACCACTATGTGGCACTATTGAATCCAATAAAGCTTAGTAACTATTCTTGCTCAATATCCTTACAAGCCAATACCAATAATGTAGATCTATATATACATTTATTTAGAGCCTATATAAAGTATTAATATGAAAGAAAATCTCTATTAGGTTTAGAATATGGACATGGATTTTTTTTTTTTTTTGTTTAATATTAAGTCTCTGTTTTGTTTCTTTTATCATGCATGGTTGACTAAACAGATTTTAAAAGTTTGAAAATTACAATCCATAATGAGACTCTATCTAGATGCTTTCTATGACATTGTATTTCATCTGTAACATTTAAGGACTATTCATGAACTTTATAATTTTTGTTTAATTCTGTCATTTGCACAAATGTTATTTGTATAAAACTTACAAGGGACAAAAATAGTATAAGAGTAAAAGAAAATGAGTAAACTGGTAAATTACTTTTTAGAGCACAATCTTTCAATTTGAATTACATTGAGTTGTCCAGATTTGAGTTTAAAATGTAGAAAGATTTTCTTGTACCATTTCTTTCAGCACTAAAAAATGGGTAAATCTAGTAGTAGCAGCTCATCCAGTGGCTCATCAGATGATGAATGGCGTCATTTGCCTAAACATGAAAAGAAGTTAAGAAAGAAGTGGAAGAAACATCACAAAAGAGTAAGATGTGAACTTTTTATGTGCAGTCTTGATTGTCAGAACAAATATTAACAGTTGATGCATGCGTGTGTATATTGTCTGACCTTAGTGACCTTAGAAAGGACAATTCATGACAGACTGACTGGCTTTAGCAATAAATTGTTGATAGCGCAGCTTGTTAGAGCATATGAGTGTTTATATTTGAATTCCTTAATGTGTTATAAACATGTATATCTACCTGTATAAAGGTTTAAAGTTTATGAATACAGTGATTTGTTATGAGTTGTTTTTAGTTGCTACACAGTGAGTTTTTTCTGCATTGAGTGCTGTGTGGATAATGGGTGAAAGCAAGAAAGCATGCTTATGATTACAAAAGTATTTCAAAAATAAAATCAGTTTAACAAAAATGCTATTGGAATATCTTCTGTCAATCAGCAAATTCTGGCATATTTGTCTTACAAATTAAAAGTTAGATTTATAAGTATATTAGCAATCTATTAATGTCACTTTGGTTATGCACTGATATTATGTACACACATATTTAACTATGGTTTTTACATTTGTTTCAAATATTATTATTATTATTATAATCAAATATTTCAAATATAAATAAATATTTGGTATTTCTTTTAGGGTATGATACCACATGGAGTAATGCCAGTAAGTATTATTGGGTTCTTGACTCAAATAGTTAAACGTATGAAATTTGTGAAATTGAAATTAATTTATAAATTTTAGATCTAGCTTGTAATGATTGAAAATTGATTTGGGTGTTTAATTTATTTGTAATTAGAAATCTATTAGTATAACACACACACACACAAATTTGGTTAAAATATAATATGTTATCAATTATAGTAAGCACCCAGTGTATGTGAAATGCAAGATCTGCATTGCATTCAGAATTTCTAAGAGCAAAATGTATTTATTATGTGATACCATTATTTAAAATTGCTGCTCCAAAGTCTTTTTCTTTTTTAAAGCACCAGGCTGGTGAGTCTAACTTGCTCTGATTACATTAATTTAAGTATTGAAACAAACCAGAAATATCTAGGTTTTACCTTATCCAAATCTCAATTGAGGACTATTGTAAGATTCTTTCTGAAGGACTTTTAACTATCAAAATCTTTTTTTCCTTATTGACTAAAGTTGATATGGTTTATATGCTTTAGCACAATAGTGATCAGTTTGTATTAACATTTTTTAATGTAATCTGATTACAAAAATTATTATATAATTTTTATTTATTTATTTTTTAAAGTTTAAAGCAATAATCTCTAATGTAGATAGTTAGTAATTTTTGTCATAAATAATATATTATTTTTTAAGAATCTCAGTATTAATTTTCTGTGAATAATAAAATTTTAAGCAAAATTTTATTTAATCTGTAAAATTATAGTTAAATAATATAGATTTATATATTTCAAACCTACTTACTTACATTTTGCTAATCTCAGCCTTGGATGGGTGGACCTGCTTGGTGCCCACCTCGTGGCAAACATGGCAAACACAGGCATGGACATGGCGCATATCCAGCTGGAGGTCATGGTGCCTACCCACCAGGTGGTGTGCATGGTGGGTACCCTACACATGTGCCCCCTGCTGGTGGACATTACCCTCCTGCAGGCCAGTACCCAGGAAATCCTGCCTACCCCCCAGCCCAGCCAGGCTATCCAGGATATGGTGGAGTTCCACCACCAGGCCAGTACCCTGGAGGATATGTACCACCTCCTGCTCAGTACCCTGCAGGGGGAGCACCTTATGGACATGCTGGAGCTCCTTCAGGTCCTTTCCAAGGTAAGATGCTTGAATATTATGTGGGCTGAAATATTTATCTACTTTTCATTCTGATTATAATAATAATAATAATCTTTATTGTCCGTATGGAAATTTGTCTTACAATTTGTGCATTACACCAAACAAAAAACATTACAACTATAAGAAACCAAAGTGTACATTCACACAAGACTCACTCATAATTTACATGTGACAAAGTTTATATCAGATTACTCTTATTTAATGATTTGATTGCCAGGGGAACAAAAGAGTGTTTGTGTCTGTTTGCCTTTGCCATCGGTGTCTTGTATCTTTTTTGTGACCGTAAAATCACAAAATCCTGACACAAAGGGTGATTCTTTTTTTCGAGGATCTTGTTAGCTTTTTTATAGATGTTTGTCTCAAACAACTGCCCAAATGGGGTTTGTTTTTTGACAATGATTTTACCAGCAGTATTTAGGATTCTATAAAGTTTATTTTTAATGCTCAGATTGCCATACCAGGCAGTGATATTGAAACTTAAAATATTGCAGATGTGAGCGTGATAAAACATAGCCAAGGCCTTTTCGCTAACATTAAACGAGGACTTCAATTATTAATTTTCTTTAGTGTTGCAATAGGCTCACAAAATAATACAGAGTCTAAAATAGAATCAGTTTGTAACATGCTGATTTACAATGGGATGTGTCATGGCTATCATTTTTATTATTATTTTTTATTATCATTTTTTTTTTTTTTTGTTGTTTGCAGTTAGTTAAATGTTTTATTTTAATTCCACACCATAGTAAAATATATTTGTAACAAAAGTTTTAGTGGTTAAGCTGTTTGTTCCATGCATATGGAATAACCTTTAAACATAACAATTGTGATATTTGTATCAATAGAGTATTTAGTTTAATCTCCTTTAGGAATTTTTTTTTTCAGGATTCTTCCTTGTTTTATTGTTTGTTTGTTTTTTAAATTATTTTGTAAAAAGAAAAATTTTAATGTATCTCTAGCACCACCAGGCGGAGGCTATCCTCAAGGAGGCGGTTATCCCCAGGGAGGTGGCTATCCCCCACAGCGTAAGTAAAGATACTTACAGTGGTGTTCATAATTTTTAAAATAAATGCATGTTATTATTGTTAGAAGTTTATTTGTATTGATTTACAAGCATTTTTTTTTTCTCTTGTTTCTCACAGCCTATCGTTAGGTGTTGATCTGAGGGCCATTCGCCAGTGAAAGGCTAAGGGATGTCTGGATGTAAAACATTTACTTCTATGCATTCAATTTTTCAAATTATTTACTGTAGAATTATATATTTTACATCTACCCCATATGTTTTATTTTTTAAAATATGAAATTTTTTTTTTACAAGAGAATGTTTCAATTTATGAGTCCAAAATTGTGTATTAAGTTGCTATTTCTTAATATTCTGCTTCTATGTGTTAATGACAATTTTTATTATTATATTTTTTTATTTTTCAGAATAAACTGCTTTATGTATATTTGAATATTGGATGTAAATTTTTTTTCTTGTTGGTGTCTTGTCTGGTTGTTTCTAAATCAACTTTCACAGTATTTTTGTTTGTTTGTTGCCTAAGAAATTGTATCTATTTGAATAAAAGCTTGTGAATTATTATCAGCCTCAAATGACTTTTTAAAACAACTTTTTGAGACTTTTTTTTTTTATTTACCATACTGTGATACATAAACTAGTGTTATCCTATAGTTATCATCTAAAGCCTTGAACATTTTTGTATGAATGATGTTTCTTTTTATAGGGTAATCTATATTATTGTTATATTTAAATAATAAATCTTATTAAATTAGAATTCGCTTTTTTTTTTTTTTTTTTTTTTTTTTTTTTTTTTTTTTTTTTTGTGGTTTTTAACTTGTTTTAGTTTTTAACAAATACATGTTTTGGAAATAGTATTAGAAAAACATTTTTCATTTCAAAATGTGAGTGACTTTATTGCCCAATAACATGCTGGGAAAGAAACTAACTACTTTGAAAAAAAAAAATGCTTAAAATATGACACTTTTTTTTCACTCAAAACTTGACTAAGACAATTTAATTAATGTTCTCATTCATGTTGTACTGATAGTTTTCAAAGTTTCAGGGATTGTGAGTATTTAAATTAAGGGGTAATATCCAAAGCAAGAAAGACTATATAAGTAATATTTATTGTTTAGCTAAAGTGTATTGTACCTCAAATAATGTTATTCAATTATATGCACTTCTCAAATAAATCAAAGGCTAGCAATGGCTGTTAACAGAATATGCATAATTTTGTCAGAAATGTCATGCTCCTTACAATGGCATTAAGAAATGTCATAAATAATAAGATTTTAGAACTTTCCAATAGCATTAAGTATTCTAAATAAAATTAAATGACAAATTATAATTTAAAAAGAAAAGAAAATTGATATTATTAAGATGAAATATGTCTTTATTTTTTCCACAAACTAAGGTCTCCTAGTGCTACTAGTCTATGTTTCATAATACACACCCACACATATTTCAGATCACAAGATGGTTTTACTTTTAAGAGGCAAATGATCTGTGACATGTATAAGTGCAAACTGACAATTTAACTTGGGGAAAAAAAAGTATAACAGTAAATGGGCTTAAAATTTCAGCCTGATGTTTGTCTAAACCTCAATAAAGTACACAATATATATATATATAAATATTTTAAAATATGATAAATGTTATCACAATTTGAATATATGCATCCCAATAGCAGGGTTTTACAAATCTGAAATTTTACATGTACTCAAGCAAGTTGGCTACATTATGCATGTATGTTAATTTCCTAAACAATAAATCAAGACAAAACCAGGTATAGTTTCTTTTGGTTTAAGACATTTGTTCCTTAAAAGAAAACAGTACATAAAAACAAAAAAAAAGGATTTTTGTTTGTTTAAAAGGATCAGGTACCATACATAAAAACAAATTATCACAATAAATTTGGAAGAAAAAAGGATAGCGAAAAAGAGTTCAAACAGTTAAATGCTTAAAGAGAGACAAAAAACATTATGGGTAACAAAAAAAAAAGGGGGGGGACAATTGGAATGGTTGTAGTTTTGTAAGGAATGAGCTCCTTCAGTTGACAATACCATTTTTGTTTCTCATAAAAAATGACAATGTTCCATTCCTCTTGCTCAATGCTGCAGTTGTTAGTCAGTTGTAACAAATATGAGTACCGTACTTAGAACTGGTATCATAGCAAGCAGCTAGATAGTAACTCAGAATTAACACCAACCTAAAACCTCTATCATTATGGAAATTCAGATGAACTATTTATTTCCGCAAATGAACATAATTTTATTATAGTTTTATAAACACTTGTTGAAAGCAAAATTCAAATAGAACCAAAATTTAAAATGTGACATTTTTTTCTGCTTTAACTTGGGACCTTACAATGCCTTTGTTATCCTGTTTTGTTAAAGAATTATCTATTATATTGTCCCAACTGAAGCAATATTAATTTCATAAGAAATGTAAAATGGATTGGTTAGAAAAAAAAGTCTTTTAAGCCAATGTTTAACAAAGGTGTCATGTGGCCAGTACATGAAAACAATTGATTTTTCTTTACTTGAAGCTAACTTCTGATTGTTGATTATGTTACATACATTTTGTCAGTGGCTTCAAACATTGAAATTCATTCAAAATATGGTGTACTATTTTTTATAAAAAGCTTGTCTTCAAATTGAAAGATTAATGAGGAATGCAGCCCCAGCTAAGACCTACATATTTTGCCACATCCAGAGCAGACATAACTGTTGTTCACTGGTAGTCAATTTTGATTCTCTTTGCGTTATCTACATATTGATATTTTAGTGGTAATTTATAAAAATGAATACCGGTACTTGTGTGTACAGGTAGTTCCCATAACAAAAAGTGAAAATTATAGTAAAATATAATTTTGACAGATTCTGTCCAAATGAGTCACTTGGTGAAGAATAACAGTTCAGACAGCATCACATTTGTCTAAAAAATATGAAATGCTAACATCACATTAGTCATAGATATGAAATGCTAATATTTTTCTAAAGTGAATAAAATTTTGTTCAAGAAACATTTTGTATTGCTAAGGCACAGTTCACTAGAGTACATTAAACCTTCTTAAAGTTCTTTAAGCTTTCTGTACAATGTTACTATCTAATTAATAAAGCTCATCAAACAATTCAAACAAAATTAAAAGGCACATTGAAAGATTGTAAACTGGCAAGGTGATAAGACACTATATAACTACTGTGTATCAAGAATAGTACAGAAAGTAGCTACTAAACCAGCAAGTTATGCATACAGAAGAATGTGCAGCACTTAATAACAGTCAACAAAGGAAACTTGTCTTTGAAGTCCAAAGATTAAATAGAAGTGAAATATTTCACATGGTAATACATTTTATCTGTGATTTACATATAAACATCAAATGTATATATATACCAAGATACTATAATATGAATGTGTATAAGAATTATAAAAAAAATACAATGTATGACAAAAAAAGTTTTCTGATAGCTTCAATCAATCTTTGCAGAACAATTTGTGACTCTAAAAAACATTGTTTCAGATTGAATTATCCAATGCAACTATGTTTGAATGTTTCTACTTTCTTTAATAGTCAATTAAGGTTAATGATTTTAAAAAATGGAAGGGTTAATTGCATGTAATCTAGTTCTGTCCCGAAATTCTTTGAGGCATCTGATAACTCACTTATTACTTTTAAGAACCCAAAAACCATCTTGTTCAAAACAAAAAAAAAATTAAATTAATTTTAATAATTAAGCTTTTGGACAGCAAAGTTTTCAATAGAAGTTTCATGTATATCTATCTATCTATCTATATATATATATATATACATATATATATATATATATATATTTATATATATTTATATCTTATTTCCAACACAAATAATTCTAAGTAAAAAAAAAAATGTCCAATCAAAAAGTAAAATAAGTGCTAAAGAAAGGAATAATTGAATTAATAATAACAGCTATATTTTTTTTTAACCACAAAAAAAAAGAAACCTGTGAAACCTAAAAAGAAATTAATAATTAAACTAATTTGTTTAGCATAATGTAAAAAAAAAAAAAAAGGTTTGTTCATCAGAAATGTTGATCCAATCAACCATTCTGACGAGTAACCTTCTAGTTCTTCAGTACTTACAATATTTACATTTATTGAATATTTTAGTTGTAAGAGACAAAGCATAAAAATTAATTAAAATGCTCTTTCTATATGTACAATTAATTTACACTTTTTTTGCAAAATATACAAATCTGAAGTATGTAAGTTTATGCTGTTCATTCCATATAACAAAAAATTATAAGTAAGTTGCTTCTGCAAGGTTCATAAGTCATATTTTTTAAAAATATGATTCCCAATCACATAAATGTATCACTAATTATAAGAAACAATTGAAAATTGCACCCACTAATCTGTTGTTATACAATGTCTGAAGAAGTTGATCTAAGGAAGTGTTATATCTTAAGTCATGACATAGGTGTCTCTTCTTCTGATCCATACTCCTTTTGCAACTGAAGGAGGTCATGGTCTACAACCTTTTCTCTGGTGATTAACTTTCAGGATTTCATCAAAATTAAACATAAGTAAATTCTTACCATTTTTGTTTTCTCAAGCAATTAAAGTACAGAGTAGCTCATTTTTTTAACAATCATTAAACAAGCAGCAGTCAAATATGTAAGTAAAATACATCCATTAATATTTGTAATAATGTTTGTTGTTTGTGCCCTTAAAATGTTAGTTTTTTCCTTACATAATTATGGTTTCAGAATATGCATAGTATAAACTGTAATTGTAATCCTAGACCTTAGACAATACTGTTAAGTATTACAATTATACTAATTTATAATAAATAAAAAATTCTATTATCATATTTACCATTTAACTAAAGATTAGATAAGGTCAATATATAGAGCTATTGTTATATTTTTTTAGAGGTAGTTGAGGCACAGTCCTGAATTGTGAACACCTGCTCTACAAAGGTTGGGAATCATGATGTTAGGAATTTTAATAAGCTTTAGTTTTTCAAATTTCATTTTGTTGACAAGGTAAAACTATGGACCCACTTTGTGTAAGAGGCCGTTAAATCTTTCAAAAATAATAATAGCACCAAATGGTGGTCTTAGACTCTTAAACAAATCATAATCAAGTAAAATACAAATTTATGGTTGTTAAATAACGAAACAAAGATATTAAATACAATTGTAAAACTATGACATTTAAATGTGCATCTTTGAAATACAAATGTTCCTTATGCTATACATCTGAAGCAAATTGATGAAATCAAATCAGCAGTAAAATAAGTATTATGACAAAACTGCCAAAGTTGTTGTTGTTCTTTATTTACAAAAAACAATGTTTATACTGTACATTTAATTTTTTTTACAATCAACAAGAAAAAAAAACATGAATTACTTGTCAACAGGTGTCATTAATAAATCTGTATGTAAAATAAAACAGATAATTAGATTTACTATCACGGGTAGTCTTTTGAACTTTTCTACTATGTTCGATTTCGTCGATCTGGCAGTCTCTCAGTTCTTTGATTCCTTTCAGGAGCTCTGCGTGCTGTTCTTCTAGAGTTTGAAGGAGAAAGAGTGTGAACAACTCTTGGCTCTGGAGGCTGCTGAGGTGGGTTAAATGATGGTGAGTGTGCCTTACACATCAGGACTCCAGAAATGACAGGAATGCTGGCACCAGTGAACGACATAGCAAAGCCCCAAGAATAATAAGCTCCTTTAGACACAGTTTCCGCGGTCATAATCATGAAGACAATAATGGCTAAAAAACTTAGAAAACCTTTAAAGAAAAATTAAGATTATTTTACTTATCTGCTTAAAAGAAAGTAATAAAATATAAAAATAACTTAGCAGCAAGGACAAATACAAACTATATACTGTAATTAGATCTGATGTTGCTGTTGTACAGAACGTGTCCCTTGGATTAGAGTTGTAGTTGCCTTTTTACAAATCTTTATGAAAAACGGTGTTTTTTGAGTGCCACAATTTTGATTTAAAACTTTGTGTTCCCAAACTTCATATTGTGATGCTTAATTGAGAAGCTTTGCAAGCTCTAAGTTAATACCTATGTTTATTTATTTACATTTGTAGGATGGTATTTAAGATATGAAATTAATTAATCTTTCATATTATAAACATTTATTTAAGATAGTTGTTTGCAAAATATTTTCAAAACGGTTTCACTGCTTCCTGATAATGTCTTTGATGGCAGAATCTGGTTAACAATGTTAGTATTGACAGCAAATTTAATAATGATCATTGTTTCCTCTGCATTTCTTCAAATGTCAAAGATGTAAAGGGTTAGAAAGCCAGAGAAAAAAATGTCCACTGCAGCCCTGGAGTTTTTTTTTTTTGGTGGGGGGGGGGGGGGGGGGGGGGGGGGATTAGTTCATGAATTATTTTGGTTAATTTAACATAATAAGCTAAGAACTTAGATTTATTTCAGTTATCATTCAACAGGTTTCAATAAAACGTTTATCAGCAATTAAAATTATACAAACCTGCAACAAATGCTAAATCTTCTGGAGTTTCACTGTCTTTATGCAACAATCTCCGAAACCTTTCAATTCGCAGTGTTCTAAGCCATCTTCGTGGAGAAAAGTTCTGTAGAATCGCCATCACTAATGCAACTATGTAAAATGGTAAGGCTAATGTCTGGAAGAAAACTACTGCAAGAAACCAGTCTGTAATAGAATAAGTAATGAAATTTTAGAAATGTAGACAAAAAGATAAGTTGGAAGAACTGAAGGTTGCGAACTGTTAAAAGACAAGCACTCATTAAACACTTTAATGAAAACAATATAGCAAAATACATTAAAATATGAGATGATAACTCACAGCTTTATGTTGAAGATGGAAAAATGTTTACCAAATATTATTTCAATTAGAAATGAATATTAATTGAACTTAATTCAACTTATACCACCACATCAGTCATTTTCTTTTCTTGTTTGATACCAAAACAAAATAATTAATAATTATCAATAGTTGATTAATTAATTGGTTAATTTTTTTTATTGATTCTTGTTTTGTCAGGTATAAGAAATGATGTGCAAAATTTCAGCTTGATCTGAGATTGGGTGTGGGAGAAATAATGTTTACAAACTTTTTACCAGACAGAGAGAGTGAGTGGATATAAGAGAAGCTTTGTAAAATTAATTGAAAAAATTATCAAGTTTTTGTATAAAATACCTGTGTGTGTGTACCCTTTGTTAAAGTTTGCTTTTATTCAAATTTATCATCTTATACATGTTATTGCATGAGTTCAATGAAGACCACTTTTTTATTGTGCCTCCAGGTGAGACCTTTGTGAGCCCAGAATGTTCAGTTGAAGACTGGGCAGGTTTTACTGGAGCTAGTGTCATTGGCCTTGCTTCTTTTCTCTGACGCTTTTCTTTTGCCAGCGCACTTCTCTTGTCCTCATCAATTTGTGGGCCAATTTTCACAGCATGACGTCATAAGGCTCTGTCATGTGCTTCTGTCTCCCAGGTGGGTGGGTCAATGGGTAATAACCAAAAGAAAATCCGCTGCAGAGAACAGGCATAGACAGCAAAAAGAAAAATCTCAATGGACCACCGGCTAACAATGATTATGCTTTCCCTTGATGTGGCGAGATATGTAGGTCACAGCTGGGGCTGCGTAGCCACAGGAAATACTGCATCCCTCATTTATCTTGGGACTTGAAGACAAGCCTTATTATTATTATTATTATATGTAGCACAATTGATCCAAGTGAATAAGAATACAAATTATGGCTGATATGATTGCTCTTTTAGGTTTAAGAATTCATCTTTTTGTATTTATTGCAGAAAATTAGAAATGTAGATGATGTGTTAAATTTGTATTTAAAATATATATATGTTAACTCAGAAGACATAAAAAGAGAGGTACTTTGTATTTGACAAAGCCGTATATGTGCAGGTGTGTATTATAAAATCCAAAATAATAATCTAATAATTCTACTACTTAGATTCTATTTTTCAAAAATATATAAGATTTTTTATAATTAATATAAATATCCTTGGATACGCTTAACACTTTTCACTGTCAATGTCAAAATAGAACTTCACATTTTTTATCCTCTTATGTTTTCATTTCATTTTCATGTTGTTGTTTTTTTACACTCAAAATAAACAATTACGCTTTTATAAAAGCAAAAATTAAATTTCTTTTTGAAACCAAGGAATAGCTGTATGAAAGCATAAGTGTGTGGATGGTTTAAAATAACCAATAACTTCAAAGTGTGAAAGGGAATGTTTGTTCTATATTGGAGAGAGCAATAGGTTTTAATATAATGATAAGTCAAAGAAATGTCAGAGGATGTAATATAGGCATTAGTGTTTTGTTTTTTTGCAGGGATGGGCATTTAAGCTTTTTCTTTTTTTTTTATAAGTGGGAGAGAGCCTCAAGAAGGAGGAACACTAATACGACAAACAAATTTGATTGTTTATAAGAGGCGGCTAAAGATAGGTGCTGAATCTAGAAATAGAAGTAAGCCTAGAAATGAAATTGTAAATGTATTTCCGCCTGTGTGCGTGCGTGTTTGTGATGCATTTGTGGAGCACAATAGGATAAAATAAAATTTAAGAAAAAAAATTTTCATCCTTAAGGACAGGACAAAGAATTTGTAATAATGTGTACGTGTGACAGCTATGTATGAAGAAAGGCATTTTAAAAAATTATTTTCTTTGCACCTCCACTGACATGCCAAAAAAAAAAGGAGTAATTGTTGTTTATTTGTGAATTGTTTTTTATGTTTCGGATGTTCCTCCAGAGTTGAAGACTATCTACAGCTTAGTTCAAACTTCCCTCAGGATGACAGGGTATGATAGCAATCAGGGTATGAACAGGGGCCATCAAGACAATTGAATGACAGTCCAGCATGCATACAGCACGACCATACCACACTACTATACCTTAATTATAAAATATAAAAACACAGCCTAATAAAATACTCAGAAAGACACAAATTTAAAGGCTCATTTCTTATTCAATATGGTAAGAGGTGGAGTTTAAGTCTCTAATTAACATGAATGACTAGATTGAAAAATGGATATATGAAGGAAGTAATTAAATAAATCTTCTTCTTGGAAAGAACATCTGTAATTAATTAGATAAAATAGAAAGTATTTTTCAGTGGTATGAATGGTGGGGGGAGCAATGTATAATCATGGCTCTCATCAGCGGTGACCAGTCATTTCATTCCCATTTACTTCATCCCTGGTCATTTCACCTTTGGTCACTTCATCTCCAATTAAATATTTTTTCTTGGTTATTGTGTTGTTAAGGCTTTGCCTTTAAGCATTCATTTCATCTCTAATATATAGATCTAAAGAATACTTTTTGATATTTTGGACATGTTATTACAGTGTTTATAGTGTTCCCCCTACTCTCTTCATACTTGTTGAGGAATGAAATAATATATGAAAATAAGTAGTTATATTGTAATGCAGAGTTTGTATTTAGTTATATCGTTTCTGTTTGTGTAGGGATGTCAATATTATCCTAAGCATATTACGTGATGTAATGATCAAAGGCCAAGGTGTGGTGGGAGTATGGAAAATCGTTTGAAAGATAGAAGTATGATTAGAATAATTATGATCATGCCGCTCTGCGCTCATAATTTATCATCAAAGGCCAAGGTGTAGTGGAAGTACTGGAATTCTTTTGAGAGATGAGACCTATTAGAATACTTATGATCATGACGCTGATTACTTGTCTCCTGACGGCCATCTTTCACTTTATCTTTATTATCTCTCAATAGTTTTTTCTTGAATATGAGCATGTCAGTTCAAACCCTGATATAACAATTTATTTATTCTTTATCTATTAAACGCTGACTTCAAGAAATATGTAACACTGGCCTAGAAATTACAAACGATGTACAGAAATACGAATCAGTGGATCGTCTTCTGTGCTTACTATCAACAGCCTATCATATTGATTTCAATTAACACGCAAAAGCAATTTTTACATTATCTCTATATCTATAGATGTTGAATTTTTATATTTTTAATGACATTATATTCTATTTTTATTTATTAATGTTTAATTTTTTTTGTCATTTAAATCAAAATTAATATATTAGAAATATTGTTAATTTCATACTTATTACAATTTTTATTTGATGGATTAAAGGATGAAATGACCAAGGGATGAAGTGACCAGGGATGAAGTGACCAGGGATGAAATGACCGGGGATGAAGAGACCTAAAACCAACATCAGCTAATATATATATGTAATATATAAGTACCTTCAACTTGAGAATTTCCAAGAACATCATTGCTGGAACATTTATCTTCAACACAGATTTCCCAAAGACCAAAAGACCCCTCTATATTAGTAGCATTTTCTCCAGTGTCAGTAAACCACAGCCAGTCTGGTGCCACAAAGCCAATCAAAAAAGGACAGATCCCAAAGATAAGAGAAATCAGGCAAGCTCTGTATGGCACACCTCTTTGTGTCCAAACTCTATCCATTTTGTGTTTTGTTTATGTCTTAAGTAGTAATCTTTTATACCTGTAGAAGAAACGTTGAGATATACTGGTATCTAGATTAGAAGCTTTTTCTTGCATTCTTCACTGATAGAAATACATTTATCCTACTAAAAAGCCAGGTCAAATTTAATAATAATAATAATCTTTTATTGTCCGCACAGAAATTTGTCTTACAATTTGTGCATTACACCAAACAAAAAACATTATAATTTAGAACTATAACAAACCAAAATGTACATTCACACCAGACTCACTCATAATTTACATATGAAAAGTTTATATCAGATTGTTTCTATTTAATGATTAGTAAAATAAAGTAACATGGGGGCAATGGCTGATACTGAAGTGTGAGTGACAATCGAGATACAAGTAGTGTAAGTATAACTTTATTAGGCATATCTATCGTAATATTATCTTCATGTTGAGACCTCTTGTAGTAAGCTTTTTTTGGTCAGAATAAGAAGTCAACAGAGCGATGGTTAAACGCTCTTTGGATATTCAACTGTTTTGACCCTTTTGAATAATGTTTTACTTTTTAAAATTATAAGCCTTTACATTGCAAATAAAACAGATCAGATTTACTCCTTGAAAAGAAAAGCTACTCCACATTTGAGGGTCACCGCCTAAAAAAAATATCTTAGAAAATTAATACTTAAAAAAAAATTCATTTATAATTTATTAATTTTGTTCAATACGCCTGTTTGTAACAGAACTTTAATTCAAAGCTTTGAACAAAAACAAATCGGAAGATTCGAGACGGAGGAGAAATTAAGTAGACCAATTAGATTCTACTCTAATTTTTTTTTTTTTTTTTTAGGATTCAAGTGTAATAAAATTGTGAGTTACAGTCCCAAAGCCATTTATCAGACCTGCCTACCAAAAAAAGTCCAAATGTGTAACGCTGATGGTCAAAATGTGTATTTTGGAACCAGAATGCGTTTACGCGATCCACTATTGTCATATATAATTCATTACTTTTGTTAGTCTTAGAGTTAAGACAGTTAAGAGTCTAGAAAACTCTAGATTCTAGATTATGATTTATGAATGATTATGAACTTTTTTTAATGATAAAATCATAAAGATTAAATTAAAAGAAAATTATTAAAGATCTAGAATGAATCTAGATCTAGAGCAGTACTTTTTAAGTAGATCTACAATTTAGTTTAGTAGTAGAATGATAAGAATCTCAATCTTAGAATCTAGTAACTGTATAATCATAATAATCTATTCTAGGCGATTCTAGCTAGTACACTATGTCACTAGTACTACTACTTATCTTATCTTATTAAATACAGACGTTACTTCAAAAAAGAAGATGATTACAACCTACGCGTCATGCATATTAACCAATGACTTAAATTCTGCCAAGTCACTGGTTTTTCTGGCTAGCTCAGGCAACCCATTCCATGCTCTAATAGCACTAGGAAAGAAGGAGCATTTGTACAAATTTGTCCTAGCATAGGGGACGAGGAATGTGCCTTTATTTTTGTGTCTTTCAGAGTATGCTAGATTTATTTGTTTTGTTTTACATGTTTTCGGATGTTCCTTCAGAGTTGAAGATAATTACTTCCTAGTCCAAACCTCCCGCAGGACGACGGGGGATGGGAGCGGGCAGGGTTTGAACCCGGGACCATCGATAAATCTGAACGACAGTCCAGCGTACAAACCGCACGACCAGGCAGCCATCCTAGATTTAGATCTAAGGTCCTGATTCACAACTAGACCTAGATGATACTAGATATATCTGGGGGAAAAAAAAACATACGGAAATCAACTTAAACAACAACGAATAACAATCAGTCACTCTCAGTCATTGTTTATTGATACATGTAATGTTTATCGCTCTTTTCGTTAATAAGTTGCAAAAAGTATGCAACAACCACTGACCACTAAAACAACGGTAATTGTTATGTTTGCCGTGTTTGGATTGCTTTTTACATGCTTCGGGTTATGCGTACTAGATCTGCCTACGGGGGCGGACTGGCTATATGGGCATTCGGGCAAATGCCCGGTGGGCCGATACCGAATGGGCCGGTCTGGTCGTGACCAGAGAATTTTTTTTTTTATAATTAAGACAACTAAAAAAAAAGGGACAGCAGCAAGAATTTAAAGAAACAGATACCCAAACAAGTTTATTTTTTTTTTTTTGGACATTAATCTTGTTTGAAATTCAACAAGAATTTCAAAATCTTTACACTATACAAACTGTACTTATTATCATTTGCGAAACGTTAGACCGTATTTTTTATTATATATGAGATGTATTGACTTCAACACTGCTTTGATGTCTTCGAGCTTGTGTTTGGCGGATCATTTTGTCTGTGAACAATTTGTCGTGAACAAGTCGGTGAAAAAGCTGTCGGTGAACAAGTTGTCTGTGAGCAAGTTGTCGGGTGAACGAATAGTCTCGTGAACGAATTGTCGCGTGAACGAAAAGTCGTGAACGATTTGACAGTGAACGAAATGTCAGTGAACGAATTGTCGTGGAACCGTCTCCGCCACTGCCTTCCACTACCGTTCACTGTTGCCGCTTATGTCTTAACGTTCCAACAGGGTTCTCTATCTTGCCACTAACACAGGTCACATTATATATAGCTCCTCCTTCGTTGTCGAAGGTGAGCACATTTCTCATTTCCTATGGACTCGAAGATGACTGTAAAATCCAATCCTCGCTTTAAAAAGCCGGCCGCATATGTGGCATGGGTAGGTTTGGTCAGTTGCAGATAGGCCTTCTTCTTCTCTCAGCTTTTTGTTGGTTCGGCGCTCTATCGCCCTGGCCACTCTTCTAGCTTCAAATCTTGAGACTCCAAGACTCACAGCTTCACGCCATGAGGAGCGATCGAGAGCTAGTGCTTCCCAGCTGTCTTTGTAGCGCTTGTATTGGCCTCCCTGGGAGCGCTTTCCTGCACACAGCTCCCCATACAATAGTCGTTTGGGAAAGCGTTTGTCTGGCATGCGGACAACATGTCCCGCCCATCGAAGTTGGGACCTTTTTACTGTCGCATTGATACTGGTCATGTTGGACAGTCTTAAGATTTCTGTGTCTGGTATGTGGTCGGACCAACGCACCTTATGGATGCTCCTTAGACAGCGTAGGTGGAAGGAGTTTAGCTTTTTGGTGTGACGGGAATATAGGGTCCAGGACTCTGATGCATATAGGAGTGAAGGGAGGACTACAGCACTGTAGACTTTCAGTTTAGTGGATATGCTGAGCACTAGCGGATCCAGAATTTTGGAGTTGGGGGGGGGCAATTTTTTTCCAAACACTAACCCTAACGCCCAGTAAACCCCAACCCTATGCATAAACGTGCGTACAGCATATATCTGTAAACTACGGAGTAGTTTATGCAGTATTTCTCAGTATTTTCTTGCATTCTTCACTGCTAAAACGCATTCTCCTGACATCTACAGCTCTTTATCCATCAGTGGAGTTCGGGGCGAAGCCCCAACGCCAAAAGCGTTTTCTAACATTTTTCACTGCAGAAACGCCTGCTTCTGACATCTACAGCTCACTATTCATCAGTGAGTTTCGGGTCGAAGCCCCGACGCTAAAAGCGTTTTCTTGCATTCTTCACTGAAGAAACGCATTCTCCTGACATCTACAGCTATTTATCCATCAGTGGAGTTCGCCCCGAGGCCAAAAGCGTTTTCTTGCATTTTTCACTGCAGAAACGCTTGCTCCTGACATCTACAGCTCACTATTCATAAGTGAGTTTCGGGGCGAAGCCCCGACGCTAAAAGCATTTTCTTGCATTCTTCATTGAAGAAAGGCATTCTCCTTACCTAAAGCTCATTATTCATCCTATTAAAAAAGGACCCTTTGAATAATGTTGTACTTGAAATATATTCTAATATGAATTTATAGGCTCTTAATACATTGCAAATAAAACCGATTTGTTCCTTGAAAAGATCAGATATCCCACATATTTAGATTAATTAAGGCTTTGAGGATCGCCGCCGAAAAAACAAAATTCGATAAATAATATTCAATAAAATTTAAGCATAAATTGTAAGTTTTTGTCCCAAATTTAACTAGAAAAATATTACATTGAGTAAAGGTTGAAAAAAGGCGACTCATCTCAATCGTGACTCTTATACTGAAAATTTTTGTTTGAATTCTAACTTTTCCAAAGCAAAGTCTTTCTTAAAATAATTATGATAAATTCATGTGAAATTACATAAACTCGGTAGAATGGAAACGATTTATCCTCGCTCCTTTTTATAATTTCTGCTAATGATTGCATTTGGTAATAAAGAATAGGTGTGGGGCGACTCGATATAAGAATTTAATTTATAGCATATATAAATTGTATTAGTGACAGATTTTTGTTTCATTTTGTAATTTCTTAACTATAATACAAAAAGAAAAAGTATTGCTTTGGTCCGATGAGGGAAAGGAGATGGCATGTATTGTCCCTCCCACCTTTTTTCTTTTTCATTTTATATTTACTAATCATAAAATTTGAGATTAGAGTGTGGGGCGACATAATATACAAATGGGTTCACATATCAATTATTACAGATATTCAACTATTTTTGTTCACAAACTATGATTCCTCCATAAAAATAGGATCACTCCCCACTCAGAGGGCTAGAGCGGGGAGGGCAGTACATACAATCGCCCCCCTTACCCCACCGAATCAGCCAAAATACCAGAAAGGGAGCGACATAATATCAAATTTATATATCAATTCAACTAATCTTGCTCACAAACTATGATTTCCCCATAAAAGTAGGACCGCCCCCCCCCCACTCAAAGGGTTTAGGTGGGAAGGGCAGTAGAGGTATTCGCCCCCTCCCCCACACCAATCGGGGCCAAGGGGGGGGCTATCGCCCCTACCGCCCCCCCCCCCCCCCCCCCGATTCGTCAGTGATGCTGAGTCCTCTCCGTTGTCACACTTGTCCATGAAGTCTACCAAAAGCAGCACTGGCATGAGCAACCTGGAAGTCCATCTCATCATCTAGGTTGGCGTTGGCTGATATGGTGCTTCCCACATAGACACACTTTTTGACGTTTGCTAATTGCTGTCCATCTATGAGAATATCTGGCTCTGAGACTGATTTATTTGGAGGAGGTTGGTGCAGCACTTCTGTCTTTTTCACATTAATGGTGAGGCCAAAATTTGTGCATGCATTATCGAAGAGGGACAGGCTCTTTTGAAGGTCTTCTTCGTTTGCAGCATTAAGGGCACAGTCATCTGCGAATAGCAGGTCTCTGATGCAATGTAGTTAACCTTGGTCCTTGCTTTGAGTCTCTGAGCATTGAATACACTTGCATCGATGTGATATCGTATGTCAACTCCGATGTTTTCTGTGCGAAAGGCATCTTTCAGCATAGCGGTGAACATTATGCTGAAAAGCGTTGGAGCCAGCACACAGCCCTGCTTCACGCCATTTGAGACAGGAAAAGGCTTGGAGTAGTCTCCGTTGTCTTGGACTCATGCTTGCATGTCATCATGGAATTGACGCACTATTGTTATGAATCGATCCAGCCGAATTTGGACATGATTTGCCAAAGGCCTTCACGACTGACATTATCAAAAGCTTTAGCCAAATCTACGAATGCAGTATAGAGATTTGAATTTTATTCTTCATATTTCTCTTGGAGTTGGCGGACTGCAAAGATCATGTCAACCGTGCCTCTACCCTGCCTGAAGCCGCACTGACTCTCCGGAAGTAGGCCAGTTTCTAGATGGTGTTGTAGTCTTTTAATAGCACCATAGCCAGAATCTTGCCAGCAATGCATAGAAGGGATATGCCACGATGGTTATCGCATAACTGCCTATTTCCCTTTCTCTTGTAGATATGAATGATGGAGACGTCTTAGAACTCTCGTGGTAGTTTCCTTGTTCCCACATTATCTGGTAGATTTCTGTTAGTTTAGCTGTCATCTCTGAACTGCCAAGTGAGTATATTTCAGCAGGAATGGAGTCTAGTCCCGGTGCCTTACCAGTTGAGAGGTTAGATATTGCAGTCATTACTTCATTGAGCCGGGGAGGGTCAGCGAGTGAATGGTTTGTTAGGACTTGTTCCAGGCGTGCGATGGCTTCGGCGCTAATGCTTGATGTACAGTTAAGGACGGTACTGAAGTGTTCAGCCCAGCGAACAAGTATGTCCTCCTTGTCTGTGAGAAGTTTGTTTCCATCAGCACTAAATATGGGGGATGAGCCATTTTGCTGAGGACCGTAAAAAGCTTTGATTGAATTGAAAAACATTTTTGCTTTTTTACTGTCAACATATGACTGGGATGTTTGGGGCTCTGTAGGAGGAGGAGTACCTCTGTCAACTGGGCTGTCGGGCTCTCTGACAGCAGCTCATTGATTGCTTTTTACATGCTTCGGGTTATGCGTACTAGATCTGCCTACGGGGGCGGACTGGCTATATGGGCATTCGGGCAAATGCCCGGTGGGCCGATACCGAATGGGCCGGTCTGGTCGTGACCAGAGAATTTTTTTTTTTATAATTAAGACAACTAAAAAAAAAGGGACAGCAGCAAGAATTTAAAGAAACAGATACCCAAACAAGTTTATATTTTTTTTTTGGACATTAATCTTGTTTGAAATTCAACAAGAATTTCAAAATCTTTACACTATACAAACTGTACTTATTATCATTTGCGAAACGTTAGACCGTATTTTTTATTATATATGAGATGTATTGACTTCAACACTGCTTTGATGTCTTCGAGCTTGTGTTTGGCGGATCATTTTGTCTGTGAACAATTTGTCGTGAACAAGTCGGTGAAAAAGCTGTCGGTGAACAAGTTGTCTGTGAGCAAGTTGTCGGGTGAACGAATAGTCTCGTGAACGAATTGTCGCGTGAACGAAAAGTCGTGAACGATTTGACAGTGAACGAAATGTCAGTGAACGAATTGTCGTGGAACCGTCTCCGCCACTGCCTTCCACTACCGTTCACTGTTGCCGCTTATGTCTTAACGTTCCAACAGGGTTCTCTATCTTGCCACTAACACAGGTCACATTATATATAGCTCCTCCTTCGTTGTCGAAGGTGAGCACATTTCTCATTTCCTATGGACTCGAAGATGACTGTAAAATCCAATCCTCGCTTTAAAAAGCCGGCCGCATATGTGGCATGGGTAGGTTTGGTCAGTTGCAGATAGGCCTTCTTCTTCTCTCAGCTTTTTGTTGGTTCGGCGCTCTATCGCCCTGGCCACTCTTCTAGCTTCAAATCTTGAGACTCCAAGACTCACAGCTTCACGCCATGAGGAGCGATCGAGAGCTAGTGCTTCCCAGCTGTCTTTGTAGCGCTTGTATTGGCCTCCCTGGGAGCGCTTTCCTGCACACAGCTCCCCATACAATAGTCGTTTGGGAAAGCGTTTGTCTGGCATGCGGACAACATGTCCCGCCCATCGAAGTTGGGACCTTTTTACTGTCGCATTGATACTGGTCATGTTGGACAGTCTTAAGATTTCTGTGTCTGGTATGTGGTCGGACCAACGCACCTTATGGATGCTCCTTAGACAGCGTAGGTGGAAGGAGTTTAGCTTTTTGGTGTGACGGGAATATAGGGTCCAGGACTCTGATGCATATAGGAGTGAAGGGAGGACTACAGCACTGTAGACTTTCAGTTTAGTGGATATGCTGAGCACTAGCGGATCCAGAATTTTGGAGTTGGGGGGGGGCAATTTTTTTCCAAACACTAACCCTAACGCCCAGTAAACCCCAACCCTATGCATAAACGTGCGTACAGCATATATCTGTAAACTACGGAGTAGTTTATGCAGTATTTCTCAGTATTTTCTTGCATTCTTCACTGCTAAAACGCATTCTCCTGACATCTACAGCTCTTTATCCATCAGTGGAGTTCGGGGCGAAGCCCCAACGCCAAAAGCGTTTTCTAACATTTTTCACTGCAGAAACGCCTGCTTCTGACATCTACAGCTCACTATTCATCAGTGAGTTTCGGGTCGAAGCCCCGACGCTAAAAGCGTTTTCTTGCATTCTTCACTGAAGAAACGCATTCTCCTGACATCTACAGCTATTTATCCATCAGTGGAGTTCGCCCCGAGGCCAAAAGCGTTTTCTTGCATTTTTCACTGCAGAAACGCTTGCTCCTGACATCTACAGCTCACTATTCATAAGTGAGTTTCGGGGCGAAGCCCCGACGCTAAAAGCATTTTCTTGCATTCTTCATTGAAGAAAGGCATTCTCCTTACCTAAAGCTCATTATTCATCCTATTAAAAAAGGACCCTTTGAATAATGTTGTACTTGAAATATATTCTAATATGAATTTATAGGCTCTTAATACATTGCAAATAAAACCGATTTGTTCCTTGAAAAGATCAGATATCCCACATATTTAGATTAATTAAGGCTTTGAGGATCGCCGCCGAAAAAACAAAATTCGATAAATAATATTCAATAAAATTTAAGCATAAATTGTAAGTTTTTGTCCCAAATTTAACTAGAAAAATATTACATTGAGTAAAGGTTGAAAAAAGGCGACTCATCTCAATCGTGACTCTTATACTGAAAATTTTTGTTTGAATTCTAACTTTTCCAAAGCAAAGTCTTTCTTAAAATAATTATGATAAATTCATGTGAAATTACATAAACTCGGTAGAATGGAAACGATTTATCCTCGCTCCTTTTTATAATTTCTGCTAATGATTGCATTTGGTAATAAAGAATAGGTGTGGGGCGACTCGATATAAGAATTTAATTTATAGCATATATAAATTGTATTAGTGACAGATTTTTGTTTCATTTTGTAATTTCTTAACTATAATACAAAAAGAAAAAGTATTGCTTTGGTCCGATGAGGGAAAGGAGATGGCATGTATTGTCCCTCCCACCTTTTTTCTTTTTCATTTTATATTTACTAATCATAAAATTTGAGATTAGAGTGTGGGGCGACATAATATACAAATGGGTTCACATATCAATTATTACAGATATTCAACTATTTTTGTTCACAAACTATGATTCCTCCATAAAAATAGGATCACTCCCCACTCAGAGGGCTAGAGCGGGGAGGGCAGTACATACAATCGCCCCCCTTACCCCACCGAATCAGCCAAAATACCAGAAAGGGAGCGACATAATATCAAATTTATATATCAATTCAACTAATCTTGCTCACAAACTATGATTTCCCCATAAAAGTAGGACCGCCCCCCCCCCACTCAAAGGGTTTAGGTGGGAAGGGCAGTAGAGGTATTCGCCCCCTCCCCCACACCAATCGGGGCCAAGGGGGGGGCTATCGCCCCTACCGCCCCCCCCCCCCCCCGATTCGTCAGTGATGCTGAGTCCTCTCCGTTGTCACACTTGTCCATGAAGTCTACCAAAAGCAGCACTGGCATGAGCAACCTGGAAGTCCATCTCATCATCTAGGTTGGCGTTGGCTGATATGGTGCTTCCCACATAGACACACTTTTTGACGTTTGCTAATTGCTGTCCATCTATGAGAATATCTGGCTCTGAGACTGATTTATTTGGAGGAGGTTGGTGCAGCACTTCTGTCTTTTTCACATTAATGGTGAGGCCAAAATTTGTGCATGCATTATCGAAGAGGGACAGGCTCTTTTGAAGGTCTTCTTCGTTTGCAGCATTAAGGGCACAGTCATCTGCGAATAGCAGGTCTCTGATGCAATGTAGTTAACCTTGGTCCTTGCTTTGAGTCTCTGAGCATTGAATACACTTGCATCGATGTGATATCGTATGTCAACTCCGATGTTTTCTGTGCGAAAGGCATCTTTCAGCATAGCGGTGAACATTATGCTGAAAAGCGTTGGAGCCAGCACACAGCCCTGCTTCACGCCATTTGAGACAGGAAAAGGCTTGGAGTAGTCTCCGTTGTCTTGGACTCATGCTTGCATGTCATCATGGAATTGACGCACTATTGTTATGAATCGATCCAGCCGAATTTGGACATGATTTGCCAAAGGCCTTCACGACTGACATTATCAAAAGCTTTAGCCAAATCTACGAATGCAGTATAGAGATTTGAATTTTATTCTTCATATTTCTCTTGGAGTTGGCGGACTGCAAAGATCATGTCAACCGTGCCTCTACCCTGCCTGAAGCCGCACTGACTCTCCGGAAGTAGGCCAGTTTCTAGATGGTGTTGTAGTCTTTTAATAGCACCATAGCCAGAATCTTGCCAGCAATGCATAGAAGGGATATGCCACGATGGTTATCGCATAACTGCCTATTTCCCTTTCTCTTGTAGATATGAATGATGGAGACGTCTTAGAACTCTCGTGGTAGTTTCCTTGTTCCCACATTATCTGGTAGATTTCTGTTAGTTTAGCTGTCATCTCTGAACTGCCAAGTGAGTATATTTCAGCAGGAATGAAGTCTAGTCCCGGTGCCTTACCAGTTGAGAGGTTAGATATTGCAGTCATTACTTCATTGAGCCGGGGAGGGTCAGCGAGTGAATGGTTTGTTAGGACTTGTTCCAGGCGTGCGATGGCTTCGGCGCTAATGCTTGATGTACAGTTAAGGACGGTACTGAAGTGTTCAGCCCAGCGAACAAGTATGTCCTCCTTGTCTGTGAGAAGTTTGTTTCCATCAGCACTAAATATGGGGGATGAGCCATTTTGCTGAGGACCGTAAAAAGCTTTGATTGAATTGAAAAACATTTTTGCTTTTTTACTGTCAACATATGACTGGGATGTTTGGGGCTCTGTAGGAGGAGGAGTACCTCTGTCAACTGGGCTGTCGGGCTCTCTGACAGCAGCTCATTGATTGCTTTTTACATGCTTCGGGTTATGCGTACTAGATCTGCCTACGGGGGCGGACTGGCTATATGGGCATTCGGGCAAATGCCCGGTGGGCCGATACCGAATGGGCCGGTCTGGTCGTGACCAGAGAATTTTTTTTTTTATAATTAAGACAACTAAAAAAAAAGGGACAGCAGCAAGAATTTAAAGAAACAGATACCCAAACAAGTTTATATTTTTTTTTTGGACATTAATCTTGTTTGAAATTCAACAAGAATTTCAAAATCTTTACACTATACAAACTGTACTTATTATCATTTGCGAAACGTTAGACCGTATTTTTTATTATATATGAGATGTATTGACTTCAACACTGCTTTGATGTCTTCGAGCTTGTGTTTGGCGGATCATTTTGTCTGTGAACAATTTGTCGTGAACAAGTCGGTGAAAAAGCTGTCGGTGAACAAGTTGTCTGTGAGCAAGTTGTCGGGTGAACGAATAGTCTCGTGAACGAATTGTCGCGTGAACGAAAAGTCGTGAACGATTTGACAGTGAACGAAATGTCAGTGAACGAATTGTCGTGGAACCGTCTCCGCCACTGCCTTCCACTACCGTTCACTGTTGCCGCTTATGTCTTAACGTTCCAACAGGGTTCTCTATCTTGCCACTAACACAGGTCACATTATATATAGCTCCTCCTTCGTTGTCGAAGGTGAGCACATTTCTCATTTCCTATGGACTCGAAGATGACTGTAAAATCCAATCCTCGCTTTAAAAAGCCGGCCGCATATGTGGCATGGGTAGGTTTGGTCAGTTGCAGATAGGCCTTCTTCTTCTCTCAGCTTTTTGTTGGTTCGGCGCTCTATCGCCCTGGCCACTCTTCTAGCTTCAAATCTTGAGACTCCAAGACTCACAGCTTCACGCCATGAGGAGCGATCGAGAGCTAGTGCTTCCCAGCTGTCTTTGTAGCGCTTGTATTGGCCTCCCTGGGAGCGCTTTCCTGCACACAGCTCCCCATACAATAGTCGTTTGGGAAAGCGTTTGTCTGGCATGCGGACAACATGTCCCGCCCATCGAAGTTGGGACCTTTTTACTGTCGCATTGATACTGGTCATGTTGGACAGTCTTAAGATTTCTGTGTCTGGTATGTGGTCGGACCAACGCACCTTATGGATGCTCCTTAGACAGCGTAGGTGGAAGGAGTTTAGCTTTTTGGTGTGACGGGAATATAGGGTCCAGGACTCTGATGCATATAGGAGTGAAGGGAGGACTACAGCACTGTAGACTTTCAGTTTAGTGGATATGCTGAGCACTAGCGGATCCAGAATTTTGGAGTTGGGGGGGGGCAATTTTTTTCCAAACACTAACCCTAACGCCCAGTAAACCCCAACCCTATGCATAAACGTGCGTACAGCATATATCTGTAAACTACGGAGTAGTTTATGCAGTATTTCTCAGTATTTTCTTGCATTCTTCACTGCTAAAACGCATTCTCCTGACATCTACAGCTCTTTATCCATCAGTGGAGTTCGGGGCGAAGCCCCAACGCCAAAAGCGTTTTCTAACATTTTTCACTGCAGAAACGCCTGCTTCTGACATCTACAGCTCACTATTCATCAGTGAGTTTCGGGTCGAAGCCCCGACGCTAAAAGCGTTTTCTTGCATTCTTCACTGAAGAAACGCATTCTCCTGACATCTACAGCTATTTATCCATCAGTGGAGTTCGCCCCGAGGCCAAAAGCGTTTTCTTGCATTTTTCACTGCAGAAACGCTTGCTCCTGACATCTACAGCTCACTATTCATAAGTGAGTTTCGGGGCGAAGCCCCGACGCTAAAAGCATTTTCTTGCATTCTTCATTGAAGAAAGGCATTCTCCTTACCTAAAGCTCATTATTCATCCTATTAAAAAAGGACCCTTTGAATAATGTTGTACTTGAAATATATTCTAATATGAATTTATAGGCTCTTAATACATTGCAAATAAAACCGATTTGTTCCTTGAAAAGATCAGATATCCCACATATTTAGATTAATTAAGGCTTTGAGGATCGCCGCCGAAAAAACAAAATTCGATAAATAATATTCAATAAAATTTAAGCATAAATTGTAAGTTTTTGTCCCAAATTTAACTAGAAAAATATTACATTGAGTAAAGGTTGAAAAAAGGCGACTCATCTCAATCGTGACTCTTATACTGAAAATTTTTGTTTGAATTCTAACTTTTCCAAAGCAAAGTCTTTCTTAAAATAATTATGATAAATTCATGTGAAATTACATAAACTCGGTAGAATGGAAACGATTTATCCTCGCTCCTTTTTATAATTTCTGCTAATGATTGCATTTGGTAATAAAGAATAGGTGTGGGGCGACTCGATATAAGAATTTAATTTATAGCATATATAAATTGTATTAGTGACAGATTTTTGTTTCATTTTGTAATTTCTTAACTATAATACAAAAAGAAAAAGTATTGCTTTGGTCCGATGAGGGAAAGGAGATGGCATGTATTGTCCCTCCCACCTTTTTTCTTTTTCATTTTATATTTACTAATCATAAAATTTGAGATTAGAGTGTGGGGCGACATAATATACAAATGGGTTCACATATCAATTATTACAGATATTCAACTATTTTTGTTCACAAACTATGATTCCTCCATAAAAATAGGATCACTCCCCACTCAGAGGGCTAGAGCGGGGAGGGCAGTACATACAATCGCCCCCCTTACCCCACCGAATCAGCCAAAATACCAGAAAGGGAGCGACATAATATCAAATTTATATATCAATTCAACTAATCTTGCTCACAAACTATGATTTCCCCATAAAAGTAGGACCGCCCCCCCCCACTCAAAGGGTTTAGGTGGGAAGGGCAGTAGAGGTATTCGCCCCCTCCCCCACACCAATCGGGGCCAAGGGGGGGGCTATCGCCCCTACCGCCCCCCCCCCCCCCCCGATTCGTCAGTGATGCTGAGTCCTCTCCGTTGTCACACTTGTCCATGAAGTCTACCAAAAGCAGCACTGGCATGAGCAACCTGGAAGTCCATCTCATCATCTAGGTTGGCGTTGGCTGATATGGTGCTTCCCACATAGACACACTTTTTGACGTTTGCTAATTGCTGTCCATCTATGAGAATATCTGGCTCTGAGACTGATTTATTTGGAGGAGGTTGGTGCAGCACTTCTGTCTTTTTCACATTAATGGTGAGGCCAAAATTTGTGCATGCATTATCGAAGAGGGACAGGCTCTTTTGAAGGTCTTCTTCGTTTGCAGCATTAAGGGCACAGTCATCTGCGAATAGCAGGTCTCTGATGCAATGTAGTTAACCTTGGTCCTTGCTTTGAGTCTCTGAGCATTGAATACACTTGCATCGATGTGATATCGTATGTCAACTCCGATGTTTTCTGTGCGAAAGGCATCTTTCAGCATAGCGGTGAACATTATGCTGAAAAGCGTTGGAGCCAGCACACAGCCCTGCTTCACGCCATTTGAGACAGGAAAAGGCTTGGAGTAGTCTCCGTTGTCTTGGACTCATGCTTGCATGTCATCATGGAATTGACGCACTATTGTTATGAATCGATCCAGCCGAATTTGGACATGATTTGCCAAAGGCCTTCACGACTGACATTATCAAAAGCTTTAGCCAAATCTACGAATGCAGTATAGAGATTTGAATTTTATTCTTCATATTTCTCTTGGAGTTGGCGGACTGCAAAGATCATGTCAACCGTGCCTCTACCCTGCCTGAAGCCGCACTGACTCTCCGGAAGTAGGCCAGTTTCTAGATGGTGTTGTAGTCTTTTAATAGCACCATAGCCAGAATCTTGCCAGCAATGCATAGAAGGGATATGCCACGATGGTTATCGCATAACTGCCTATTTCCCTTTCTCTTGTAGATATGAATGATGGAGACGTCTTAGAACTCTCGTGGTAGTTTCCTTGTTCCCACATTATCTGGTAGATTTCTGTTAGTTTAGCTGTCATCTCTGAACTGCCAAGTGAGTATATTTCAGCAGGAATGGAGTCTAGTCCCGGTGCCTTACCAGTTGAGAGGTTAGATATTGCAGTCATTACTTCATTGAGCCGGGGAGGGTCAGCGAGTGAATGGTTTGTTAGGACTTGTTCCAGGCGTGCGATGGCTTCGGCGCTAATGCTTGATGTACAGTTAAGGACGGTACTGAAGTGTTCAGCCCAGCGAACAAGTATGTCCTCCTTGTCTGTGAGAAGTTTGTTTCCATCAGCACTAAATATGGGGGATGAGCCATTTTGCTGAGGACCGTAAAAAGCTTTGATTGAATTGAAAAACATTTTTGCTTTTTTACTGTCAACATATGACTGGGATGTTTGGGGCTCTGTAGGAGGAGGAGTACCTCTGTCAACTGGGCTGTCGGGCTCTCTGACAGCAGCTCATTGACCTTGGTCTTCACTAGAGCCCAGATCTCACCTATGGCTCCAAGCAGTTGTCTGCATGCGGCAACGGTCACACCCCGGCAAACCGTCTCGACTGACGGGCCAAACCAGGCGAGGGTTAGCCAGAGCTAGTATCTGGTAAAACTATGGTCTCTGTCTACCACCAGCATGTGAAGTCTAGTTCCGGCTGTATGGCGCTCAAGTCGATTTGGACTACCAGGGCCATCAGGCGTCATCTAGCAAACGCCGTGGAAAGTTTTGGAGCACTGTGGGACACGTAGAGCACACTGGTTATCCACTGCACTGGCAGCCATAGCTACAAACCTACACGTAGGCGGCCCAGACCATGTGGTCGCTTGCCAGTGACTGGGACAGCACTGGAACTCGGCAGCCGTCTGAGCGTCCAAGCAGCCCTTTTTAGGAATGCTCTGCTTACCTCCTAAGCATGAGGAAGGGGCTAGAAAAGGTGCCCTAAACATTACCTGTCCCTCATGACCCTGGCCAGTCTCCCGCGACTTGCGAGGATCCCACTAATGCAGGAGAAACAAATCAAACACAAACCTCAAGAAAAAAAAATCAAAACACATGAACTCACACTCGGCGCCTGGAATGTCCGCACTCTACTTGACCATGCCGAATCAAACCGCCTTGACGTCGTACTGCCCTTGTGGCAAGAGAACTAGCCAGATACAAGGTAGACATTGCTGCTATGAGAGAAACGCGACTTGCAGAGGAAGTTGGCGCAGGCTACATGTTCTTCTGGATCGGCAAAAATAGCGAGGAAAGGCGTGAAGCTGGTGTTGGCTTCGCGGTAAAATCCAAATTAGTCAACAAGTTAGCAGGATTACCAAAAGACATAAATGACCGTCTAAGGACATATTACGCCTACCCCTGACCTCAAGGCGACATGCAACTCTTATTAGTGTTTATGCCCCAACTATGTCCAACCAAGACAACATCAAGGAAAACTTTTACTCGGATCTGAACTCTGCAATAATCAAAACGCCCAAAACAGACCAACTCCTAATACTGGGCGACTTCAATGCCAGGATAGGCTCTGACTGGAAAACTTGGAGTAATGTTCTGGGCAGACAAAGAAATGGTCACTGCAATAGCAATAGTGCATTGTTACTTGAAATGTGCACAGCCCACAAGCTGACAATAACAAATACCCTTTTCCAGCTACCTCACAGAAAAAAGACATCATGGATGCATCCCAGGTCCAAGCACTGGCATCAAATAGACTTCATTATTGTCAGACAGTCTGATAGACAAGACGACAGGAACGATAGTATAGGCCTGCATACACTAAAAAGAATGTCTTCCACTAACAGGAACTACCCTTACACAGTTTCCTCACAAGACTTCTTCCTGACCAGCCAACCTACACTGCTTCTCACCCGCTGACCACACTGGCAATGATGCCTACTACAACTCAGGCGGTTTTAAACTTCTAACCTATCTTTAGTTCTGTTTCTCTATCTACTTATCCGGAATCAACAGTCCACCATCTTGTTTCTACTCACTCACTCGTCTTTAACAGTGCTCTGGTGCGCACCATATGATTCAATATAGGAGCAGAGATATAACATTATATTCATTTGAAACTCATTAAAGCTACTATTGTACTGTTAGTAGTTTTCAGACTACATACATGTAAAAGATACAGTACGTAATCCTACGCCAGCATACACCCAGTCTCCAATGCATTATCAAACTTTATCTTCTTAAGTTATACACATATAGCTTAGTATGACAAGCCATTTGTGGGCCGGGTTATATGGAAAATGCCAGGGCCAATTTTGATACCCAGTCCGCCCCTGATCTTGACGTATGATCAGGAACCCAGGAGTCTATATAGCTCTACTACTATATCTATATTATATAGTATAGTCATACGGAGGTCAGGTTTTTCACCCTAGATTTTGGTACAGTTGCTGGTTCTATTTTCCTCTTTAGAAATAATCTTTTTTGAAGTAACGTCTGCATTATATATGATAAGATTAGGCGGTAGTCAAAGGAAATGCGTAGAATTTCGGCCACGATATAAAATATGTTCTTGACAAAGCAATGCATAATAATGAAAGTCACGTGAAATTAATAAACACATACACGCTAACAGTCACACGCATCACACCTGTCACAAACGCGTAGGCCGTGTATAGGTCAAACGGCAACAGCGAGTGTTATCTTTTCAAGTCACGAGGGTACAAAAAATGGGGGGGGGGGGGGGGCGAAAGCTTGAATAACTATATATATATATATATATATATTATATATATATATATATAGGTATTTTTAGATGCCACTTTTATCTAGCCTAGAGTCTAAATATCCAAATCTAGGTAGACCTATAGTCCACCTATAGATTATTATTATTTTGTAGGCCTAAGCAGTGCATCTAAGATAGGCTATACATTGTAGCTAATCGTAGTAATGTAGATCAACATTGTATATACATTGTAATTTCCTTTAGGTTACTAGATCTAAATCAGGCAATTACTGTTACGTTAAAATAGCAAATTTTCTAGGAATCTAGGTCGTCAGATCTCCACCAATGACGAACATTATACAGTTCCTTCTGAAAAGAAAGTTAGCCAATAGAAATTACGCTTACTCCCACAACATTGTGAATCATGTGATGGCGATCGAAACAGTAGACTGGTATTGACTACTATGGCCTTATTTCAGCGAATATTCCCATCTAAGAAAAATTCAAGAAATCATAATAATTCTAGGGGCAATGAGGGTATACAGTAAGTCATACTAATATATTTTTTTAAATTAATTATTAAATAATGTTTACTGGACCTGCATTTTCTGTAGGTCATGCTCCATGCTCGTTGCTGATTTATTGTAGTCTAGACCTCTATCTATGGGGAAAAAAAAGGGGGCACTCAAATCTCAGGCACATTTGTTTCTCAAATCACATGATGATGAATGGCAGTCATGTGCTCGATGTAAACAAAGCCACAGTGCGTAGATCTGAAATCTATATACCAGTCTGATAAATAGTATTAATGGTGTTTTACCACGGCAATTTGCTTTTAGAGTCTAAATCTACTGTGTTTTATTTTCGTTTAACATTCGCATTTGGTAGTTAACATTAAAATCACAAATAAAGTGTTTAGATTTAGTATTTTTAGATTCTACTAGACTAGAGTCACTAGACTGACTAGTGACTAGAATTTAGAAAATTGACTAGATCAGTAGATAATAGAGTGTTACATTCAATTCTAGATATAGATTAGATTAGATTTGAATGAGATCCACTATGTGTAAATAGGATCTAGATTCTAGAGTCTACTAGATCTAATTATCTAAAATCTATTCTGACTATAGTCTATAGTAAATAGTACCATTTGTATTGAATTGTATTATTAGAATTTAAATCAATTTAGTAAATATTATATACATATACGTAGTGTAGATTCTAGTCACATTCTAGATTTAGTGCTAGAGTGACTTACTCACTGAAGGTGATAGTGAATTGAATAGTGTATCTATTATCCAGTTATTCAATTACAATTATATCTCTAGAATAATGCCACAATGCAATATATTTTTTTTATGTGTTTGTTGCTAGCCTACTGTGAAGGTGTTAGTGTCATAAAGGCAAATCATATTCATTAGAATAAACTTTGATTCCAAGTGTGTGACATTCTGATCTCTGATCCTTTGATTATTTTAAATTAAAATAAATGTATCTTCAGTGCCTTTTTATACAAATATCTTCTAGTAGGTTCAGGTAGCTATAAATTTACTCCAAACTAAACAACATATTTTATCATTAAATCTATGACATACTAAGTCATTCTGATCACTCTTTTAGGAGAAGGCCACACTGTGACTAAAGTTTATGTAATTGCTAGAAATCTTGTACAAACTCTTCCATATAATGAAGCCCATAATCTTTATCTAAGCCAATCTAAGAACTATAGAACAGTAGGCTGTATTTAATTTAATTATAACAATGTTTGTGGATATAAATGTCTTATTCAAACATGGAGCTCCTGTTTACAAGGGACTTAATATCAGGTAATTTTATATTGTGTAATAGCCAGGTTTTTATTTGTTTAATTATTTAGTTACTAGCCTGACATTACCCACTGCCTGCGGGTCTTAGTTTGTGTTTACTAATCTAGTGTATTGGATTTAGATGTATGTTAAACTTAGCTAATGATCCTTTCAAGTTTTTCTCCTTTGCTATGAAAATAAAATTAGTTTTGCGAAAATGGGTTTACCCGAAGCCGATACATTCATATCTATTAAAAATGAAAGAAGCGATAGATGAATAGGATATAAAGTACAATTAAAATGGGTTTACCGGATTTGTTAAATGAATGGTATTATAAGAAAGTCAGGACTTTCTGAATTCGCAGATATAAGGAACGAATTTATGTAAAAATGCTTTTGAAAGATAAGTTTGAAGCCTAATTTTATTAAATAATGAAATCAATAGACTATATTTTGTATTTTCATGTGTCAAAGTAAAAACTATATGTGCAAAGTGTAGTTATTAAAATTAGATCTAGATCTAAATCCTTTCAATCTTTTCTCATGTCAACATTGTAAACAAAGCCTAGATCCATATAATAATATAGCTTTAATAGAGTTGGTCAACTTTTTTTTTGAGGGTCTTAAGTTTGTTTTAGGGCTATAATACATACACTACGGTCTAAGTTAGTACCCAAGGAACATTTCTGCCAAGTTTTATCAAGATCAGTCAAACAGTTTTGATTTTTATACGGAGACATACATACATACATACATATGCCTTACTTTCTACTTTATATATTAGATTAATGTTAAGTTTACCTGTTTCTGTGGTCTTTATAAAATAAGGGTTTGTGACTAGTTCAATGACCAGATGCCATTATTTTCACTGTCTTATGCCACTTATCCATGTGGAGCTAGGTGATCTGTGGGGGCTTGAGTCTTCTTTTTTTTTCCGTTCTGTGTAAAAATAAAGTCTTGGAGTCTCCCTTGGGAACAAGCTGAAACATAAGAACCAGCAGTCAAACGCATAACCACTCATTGAAGAAAACATTAAAATGGAATAATGTTATTGTATTGAATAATGTTGTCACTTGTTTATATAGTTTGATATATAATCTCTATCGTCTTACCGTCTTTCATTTTCCTGCCTCTATTACTTCTCACACTGTATCTGTTATATAGGTCTTGCAAAGTATTGATACATATTCTTACCAGTAATGCTTATTCCTATTTACAATAGAGAAGCTGATTTATTTCACACACTTAGTGTTTGTAAATATCTTTTGAGGCTTAAAGTATCTCATTCCAACTGTACTGGTAAAGACCATGTTCTGTATGAATGAAATAAAAATATGTCCTGTACTGCATATAATGTTAAAATCTCTTGCTTTGCACTGAAATATTATGTTAATAAATTTTCCAACTGTTATTATTAATATAGGGACCTGTACCTACAAATCAACAGATAACCCAAGCTAAAGAGCTCAGAGCTTTAACTGTTTAATTGATAGCTTGTTTTCACCTAATGAAGTGTGTGTGTGTTATTGATCACATGCTTATCAAACTGTCATATGATTATCTTGTGCCTATTACAAACATGGTACACTGTATGTTCTTTAACATTTGATACCTCTTTTATTGACTGTTATATAGAATGATAGGAATGAACTATACTGTAAAAAGTGAAAGCAATCTTGAATTATGTAGCAAAGCAAAAAACAAACAAATTTCTTGTATGCATGTGGCCGCACTGAATCTATTTAAATGAAAGAGAAAATGATTTGTTACTTTATGGATAAAACAGATACACACAATGTAATCAATAACAGGTAGGATTGACATTTGATCATATGTTCATGTTACTATGAGAATCAGATTCAGCTGATCTGATATTAAAGAATTTGACAAAAAAAATGTTTTGAAAAAAATGAATATACCAGACACTACACCACATTTCATTCACATACACTCAAAAAAGACTTTGTGAATAGCTTGCTTAAAAAGTTATAATTTAGCATTTAAGAAGCTTTTTGTTTTCCATAACAGTCTATATTGTTTATCTAATATGCAATTTTGTACATTTAAGTATATTGGAAATGTTTTATTTTAGAAAAACTGTCCCACCAAAATTGGATAAGTCCAAGATTAGACTTGTCATATATGCAGATTCTGAAAGGGGAAGAATTCCTTACTTTGACTCTGATGCAATTACACTAGTGGATGAAAACACTACAAAGGTTAGCATTTAGAATTATAGTGCTAGCCATAGATATTTATTTAGAAGAAGTAATAAAACACATAGCATTGGCTTGTTACTACATATTTGTAAATAGCTTCTAAAATTAGATTTATCTGCTGAGATATTTTATTGAAGGCATTTTTGGTTTGTTGCTAGATGTTGTTAATCAGGATCACTGACGGTTTCTAAGTGGTGTAGCATTTTCACCAGCATATTTTGTTTCTATAGCTATATAAATGTATTTTTTTAATGCACAAATTTTCTGGGTAAAGTAAGTCAGTAAAGAAATTTTAGTAGGCACTATTTTGCTTTCGATTGAAATATGTGTTGTAGACTTTTGGTCAATAAGCCCATTTAATGTAAAAATAAACTAATGTACAATTACATGTCACAATTCATAATATGATTATTTGAAGTTGTTGGTCCATTAGTTAATATAAAATAATAATATTTAAAAAAATTTTTTGTATGTACAGCTAAATGTTATCAAGTCTGCACCAAAAACTGTGCGTGCCAAAGGACTTAATTATTGTGGACAAAAAGATGCCCTTGTACCACAGCAAAAACAGCCACCAAAATATCATGTGAGTTGTTTTTTTTCTTTTCTTTTTTTTACTCTTGAAAACAAAAAATACATTTAAATAATAGCAGTATTTAAAATTTGACTTTTGGATGATAATAATAATAGATATAAATTATAAATGCAAGAACAATTACTTACACAGAGAATATTTATTATTGAAATAATAATGTAATAATGTGGTCCCTTCTGGGGCATAGGCCACCAACCAGCTTCCTCCAGGCTTCTCGGTTCTGGGTGTCTTGCCCATCTGCTTGGCATCTGCTTCCAAATCACGGCGTCATGTATTCCTCTTTCCTTGGGGGTTCCAGGTTATGGCTTGCCTTGTTATGCTGGATGCAGGCTTGCAAAGGGTGTGACCTATCCATCTCCAGCGTCTCTGAAGGATATCTACTTCAATGGGCTGCTGCTTTGTTCTTTGCCACAAATCCTCATTCGAGATCTTGTCTGGCCAGCGGATCATAAGAATCTTACTCAGGCAGGTATTGATGAATACCTGGATTTTTTTCATGGTGGGTATGGTGGTTCTCCAGGTCTCTGCTCCATAAAGTAGTATGGAGATATAATCTACAATCATTCAAATCAGTATCTAAAACAGCATTGAATTGAAAATAAAATGCCAAAATATTTTGTTTAAATTTGAAAAAATAATAATTTTTTATACTTTTGTGCTGTAATTTCAGGCATAAACTTGTGCTATGTGACAACACATTTTATTTAAATTTCAAAAATATCTCTTCATTTTTAACGTAATACATTATATATATATTTTAATTATTGTTAAAGCCCATGGTTCAAGCTTTGAAACTCAGGGGAACTAATCCATTTTGCAAAATAATAAAAACGAAAATAATTTTGTTTAGTATACTTATTATTTGAAGTAGGATTGGATTTTAAGAGGAAAAAATGTTTAAATTGCTTGTTTATGTGCACTTTGAGGGTAAGGTATTGGACAAACTTGATCACAATAATCATGATTTAAGTATTATCATTCATTTAAAGATGGCACTTATTATCTTGGAATTGAGTCTGGCACAATTATTCTGTGCAGCACTGAAGTTAATCTGCACTTGGAGCATGAAAAAAATAACTAATTGTTTAATGTATATTCTTTTAGTTTAGCAGGCTGGGAAGTGATGTTAAAGTCTTGGAGGAGATGATGTTTGGCACAGCTGCTATGGCTTTCAAAGGTTCCACTCTGAAGGTACATCTGCTGAGGTTAGTTATATTTTCTATATAGAGGTTAAGGCTGTTTGTAAGTGATTATTTGAATTGTAATGGTCAAAGTATGCATCTGTGAAATAGTGGGACACACATATTTAAATGCACTGAACTAGATGTGCAATAGTGAGGGCATCTGTTGTTTTCTTTCTCCTAGATCTCTCTATTAAATTCTGTTTACATAATTCTATCCAACATTGAAAATGTAATTGGAAAGGAGCTTTTTGATAATGGAACATTATCTTTTCTAAGATTAACCATTTGGCATCACCATCTTGTTTTGTATTAGCATAAATCCACTGGCCATTCTTTAGTCAAATTAAGAAATGAAATTGAAACTATTTCAGTTATTTATCCATTGGCATCACATATGCAATAAAACTAGATAATAATTAGATAATATATTGTGTTCTTTCACTACAGGGTCTGAAATGTTTGTTGTCTTTCACTAAAACTTACATGTTGTCTGTAATAGAGCAAATAAAGAGAAAATAATTATTTAAAAAATGTTCTCCAATATGGCTGAAGTTCTTAGTGTGTGTGGGTGTACAAATTTATGTTATTTCATGTCAAGCTTGTCACCATGAAAAGAATATTATATGTTGTTCTTAGAATCTTTCCAAAAACTTTCAGTGTTTTACATAAAAAAGAAAAAGAAACATTTCTACATTCTATTAATTCAGATTACATGCATTTCAATAAATGTACACATTATTCATAGATAAATAGTAAAGATTCCCTTTTAAACATTCTGAGTCTTAAAAGTCTCCCCTTTTTTTTGAGTCAATAAGCAAGTGACCTATGCTTTATAATTCTATAAGGCCTCCACCTCTGTTTCCCTTACAGAAGTCAAGTATCCATTAGAGACAGGTGCATTTAAAGCTCTTCAATCCTAGGTAAAAATATTGGTCTTATTAGGATTGTAACCTTGGACTTTCAGTTGTATAGCCAAGAGAACTACTTATGGTCACCTGGTCACCTATCTCTTTGATACAGGGTTCGTAGCGCACCTAAAAACTCCTAAAAAATGAAAAGTCTACTAAAATTCTCCTAAAAATTGCTGAAAGTCTCCTAAAATTTTGTCCACTCTCCTAAATTTTTACCCAATATTTTTTTTAAAATATAATTTTGCTTATTTCTTCGCTAAAAATAAGGGGGAAAAAACAACAACAGAGTAACTAGGCATTCTGATTGCATGACCTTACGGGCTGGCTGTGTTAATGAGCTGACCAGTGACGCTTCTACACCGCCTTTCACCTACTTATGAAGCGCGACCTCGTGATTGAAGATGGCCTTGGTTCAAGCAAGCATTTCACCTGGCAGTATTTTTCTGAAGTCAGCGTAGAAATGTGTGTTTCCATTTATTGTTACCGCTAAAGACGCGCTAGATCTAGTCTATAGTAACTATTGTCTATAACTAGAGCAATTACCAGACTAATTTGTAGGCTACACCCTTCCAGGCCCTCCCTCACCTAAAATCTTCTTGTTGTTAGTGTTAGAGTGACTTCGCATAGAAAGTCTTCTAGATCTAGCTAATATCTAGTAATAGTATCTAGATTAAGGTTTAGGTCTAAGTTAGATCTAGGGAAGATAATTCGCACCTAACCTGAAAACTCAGTGAATTTTAGTCAATTTAATGATCTCGATACATCTAATGTCTAGATTACTCTGGAAATACGCTAGATTCTAGATTTACGCTAGTGAAAATAATTAGCATAAAGGAAAACCCCTCAAATTTAGTGACTTAGATCTAGACTCTAGATCTACGGTATATCCAGTGAAGATATTTGCATACTGTCGTTAAAACTCCGCTAATTTTAGTGACTTATATCTAGACTCTAGATTTACTTGAAATCACTAAAATCTAGTGAAGATAATTCTCACACGGCCGTGAAATGTCCGCAAAATTTAGTGACTTGGAGTTTAAGTCTGCGAATTTTAGCAAATTAGCTTTAGAGTCTAGATCTTCTGTAAATTTAGTGAAGATAATATTCACACAGCAGTGAAAAGTCAGCAAATTTTCGTGACTTTGATCTAGACTCTAGATTTACGCTAAATCACTAGAATATATATAGTGAAGATATTTCTCTCACAGCCCTGAAAAGTCCGTGAATTTTAGCGACTTAGATCAAGAGTCTAGATCTACTGTAGATTTAACGAAAATATTTCGCATACAGGTGTGAAAAGTCCGTAAAAATTATTTCACATGTAAAAGTGAACATACCACAGCTGATAACATTGTTTCTGTGGCATATTGGCAAGATATTTATTATTTTAAAAATCAAATAACAATAATTGATTGGATAAATGCTTAGTTTTGTGTATGTTTTACTATGTATCACACAAACGGATAGGAAACACACACACATCATACATTTCATCCTTGAAAAATCTCCTAAAATTTTGTCATGGAAAAGTGCTACTAACCCTGATACTACATCTATATTTAAAGAACAATTATACCATTTTGAAAGTTATTGAGAGGATTAAGTTTGTTTTAGAGGTTTTTACATATACGTATTTTACATAACCTTTTTCCCTTACAGATGTCCTCCAAAGCTGATGATTTCGAAAGTGTTTATACCTGAAAAACCTTGTAGAGATAGTTTTGGGTAAATTTTATTTACAAAAAATATTACATATTATTACCAGTAATTTGATTCTAAAATAATCTGCCTAGCTATCTTGCAGGTGTTTGAATTATGTTTAATTTTGCAACTACTTTGCTTTCAATCCATAGAGATGTTGAATCAGAAAGTAGCAGTTTACCTGGATCATCAGCTGATCATTCATCAGAAGAGTTTTTTTACAGCATTAATCCCAAAGAAAAACACAGTAAATATGGCACCAAATCCTTAAATTTGTGTAAATGCTCAGTCAACTTAGCTTGATATTTTATGCTAACATAAACAAGTGTAGTTATTTATCATCTCTTGATATGTAATATAATTTTACTTAGCAAGCATATAGAGTTTCAGTTGTTTTTTTTTTTTTCAAGTATCTGTTTAACTAAATTAAGTATATTTTACATGTTTGTGCCCTGATAAAACTGTCCAGACAGTTTCTGAGACAAAACATGAACTGTATTTTAGGAATGGTTCTGCTTATTTTTATTTAAATTGACAAAGACCATTATCTCTGGAGTTCAAGACATGATTGTGAAGTTTGATAACTTAATGTCATTGTTTACTTAAAGTTAATGTTAACTTACTTTTTTTTTTTCATAGCAAAAAGCATTCCAGTTGATGTTCCTACCAAAGAAATTTCAGACAACAGCACAGATGATGATAGCGGCCGGGCATCATGTAAGTCATATCTTTGGCTCATTATCTACAATTTAGACAGAATCTTAGAAAAAAAAATGTCAGTATTTGTTATGGTGCTTATTGAATTTAAAAATATACTAAAACTTTTATAGCACAAAAAAAAAACTAACTTTTTGTGTTAACTACAACAAACACACCAGCTTGATCCACTCTTACTTTCCTTTGACTGTTTTGTCTCCTATGTGTACGGATATGTATAGAATGTAATTATCTTCTTTGAAGGAATGTTTGTCCTTTATATGAAATTAAAAAATATTTTTGGAAGGATATGAGTAATTTTTTTTTTTCAGTTACATCCAGTGGAAGTATGAGAGCATCTTTTCCATCACCAGGAAACAACAGTATTAGTAGTTATAATAGTCTTCATCGGCGTTGGATGAGGGCACAGACAACCATGCTAGATAGTTTCCATAGAAAGCAAATCCAAGAAGCCAATAATTTTGTAGAGGTATCATTTCAATTTTTTTTTTCTTTTTGATTAGTTATATTTGTGTCAGAGTAAGATTCTAATACCTGATAATTTTGATATGATCTCAATAGTCTGATAAAACAAGTATTCTTCTTTAACATTCTTTTTTTTTCTTACAAAACGTTTTTAAAAAGTTATTAGCAATGATAGTATAATATTTTTTTTTAACAGGGAGCTGTCAGACGGCCAAATAGATGTAAACTGGCTATAGGAATCTTATTTGGCAGTTATGATGAGAAAGATGAAGAAAATCACAAGTAAGCTCTACGATACAGCAAGTTATAGCTACCACATATATATTTTGTTTCCCATTGGTCTTACTAATATTCCTCTCTGTCCTTGTGTGTTTTGTCTGTACATATATATTTTGTTTCCCATTGGTTTTACAAATATTCCTCTCTGTCCTTGTGTGTTTTGTCTGTACATATATATTTTGTTTCCCATTGGTCTTACTAATATTCCTCTCTTTCCTTGTGTGTTTTGTCTCTACATATATATTTTGTTTCCCATTGGTCTTACAAATATTCCTCTCTGTCTTTGTGTGTTTTCTCTACATATATATTTTGTTTCCCATTGGTCTTACAAATATTCCTCTCTGTCTTTGTGTGTTTTCTCTACATATATATTTTGTTTCCCATTGGTCTTACAAATATTCCTCTCTGTCTTTGTGTGTTTTGTCTGTACATATATATTTTGTTTCCCATTGGTCTTACAAATATTCCTCTCTTTCCTTGTGTGGTTTGTCTCTACAGCTTGTTCCAGAGTTTTTTCTTTTCCCACTTTGCCTTGATTGAGAGTCATGTGGAAAAACTACGCTCCATAGTGGAGAAAGCTTATTTCAATAAACGCAATTTTTTGCCCTCAATTGTTGAGGTAAGAAGTGAATCTCTTTTATTGTTGGTATCTAGATTACAAGATGTTCAAAGCCGTGTACATACTTAAAATGACTCTTAGGTTCAAACAATTTATAATGAAAGTTAGTTAATTATTTAGTTGGTCTTATTTTTTAAAATTCTTATTTACGCTTTTCTTTTCGTGGGTGGAAATTAAAATGTAAAAAGTTGGAAGTACAAATGTGCCACATGGTGTGATGTGAACAAGTGTTGGATAAAAAAAAAGCAGGAGAGGAATGATTTATTTTAAATGAAAATTTGTGCAAAATCAGATCCAATTCTCAAGCTTAAGTTCTAGCACAATTAGATTCAATTCAGTCTGATCTAATTTCATTAAAAATTCGCTTATAGTAATAAAGCTGCTTATCTGAGTTGAAAGAGCATCACGCCAATAATGCCACTGTCATCCCTATAATTACCTTCTTTTTTTTTTTGTCTCTTTTCAATGACAAATAAAATATAAATGTTAAATAAATTATTTGAACATAAAATTGGAATTGAGTTGTTTTTTTTTTAAATTTTTTTTTAATATTAGTTTTCTATTTTTCAGGCTTTGGATAATTTTCGAGATGCTTTGTATGATCTCTATATGGCGCCTCGTCTGCAGGAGCCAGTATGGCTGACCTTGATGCCTTCTAATACTTACAAAACAAAACTGTGTGAAAAATTTATGAAAGTATTTGTAAACCTGGTGGTGAAATATGACAATAAAAATTGCAAGTTGTAAGTTGTTTTGTTTTTTTAAACTTTTTATTCAATTAAATAGTCATGTTTGTGTTACTACATATTGTTAATGCTCAACTGTATGCTATGTTAATGTTATAATTTTTTGTTTCCAATTTAGATTAAAGAGCTTAATGTGCCAATACATTTTTTCCTCAGTTTTATGAGCACACTTTTATCAGCTGTCTTGACCCAACATTTGGCCTGGGTAGCCACTGTTACTCCTGCTGACTGCATCCCATCTAATACTTATCTAGACAAGCATACTGCTAAATGGGTAAATTCATTTCAGATACTTTAATATTCAGCAATGGATTTTTTATTTATTTTTTACTGGATAAAGGTTTATCTGTGGATACAGGCACGACATGGCCTAAATTGTGCCAATGTGCCTAAAATCAAAATCAAATCATCTGTGGATAAATATTAGAAGCTTACGCACTTTGATACATATCTCTAACAAAAACTAATGCAAATGATGATTTCACTAGCAGCGAAGCATTTATAAGAATTGATTTAATGACTGTCTGCTAATTGAAACAGCTCTATTGACTAGTGAGAAGAATTAAATCATGTATCCTTGTTGTGAAGAAACAAGTCCCTTTAAGTATAAGTGCCTTGTATTGTGAAGCATTCAAACAGAACATATCTACAAGGCTTACATTATCTACAAATAACCACTCCACTAGATGACTTCATTCTTCTTGTTTACAACACACTCGTTTCTTCCCGCAAGTCCCTTAACTCCACACATAGTAACCGTGTTTCAACACTTGTGTTTATTTTAAAGTAATTTTGGAGAATAATTTATAGCATTTATGTAGCACTAAGTCTAAATCATGCCCATTTAGTTAGTTTTTTTGTAGCTTTGTTTTGTTAAAAGAAAAAAAAAAAAAAACTTGATTTAAATAATCATGAATTAAAAATGATGGAAATGAACTTAATTACTTCAATTAAAAATGTTTTTAAAAATCACTTACATTTTTTATTTAAATTACTTTTGTGGCTAGCATGTAATTGATGCAGCTTGGCTTAGTTTATTAGCATTAGTTTTTAACAGCAGTCTAGATGCTGCTAAGTTTACTGCTGGGTTTTTAAAGCTATGTAGAGTAAGGTATACAAAAAGATTAAAATTTTTGTAAACTATAAACTGTTAAATATAAACCAAAAAATCAAAACTGCTAATAAAACACTAATAATGTTTGACTCACAGACCTATATGTCTAGCAGAGTCTTGCTTGAATTAACAAAGTTAAACTAAATATTTTAAACAACAGAACTTTCATGTATAAATTGGTCGTACAATGAGATTTTTATAATTTTTAAAAGTATTTATTTTTTTGTTTACTTTGTTCTCCAGGTTGATACATTAGCAAAAACTCATCCTTATAATCCTTTGTGGGCTCAGTTAGGGTAAGTAATAAGTCAGCATAGGCCTATGATTAGAAATTGAGATGGATATATTTTTTCAAAAGTAAAATTACTTTGTGCAAGAAATTCATATAGATATACTTTATATTCAATAGGAAAATTACTTGGTCCAAGAAATTCATCCTTTTCCTACTGTGCACTGTCAGCACAGCAAGTTTCCTACTTCCCCAAGTTTGTTAAATAGATTAGCATGTTACAAGTTGTAAAATAACAAAGAATGCAAAAAAAAACAAAAAACATTTATCTTTTTTTTTTTTCTATCTAATTTTTCAAAACATGAAACTGGCTATAATTTCAGAATGACATTATTTTGCAAGTTTAATGCCTTGTTGTCTTGTGCTTTCAAATCTATTAGGTTCATTATAAATTCTATGTCCCTTCCATCCTAAAACTTTTTAATATAGTCTGTGTCAAATCTAAATCACTTTCATTATATCTAATGTTTGGTCCATTTTTGCTATTAGAAAAGCCACATCACTTTTATTATCAGTGTATTTAAATTAGAAATATCCAAACCCTACAAATCTCAATGTAATTATTTCCATTTGTATCTGAATAATAAAATTACATGAAATTAAGAAAATGTAAACAAATCAATAATAATCTGATTTGACTGTAAAAAAAATGTTTTATTAATTAGTTATGATTCTTATATTTTTAAAGCCCAAAACAAAAAACAAAACTAACATTTCAAAAATGCAAAAGTAAAATCAACATCTTCATGCAACTGTTAGAGGCCATCAATGGTCAAGGGAAGCAGTACTAAAAATTGTAAAAAATTATACATGTTATATTAGGAGAATAGAATTTGCATGTTATTATTTAAATTGTGGATTCTATAATTTTTTAACTGCTTTTTTATACAAAACTTAAATAATTTCAACTTTTCTGTTATCTATCATATACAGTCAAAAAAAAGCAAATTTTCCTATACTTGCCACATCTAACATATTCACTATATTCTAGATTTGATAAACAATTTTCATTTCTTTTACAGAGATCTGTTTGGTGCCATAGGCTTCCCACTAAAAATTTCTAGAACTGTTGTGGTCGGTAAAAAAGCGGATGTTGTTAAGGACTTCCTTTACATTTTGAGTTACTTCATTCGTTGTAGTGAGATTCATGAAAATTCTGATCCGCAGTGCTTGGCCAAAATTGTGAACGATAATTATTTTGATGCATCATTGTCACCCACAGCTAGTGAAAAGACTCTGTATTTGGAAGGTTCTCATCTAGATGGCAACATTAGTCCATCTTTTTGTAGACAGACCAGTGCAAATAGCCTTGGTAAAAGTTCTGGTAGGCCAACAGGCATGCTTAATGATGTAATTGTTGAACATAGTGAAAGTGCTTTAGACCATATGAATGATAGTCCCACTCCCAAAAAACTTCCAGAATGTGGTTTCTCTAAAGTTGATTGGAGCTCGGAAGATCAACAAGTGGATCAAATTCTGGATTATAAAAGTGATTCTCTCCCTTCTACTCCACTGATCATAGAGCACAAACATAGCAAAAGTGTAGACATTTTCAAAGCTTATTCAGTAAAGCAAAGTGCAAGTGAAAACCAGCATAAAGCTCAAACTGTCTTGAATAATGATTCAAACAGTTCTGAATTGTATCCAATGGGTATGAGTGAGCTTCATAATTATCATCCCAATTCTATGCCAGCCTGTAGCTTAGCATCTGCCAAGCCTCTTGAATCTCCAAAGCTAGAAAGAGTTGCCAATGTTGCAGCAGCTGCTTCTCAAAGAAAAATTGACTTTTTTGATAACACAGGACAACACATTATAAGGTCAGAGTCTTTCTCTGAAGGAAAGGTCCGGTCTACTCTGGCCAAGAGGCTAGAAGGCACAGACCTTCAAATGACAATAGACATTAGCAAAGTAAAAAGTACAATAGGATCTGATGAACATGCTGATGAAGCCTGTGGAAAGAAATCAGATGCAGACTCTGAAAGCAGGAAAGATGCAGTGGAGCATTGTCCCAGGACTAACTTTTCAAGACAAGCTAGTACAGACCAGAAACCTCCCTCCGGTAGACCTACTTCTTTAGTAAGGTGCAGGTAAGCCCTTTTTTATTGGGGGATTGTCAATAATCTGAATGTATTATGCCATAATGAAATAGTTTATACATAAATACATCTGCAGTTCTTCTATAATAAAAGGAACTACTAATATATATAAAAGCTTTCTAAAAAAAATACATGAAATATTTTTTGAGAATTATCAAAGACATTTATAGGGTTGCTCACCCTATAGTTACCTTTCTCATAGTGTATGTGCCAAACTGTTCGTTCATATTTAAAGAGAGTAATATGCAGGGCCTTGATCAACCATTCATAACTAAAAACCTCAGGGAATCATGAGTTTGATAGAGAATGACTGCAGCCACTATAAACATTATGAAGCATTTAATCCTTTTTTTGGAGACCCAATAAGCAATCACAAGGTCATTGGAATTTGACCTTGAAGAGGAATTTTAGAGAGCATTTGTCAGCATTTTGGCATTTGATGAAGAATATATTTTTTACCAAACAGAAAAGGATTTGTTCAGGGTTGTAGTGATGAGCTTTTTTGAAAGTATGGCCTGGGGGCATCCACCCAGTTAGCCAAACCATACACAGCTTCTGCATTAGTGCATATAAATCAAGTCAAAAGCATAATTTTTATATATTTTCTTTTATGTTTGGGAATCAATATATTTTGGCTTTTCAAAAGTTTGAGTACAGCCCATGGATGTTATAACATAATGAAGTATGATATTTTGATGAAAATAATTATTTTATTTTATTCAGCTATTGATTGTAAAAGTACATTTTAAAAAGCTCAAAATCAGAAAGTATTTGTTTAGTATCTCTACTTGGTCTTAATATTTGTAATGCATTTTTCCTTTAGATCCTCAACACCCACAGAGTTAAGTAGACGAAGGCATTTGTCATCCACTAGCAGTATTGACTATGATGCTTTTGATCCTATGATCCATTGTAAAGAAATCAAGTTACCTTTGTAAGTTTGACTATCTTGTTGTAGCCTTTTCTCTGTTCAGCTTTACTAAGTGGAAATGTAGATTGTATGTTGCCAGGTGCAATGCTGGATGAAATGTAGGAATTTCTTTTTACAATTCCTCTATTCAGTATGCAGATTTATCAGGTCAAAAAACATCAAAAACAAATGAGTGGAACCTTGACACAGATCTTGAAAATGGCTTAAACAATTTTCCAAGAAGTATGACAGTTGATGTATATCTTAAGGAGAAAAATTACTTGCTGATAGCCACAGTGGGAAAACTCTAGTTTGACTTAAATTTTTCAAAGTATAATAAAAAAATTAATTTAAATTTGGTTAAAGGTCAGGACAATCTTATCTTTATATTTCAGCTGGTATTTCTGCCTGTAGGCCCATATCATTCAATATTTTATATAAAAAGTCATTCAGGAACATTTTGAACACCTTCTTCTAAGTCTAGAACTATATAGGCCTATCTTGAGAATTTCATATATTCTGAGTAGATTTATACATTCGCTTTATCAGGATTTTTTTGTGGGAGTGGTAATTGAGGTCGGGTAAAATGTAACATTTTTGGTTAAATCTATCATTCGTTGGCTATTAAAAGCAAAATAATCGCTCTTACAAAGTTTAGTCAGCTGTATAAAGGAGGGATTGTCTTTTTTTAAAAATTATTTTCTATATTGTACTTGATATAGCATAACTTTCTGGGTTTTTTAAAATCTTTTTTGTGACCTTGCTATATGTTGTTCCTGAGGAAAGGACAGTGCATACTCTAATGATTGATTGACTGGCAAGTGGCTAGACAATTTGTTTTTGGTGGGCCAAAAATGTCTCAAGTAGTAAAATACCTGATATCTTTATGTGGTCTTGTCAACTTTGACTTGATGTTTTTCATTGACCTTTACTGCAATTTCTTTTGGTTTTCAGAATGCAAGTATTACATTCCAGTCAAGAAATGTATTATTATAATATATACCAATTCTCTGGTCTATCTGAACAATTTTATTGCTATGTTTATGTTCACTTATTGCTATGTTTATGTTCACACTTAAGCCATTATTTAAGATGTTTTATGTAAGACAAGTACTTTAAAAAGGCATCATGTTTTAAAAAAAATAATTATTAAACTTTTTTTTTCAGTGCACCATCAGATTCTGGTCAGTGGCACATCAAAGCTTTTGATCGTAATTTTGGCCACTCCTTACTGGCTAGCTACACTGACCATTACATGTCAGATTTTGTCCTTCATGGAACATCTGATACAGATTTTATTGGGCGTTTACAAAATGATCTTCAAATGACTGTGAAGGTTTGTTTTTTTTAAGTCATGCTTTTTAACTTTCAACTAATACATAATTTGTAAATTTAAAAGAAAAAAAAAATGTGAATATTAATTTTAAAAAAAACCTTCTGGCTTTACAGAATTTAATTTTTGGATTTCCTTTTTCACAGCACTCAGTCTTAGATGAACCTATTGATGAAGCTGTTTGTGTCATTGCTAATACAGATACTTGGTAGGTTTGAATAGACAACTTATATTTACATGATGAAACCCTTAAGTTTAGATTTCCAGCAACAAACAGTACAAACATGAGGTTTGAACTTTGTGTACAAGTCTTAGTAATAAATGATGTCATTGTGTAAGTTCAAGCGTAGAACATATTTAACAAGAGGAGTTATCTTTTCATTTAGTTTGTTTTCATCATTATTTAAAACAGGACAGATTACAGAAATCAGCTGTTTGACTAAAAGTCTTGAGCCTTGTAAATTTTTAAAATTTTCTTCTTACTTTATCAGGACTGTCGAAGTGGTGAGCAGTAAAATGTTAAACACTTCCCCTTCTGCGTGTACAACCTGGACCTCTTCTCAACTTGTTGCAGATATGATTGAATCTGTTGTGGAGATCTCTAAGCTCAAAATGTCTTCTGAATTTGTATGTTGAAATTTAATATTTCATCTTATTCTTTAGACAAAAATTGAACAATACATAAAATCATCTCTAGTGATGTAATTTTAAGTTTACTATAATATTTGTTTAACAACATTGTTTCTGCTTTTATTTATCTTCCCACTTTTATTGGGAATTTTAAGTTACCATATTTTTGGTGCATATAACCTGCAGTTTATACAAGTTTTTTACAAATGAATGGCAGGGGGGGGGGGGGGAATACAGGGACAGAAGTCTGATAGCAAAAACTTTAAGTACTTGTAGTTTACGGCAAGTCAGGCTTTGAAAATGCGAGATATGTAAGGGTGCGGGTTGTATGATTTTGTTTTATTCTTTTTGTAATTTGTGCAGAGTATATGCGCTGAAATAGGGTATTTAAAATATTTGCGTTTGTTACATTCAAAGAAAAATCTTATTAGACAATTTGTAATTTGAACTTTTAATTTGTATTTGACAGTGTCTTATGCATTTAGAGGATCGTTTGCAAGAAATTTATTTTAAAAGTTTGATGGTGTCTGAATGTATTCATACCACAAGGTCAATAAATCAAAGAGAGCTAACCACAATGTTGGGGTAAGTTACATACAAGTTACAGTTAACCATGTTGGAATAAGCTTAAACCATAAAAAATAGATACAGAAACAGAACTTTTTAAAAAACCTACTAACAATAATTTGGATATGTTTCGTAAAAGGTCACATGTAGTTTCTTTTTTGATAATGATTTGGATTTAATCTCTTCTATTTTCATTTGGCTGTTTTGTGTCTCTACTATTCAAGCATTATCTTACCTTATAAAATACAGACATTATGACTTAAACTCTTCTAAATCTTGGCTGATTTAGGCAACCCATTGAATGTTCCAATAGCATTAGGGAAGGAGTATTTGTACAAATTTGTCCTAGCATATGGAACAACAAACATGCCTTTATCAGTGTCTTTCTGAGTATTTTATTAGGTTTGAGAGTATTTTATTAGGTTTTGTATTTGAAGATTACAATTTAGTGTTTTATGTATAATTGCTACTTTACCATTTAGTCTTCTATCATGAAGGGTCTCTAAAATTAATTATTTTACTTAAGGTGTTACTTCAATGAAATGTGAATATTCGTTTGTTACGAATCTCTCTGCTGTTTTGTGTTTCTTTTTTCTGTTTTCTTGACTTGAGGGGTCTCAAACAGAGGATGTTTATTCTATTATTGGCCTAACCAAGGTTTACATTGCTCTTTTACACTTTTCTTTTTTGTTTGAACAGGTTTGAAACAAGTGATCTGCCATTATTGTTAGCAGTTGCCAAGACACACACACCTGAATTGATTATGAAAGTTCTATAACTGACAAGAGCCTCAGCTATATAAGTCAACTCCTATAACTCTGGCAATCGGCTCTTAATTTATTGAACAGGGATGTAAGCTGAACTTAGCTTTATCAAAGTGCTTACAAAAACTTTTAATGTATCCATTTGTGGTGGCCAGTAATGTACATGAAGCAACCTAATTTTATTATGCTCTTATGATTTCCTATTACATTTCCAAATGTAGTAAATTATTATGCAGTGCATCAGATTATGTTAGCATGTGATAAAATGAAAACAATTAATTTCTTATAGTTTTACGTTGAACACACCCTACCTCCTTAGTATAGATTTTATTTAATTTGCAATACTAGTCATGATCTTCCTTGTTCTAATTTGACAGAAACTAACAAGTGTAATGGTAAAGATTTTCCTGTATTTTTGAAACAGTTCCTTAAAACTAGCACAGTTTGTGTTGACATAATCAGCACAAATTCTATAATTATTTTTCTATTGACAAAACTATTTGTGTTTGTATAATGCTTAAATCACTGCAGCTCAATTGCCTTCCAACTTAACTGCTGTTGTTATGATTAGTCCATTCTGTTGATCAATTGCTGATTCTCTGATTCACACTGTTGTAATTTGGTTGTATATAATATTTTGTTACTTCAAATTAAGTTACATTATGCCATTTTGTCAGTAATAGTTTCACACCTGAAAGTGTTAAATAATGTCTGCACACTTCCATTGTGATGATTTTTTTTTATTTTAGCTAGTATCATCTTAGTAATACAATTATCTTATTATTTCTGAAAAGATTGTTTTAGGTAGAATGAATCAGAATCTCATACTTGTATGTTCTGTGCCTTAACTTCCTCTATTGTAGTGACAGCTGAATAGAGAAAATAGAGAAGTGTATAGTGTGTGTAGATCTTGGTGCCAAGAGAACTATGTGTTAGCTAAGTAACCACTTCAAAATTTTCAGTTATGAAACATTGAATTCTAATGGGAGATGTGCAATTGCTAAGTTGTGGACTTGAGTTGTTCAATATTAATTTAAAGAAGTTTGTAAATCATGTACATATTTTATGAAAATAAAATGTATGATTTTTGAATGACAGTGTTAGTAGTGGATTCATTCATTTAGTTTTTTCCACAAAAATACTTGGAACAACTTCCGCAGGAATATTTAATCAAATATTTTATTGACTTTAATGCAATCAATATAATTTAATTGAACACTGAATTCTTGCAACAAATGAAACATTGGATAAGGGTGCTTCAAAAGATCAAATTGAATCACCAAACATTATCCCCATCTTGGCATGGGAAAGGCATCTTTCTCTCTTTGTTCATCCCAATGCTCTATCTGAATAAAAAATGAGATGAATTAAATTGAAATTTATTGCTACATTAGTTTTTAATTGACATAAGAATTTGATATGTGCTCAGCTTCCTTGTTTAA